>JAYKKT010000038.1:4442500-4757500 GCA_036023115.1 Brasenia schreberi
AGTTTATCTTCATTGCAAGTCTTTCTTAATCTATTTGATAACCACGCAATTTCCTTAGTTTGTCACCTTTAACAACAGGTGCACTTTCAGTAGTACAATTTTTTATTGAAAAACTCTTTAACATGCTTGATATGAAACTTTTGTGATAGTCCGAGCATTCCCATAAACTTGTTAGGGTGAATCTTTATACCAATGACACAATTGGCTTTACCCATGTTTTAATAGAAAATCTATAGTCTTCCTTAGCAAACTCATGTTTGTACTAGTAAGCAAAATATCATCTACATATAGAACAATTAATATACATTCTCTCCCATTTTTCTTTAAATATATACATTGACCAATAATGTTTAATTTAAAACCAAAGGACATGATATCTATCAAGGCCTTCTTTATAGCTTGCTAATGTGAAAGTCTAGGATCACTTTGATATCTATCAAGGTATTTAGTGACAAATGCTAAATCTGGTCAAGTACATATTTGTTGTAGTTTGGACAACCAACTATTGCAGCGTATAGTTTATCTTCATTGCAAGTCTTTCTTAATCTATTTGATAACCATGCAATTTCCTTAGTTTGTCACCTTTAACAACAGGTGCACTTTCAGTAGTACAATTTTTCATTGAAAAACTCTTTAACATGCTTGATATGAAACTTTTGTGATAGTCCGAGCATTCCCATAAACTTGTTAGGGTGAATCTTTATACCAATGACACAATTGGCTTTACCCATGTTTTAATAGAAAATCTATAGTCTTCCTTAGCAAACTCATGTTTGTACTAGTAAGCAAAATATCATCTACATATAGAACAATTAATATATATTCTCTCCCATTTTTCTTTAAATATATACATTGACCAATAATGTTTAATTTAAAACCAAAGGACATGATAACTTTGTTAGATTTGAAGCACCATTATTTGAAAGATTGCTTTAGTCAATAAATAGATTTTTTTCAACTTACAAACTACATACTCTTTACCTTTAACCTCAAAATCTTGAGGTTGATACATATACATTTCTTCTTCAAGTTCACCATTCAAGAAAATTATTTTCACATTCATGAGAGCTAAGACTATCCTTAATTAATCTTTTGAGAAAATTGGATAATATGTCTCATAATAATCAATACACTGTCTCGGTGTGAAACCCTTAGCTACTAATCTTGCCTTGTATCGTTCAACTATCAGATCCAGAAGCATAAGAGATATTCAATTTGAATAAACCATCAATAACTTTTATAGCAATAGGAATGTTTGCCTTTATTAAAAACACTCTTGATGCATTAAACAAAATACTATGATTGTCTTTAACTAATTTGACTATAGAAATTAAGTTTCTCTCAAATGAGAGAATATACAACATTCTTTCTAAATCAATGGTTCTCAAGAGTTTAAGGTAATTCTATAGTCTCCAACTATCTTTATATGTGAACACATCTTAATACCCGATATCATAAATTTTTCACATTCAGTTAGAGCACGTCTTATCAGAAAGCCCTATAAAGTTGTTGAAATGTGAACAAGACACCTAAATCAATCTACCAGTTAGTACTAGGAACATAAGCTAGATTTGATTATGCCTTGCAATAAATATAGCATTACCTAAATTTCTCTTCTCAAGCTAAACATTATACTTTTGATAAGTGCTCTTTAAATGTGTAGGTTTCTACATGAAAAAACACTTGACCTTATCAATCGGTTTTTCAGCCACATTGTGTTGTGATTTTTCTTTTGGACTTTCCTTGTCTTAGTCACTTTTTCTCCTAATTCATAAGTTGCCAAATTCTGTAAAGTGACTCATGATGTTCATCCTATTATTAACCTATCTCTCCTTTTCTTTGACACACTTAGTCATAAGTTCACTAATTAATCATTCATCTTTGTGTGTATTGTAAGAAACCTTAACGAGGTCATTCTAAGTCGGTAATGTCTGTAGAATTAAATGCACTAGAAAAGTGTCTAAGATCTTGAGATCATTAAGTTTTCTTACAATGTTACACATAGCCATGTTGTATTTTCTTATATTTCTTTTTCCTAAATACCACATGAAAATGAATTTCAAAATTAAGGCACTTGCTTTAGCTTTATCAAATCCAACTAACTGTTTATCAATCATATCCATATAAACAATCTCCTCGATCTTAGTAGTCACAAGACCCCTAATGTCTCTAGGTAATGTTGCAGCATACAAGAAAGAGAGTCTATTGCACCTTTGTCATTTTACATCCTCAATCTTTTCATCTACACTACTTTCGTCAATGTAAGTTCTAGGAACATCCACCCGAAAGCAATAGTTTAAGTCCATTAGATCCAATTGAAATAGCAAAGATTCCTTTTACCCAATAAAGTTTATGTCATTCAGCAAATATACCCAAATCAGATAATTTTCAAAAGCTACAAAAATGCTCAAGTAAGAAAACCATATGTAAACATGTAACTATGAAAAATATACATGTCTAAACTTTAACAATTGCATCATTATAACTAGTAGGTGAAACAACATGCCAGTAGTTAAAGGGAAAACATGAACCTAGTTCTATTTGCATGCACATTTATGTCACATTGTATTGTTAGATACTAAATGTCACATATTATATATACAAATAAAACTATTTAACTCATTTAGATATAATGGTTTTATTAAACATATGTTGTAGGATTTTTGTTATAGACAAGTTCGGTTTCGGGTTGGGTTTGATTCTTACTGATTTTTTTTTCAATCTCACCCATGTTCAAAATTTATGAGAATTTTAATGTATATTGGTCAATATATGTACCACTCACGAACAAAAATTGGGAATATTTCGGTTAGAGATGGTGGCTAGATAATTCGAATATCATATAAGGTATGTGCACTATGCTGAAATTTACAGAAATTTTCTTATAGAAAATAATGATGCATTCGGTTATAATCTAAATGATTTAGTGATCGTTCAAAGAATTTTGTTGAAGACTTTTATTCGTTTGAGGAGGAACTCATCTACGTATAGGTCTCGGGGCATCTCTCTTAAGGAGGATTGCTCTCTTTGAAAATATATGCTATCATAGACCTATGTCCTCCCATAACACAAACTTATGGGTGATTAATCTACCATAAGAGTGATTACATATATATCATATGTAAACGTGGTAGTTGTGTCCCTCTTATGGCTTCTTGAATTGAATTGGAAGCAATCAATACATCGAAAAAAGGAGAGAATGCATGATATAATACGTAAGCATAGAATAGACGAGAACATATATGATATAGCGTATATTGGGGTAGAAGAAATGAAATCTTATGAAAGTTGTGGATTCCTCTTACCTATGACCCTCTCTTTTGCGCTTTCGGACTAGGATGACCATCTTTTACAATGATATTCTACGAAATAATTGTTATTCTTGAGCTTACAAAGGATTTGAGACAATAACTCCAAGCTTACAAAAAGAACAAACAAGAAAAAAAAGGGTAAAAGATTATGGCTTGAGACTTTCTCTCAATAGGTCTCTCCCTTTCTCTCTCTTCCTTGGATGAACTCCTTGGGATGGGAATGAGTTCCCTCACATCTTTCTTGGTTGGGTTTACAATTTTTGGGTTTGAATCCTTCTTCTTGGTCACCCACATCCTCCTTTTATATGCATTTTCTTAAATTGGATTATTTAAGGTTGTTGGACTCGATTCTGACCTAAATTTAATCCATCCACAGGTGTTCTCACGTGGGAAGGGCAGTTGGGCTCATGTGCTATGTGTTGGGGACAATTGGGCATGGTTTTGGGACATTTAGAGCTGGTTTGAGCATGTGTGAGTTGTTTCGTACATATGGCAAGCAGGGGCACATGGGGATGGTCCCCACGCACCAAAGGGGGGTCCCGCCAAGTGCGTAATGAGCCCTGTGCTTGTTGCTTGATAATGCATGGCATCTTGCAAGCGGTTCATGGTGGCTGACGATGGCTTGGTGTAGGATCTTCCTTGATGAGGAGTATTTTAGACTTTTCACTTCTTTGTTTTCTATTATCGATTTTATCCTTTCTCGCTTTGTAAGTTAATCTCTTTAACCTTTTGTGGACTACTTTAACCTTCTAATAGGTGTAGTGTAATTTAGTGTAGAATATTCCTTGTTAAGGGATATTTTCAACTTTTTACTTGATGCTTTGCATGGGCTTGAGCCATCACCAAACTTGAGTCTTCTGAGGTCCCGCTCCTTCCCCGTCATTTTTAAGCCCATTTATTCTTTTTTCATTTTTTTATTCAAATATTTCATAGGGGTAAAATAGTCATTTTATAAACTCCTTCCCCGTCATTTTTAAGCCCATTTATTCTTTTTCATTTTTTATTCAAATATTTCATAGGGGTAAAATAGTCATTTTATAAATGTTTTACAGTTATATCTTATTTTGATTCCAAATGCCTTTTGTTACTTTTCCAATTCTTTCTTAGAAAGAAATACACTTAAAACAGGGAAATTTCGTTAGTACAACCTTGAGGGTAAAATAGTTATTTTTTGGGTTTTGTCAGAATTTGATTTTTTTTGTGGGGCTCAAATTAATCCTCATTTTTAGGTTCTCACAAAATTTTGAGTTGGAAATGAGCTTGCTTAAGGTGTCTATATTGAAAAAAAACTTAAAAGACCAACAACCACAACTTTGCTTGTGCAATTGAGAAAATAAAAAATCAATTGAAGGTTTGATGCTTGATGCATAAGCATGCTCTTTCTTTTCAATCCCATAGCAATTACCTCTACTCCTATGAAGGGAGTTCCTCATATATCGAGAACTGTGTGATTGTATGTTGAAACCTTTATACACTATACATTCCATAAATGTGGTATGGTGTTCCTCAAGCATCACTATCTCGTGAATTGGAAAATTTTCTTCTGAATTAAGAGAGTTCCTTGGTAACTAAAAGATTTTGTTAAGAAACAAACTTGAGAATTAAAAAACTTTATTAAGTTAAATAAGTCACCTTTGGAAATTAGGACATTATGTCCAACAACCCTACCTTCTTATCAAACAAAAGGTGATTTCCCATTGATCGAAGATTAGAGAAGAAAGCAAGTAGTGGTAGATGTTTCAGGCAAAGAGATTCAACATATTCTTCTAGAAATGCATCCTTGAAAGGCCCCAAGGGTCGATGGCTTTGATGTGGGGTTCTTTTGAAGACACTAAGCTATTGTGTAGGACGGTTATGTAGAGAAATGTACTTGATGGTTGGAATCTAGACACAGACTTGAACTGGCATTATTGATCTTCATTCATAAGGTAGAAAGTGTAGAAAGGTTAGAACCAATTATTCACTTTGAGACTAATCAACCTATACACTACCATTTATAAGTTTAACAACATTTTCATTAGAAATGGATTTGAGATTCGACAACCTAGTAGGTTTATGTAGAATGCTGAAATTTATATAAATTTTCTTATAAAAGATAATGATAAATATGATTAGAATGTTAATAATTTAGTGATTACTCAAGGAATTTTGTTGAGAACTTATGTTCATTTGGAAAGGAACTCATCTACATAGATATCCCTTATACAACTCTTAAAGAGTGTTGTTCACTTGGTAAATATATATGATCATATCCTAATATCGTTTTCAGCATAGACGTATGGGTGATTAATCCAGTATAAGAGTGATTATGTCATCGAATGTAATCAGGTAGCTACGTCCCTCTTATAGTTTTTTGAGTTGAGTTAGAGGCAATCAATCCCCCAAAGAAATGAAAGAGGAGATGATATAGCATATAAGCAGAGGGAGTGTACAATATAGATATATTGAGAAAGAATCAACAGAAATTTATAAAGTTTAATGAATTCTTCTCACATATAGTCCTCTTCTTCGTGGCTCCAAACTTGGGTGATCGTCCTTTTTGTAATGATTTTCTATGAAAATTATTGTTTACTCTTACAATATAATGATTTGAGACAAGAACTCAAAGCTTAAAACAAAAATGGAACAAAGTAAAAGGGGGTAGAATTGGCTCGAAGCCTTCTCTCTTTCTCTTTCTTCCTTCTCTTCGACAAGCTCCCTCCTTGGGTTAGAAATGTCCTCCTCACATCCTCCCTCATTCAGTTTCTTCTCCTTGGGTTCTCTTTCTTTTCTTTTCCCCCTTGGACAAGCTCCCTTCACCTTTTTATAGGTACTAAACTTAATTGGATCTTTCTTAGGTTATTGGGCCTGATCCATATCCAAATTCAATCCATCAAGAGATCAACCATATTGCATAACTGTTGGAGACATCCACACGTGGGAAAAGTAGCTAGACACATGTGACACATGAGAAAGGGGTTGGATAGGCTACAGGTCGTGCAGGACACAATGGTGCGCACGCCGACACGTGAGAAATGGGCATCGCACAGGGGCACGTGGGAGTTGGTGTCGCATGGGGCATGTGGTGGTCTCAGTGGCGTGCTTGTGTGACTAGAGTTTATGCTTTTACCTTTTCCTACTCTATTAGTTGATGTCTTTAACCTTTCTTAAACCATTTTAAACTTCTAATAGGTGTAACGCTTAGTGTAGATCTTTCTTGGTCAGGGGTGTTTCGGGCTTTTCACTTTTTGTTTTGGATTGATAATTTTATCATTTTATACTCTATGGGTTGATCTCTTTAGCCTTTTTGGGACCGCTTTAACTTTCTGATGCATGTAAGGCTGCTTTGTGTAAAATCTTTTGCAATCGGGGGTATTTCAAACTTTCCACTTGATATTTTTTGTTTGAGTTTGAGCCATCGTTGAACCTAAGTCATTTGAGTGTATGTAGCATAGTATATGTGGTTCAAAGCATTACGACCAATAGAGAAGCAAGGTCCTCACACAAAGGCATCATCTAAGATTAGGAAGCCACATCAAAGAAGCTATAGCCCATTGACAGATAGAATGTTGAAGGATCTCCATTAGTAGTTAGGTGCGAGTTCTCTTGTCAGTTGTCAGACCAATGCCCACCGTTTGGGAGTAGTATAGGTTTGTTTCATAAGGCATGATTTTCATGTGGGAGCCAAAGGTAGCCTTGCAAAATAAGCCTGCACTACTATTAATAGTATATAATAGATGGTAGCAGGTTTGGCTAGGGGATGTGTAGCCTATGAAAAAAAGCCTACATTGCTTATCAATCCACTGAGGCCTTTCACAATATCTAGGTAGAGTGACTCCAGTGACCTAGCTCACCCGATATTATAGAGGTGATGACCCCAATTTGTTGGCAAGGATTTTTATCTCACTTCGAGTATCTTCCTATCCCACTTTCTCTAGATAGGACCATATTCCTTTATCAACCATGAAAAGCACACAATTTGAGCTCATTAAATTCATATTCACACCTGACCTTATGATACAGGATTTCACTTTACCTACAAGAAAATAGGAGTATCACTATTTTTGATCTCCAATTAGCCTCAACTCTGTAAGCAAGTGTAGAATCGAAGAATAGGCTACACTCCTACCTATTTAGAACTAGCAGTGGTAAGCCTACAAAGAATTATTGAAGCACTTTGTCTATGAGCATTGTAGAAAGGATAAGATATGACCCTAACCACTCTTGTCAAATTGCTCTAGCATAATGAATATGTTGTGTTTGAAAGAGGAGATGCAACATGAATAGAAGAGAAAACCCCGCTGTCAGATCCTCAAATTTACCATGGTGGCTTGCTTCTATCTAGAATGGATGGAGGCTTATGGTTTGGTTGGCCTTCCGCCTAGCATGCCTCCTTGGTTGAAGAGACAAGGCAACACAGGAAGCAAAATAGCTTACACGGAGGATGCGTTGTTCTTTGTCCTCTCCTCTGCTAAGGCCAACAGATTGATTGAAACTTTCCTTTCCTTTAGTAGTGCTTGCTCAATCTACAAATTATTATGTTTAAACTTCAACATCTTTTCATTTCTCAAACATATGAATAGTCCAAGTAATATTCGCTAAAGCAAATATGAGAAGCAGGTTTCTGCAACCTTAAGGAGAATTGAATTCCCATAGCCCGAGGGGATGTTCATCTCAAGTGGCAAGGATAAGATTAAAACTATATTGATCTTCTCTGTAGAACACATCCCTTATCCAAGCAAACTAAACATGGCTGGTACATTCGCTATCTCAGCTTCCTAAAAACCAAGGCACTAAAAAACTGAACATTTGGTTTATCATCGGGTCTATTGGAGAATTTTGGAAAAGAAATTTAATTAGTCCATAAAAACAATACTAAAGAGAAGAACTCAAAGTTAGGAATGAAGACATCCTACAAGGCTTTTACTCCTAATTGGTGCAGTTGTATAATCTTTATCTAAGAACATAATCGATAAGGGTCTGGTTAACTCACTCTTCTTTTAAAAAAATGTTTGCTTTAGAGAAATATATAGTTTTGAGATTTTCTTGAACTTAGAAAATCTGCTATAATTTGTTAAACAAAATCATTTATTTTGGAGAAGATTTTCCGAAAAAAGAAAAAACAGAACTGGGGACATATGGTGTATAAAGTCGAAATTGTGATTATTACTTAATACCTAAAATATTCTGGTCTTACAAAATCGCAAGAGAAAGAGGTGGTCACAAATAATTGATGTGGTCTCTACGCTCTGAGACAATGAAGAACACACCTCGGGGATGAGCAACACGCAAAGTATATTTGTCACGTCTCATTCGTGGTCAACTTCAATACTATGTGGTCAGTGGATCACAAGCAGCAATATACCTCCTCTTGATTCCCTTTATTGTTATAGTGTCACACCTTGGCAAGATAGGGCTTGCAAACCACCAAACATCTCGTCCATGCGGCCTAACCTTGTGGAGAATGAGAAAAAATGGTATAATCATTGACATAAGGAAATAACTAAATGAATAATAAGCAATATTAATTAAGACAATCTTAACATCTCTTAGTCATTGAGTTGCATCATCTATCTACACCTCGCCTCCTAACACACTTGAGCCAGCCGCCCTAGAGATAACCATAAGATGGTAAATAATGTTGGTTGAGTATACCATTACGTCTGAAATAGGTGGACCAGATTCCACTATAATAACATTAGAAGCATGCGACTTATGAATCTAACACTATAGTAAAGCAGTTCATAGAACATGCATCATTTTGATATCATTTAAATATTTCCAACATATTTGCACATCATTGACGCACAATATTTTGTTTCCAGAATTATGGCAATCTATAATAACATCATCATCAATAAGGTTGCAAGAGTTGTACGACCCTCCTCCCTAGCCTTGGCCATATAAATTTCAAGCGTGCAATTCTTTTTAAGTCGCAGACTATAAAATCTCATACCAATAGATCTAGACCTGAAAATTTAGATCCAAGAACCAAAATGCCTGAAAATAGAATGTGTCTTACCTAAAATAATAAAGGTTTTGAATAATGATGGAAACTCTAACCTAGAAAGAGAAGGATTTCTTCCAAAATCACTTCAAAGTGTACATTTCTAGTTGTGGATTGCTTAGGCTAGGCACCACATATGCATATTTTATTAGTCAATTGTGTTCGAAAAAGACAAAAATAGTGATGGAGTTGTTCAAAACCACATTTGAGGTACTATTATATTTACAATTATTTTAATGTTTTGGCATCAGTTTTAGGAGTCTAGATTGTTAGGGTTTTCCTAGAACAAACCTAGGTGCGTAGACATAATTCATTATTGGCCCTCGCCATTCGGTTTTTACTAGCAGAGAATAACGATAGAAAGTAGATTAGTGTGGTAAACTGCAACTTTGGCTACCCCATACCGTTACTATGGCCTAGGATATGAGGTGATGATGAATAACATAAGCTTTTCATTATTTGATTGAATATAGTTATCATTAATTATATGTACATATATGTATAAATAAAAAGGCACATCTTTAAGATCCCCATTCAATTCCACGATAGCCAATCCTAGAAACCTCATGCAATCTTAAGTAGGATTTATGATTTCCACTACCTTGCCTGGGACTAGGCGAGTCTATCCATGCTTAGTTGTCTATCGTCATGGCTTGAGTTAGCCAGATTTATCCTAAGAAGCCTCTACAAAACCCAACTAGTGGCAGAAGTAAAAGCCTCTTGTTTTCATATGAAAGAATCGGCTATCTAGCGACCTGTCAAAACTCAGATTAGTACCATAGTGTAGATTGGAGAGAGACTAAATCAATGTATTGCTTGGTTAGCCATCGCCATGGCTAGGGCTGGCTAGAGTCGACCCCAAAAGGATCATGCACCCCTCCCTACCATTTGCCTCTAATACCCATTTGATTTCTAATGGCAACACCCATTAGTGGTGAGTCTTAGCTTGTTTTGTAGAACTCATCAAGATGAAGAGTTTTGCCTTTAGTTTTAATGGCAACACCAGTTTCTAGTAGCTAGAATATATAGAACATTCATTGAGGTTCAGTTGCTCTAAGGTTGAGGCATGCTCATTTTGGATCAAGTTGGGTCTATTTTTGAGTCCAAAACCCAAATTTGAGACATGTTTATTAAATTGTGTCCTGATCCATGTCATATGCTATATTGAACCATAACCCTATGATGATTGTCCCAATTGTGTCCTAGTCATGTGTAAGGGAACGATGTCAATGCCAAGCACATTTTGTATCCACAACAAGGATAGGTTAAGATCAGTTTAGGGTATGCTTTGGATCAAAAGACCCAACACATAATTAGCATGCATGGATCCACATAGTAAAATCCAATGAGGTGTTTTTGGACCTAGTTAGATTTTTATGCCATTCTAGTATTCTAGTGTGGTTTGAACCTCTATGTTCCTTATTGAATAAACTTTAGTATTATGCTATTTTTATTGGTTTTCATTTGTTAAGTCCATGTTAGATTGTGGAGAAATACTTGGATATTTGAGTTATTAGTTAGATTTTGATAGATCATCCCTATTTATATACCATGCTAGGAATAGTTTTATGTTTTTTCTTAATTGTGCATGTCTTGTAAATGCCTTCAAATGATTTGAGTTGTTGATATTAATTTTATTATATAAGAATTACTTGAGCATGCATGTTTCAACTGAAGTATATGCATACTTGTGGGTGAGATGTCTCAAATGATAGCATGAGTATATGAGATGTGCTAATTAGTAAGATGATAAATAATGCACAAAAAAGTGTGAATATATTAGATGTTGTGAATTATGTGTAGGGTTTTTAGAGACTTACAATGTGTTCCCAACAAGTATAACTATATGGTGCATGTCATGGGCACTCTACCATAAAAATCGGTTGAAGTGCTATGGCATGGCCAAGGAGGGTGAGCTCTTGGCTATAATTATTGAAACATAAAGATGTGCATAGATGGTGTGTGAGTATGTTGGGAAATATTTGAATGATATTGAACTGATGTATGTGTAGATGTGAAAATTTTACTCCAAAACCTATGTAGAGAGTTGAAGTAAATTTTCAATCTACTTGGCTTTGCATGAGTGTGTCAGCTAGTTTCACTTAAACTAGCAAAGTTGTATTTTCTAACTTCGTGTAGCGATTGTGGGGAAGCGATATCTTTTTGTCTTAAGCTTTCTTGAATCGGTGCTCAAGGGTCAGTGTAGATGCAATGAAAATTGATTTGAACAGGGTGTGTGTTTCCAAAATTCACTTTTGAGTCAATTTCAATCAAACAAAACGTGCACTCTCTAAGGAATGAAAAACTTTCCAAGTTCTGAAAAACATAAATTGGTTCTATTTTCAAAGCTTATTTCTAGATTGTTTTAAATAGTAAAATTCATGAAAATTTTATAGTATGTATTTTTATTTTATTTTTGTGTGTTGTGATTTTACAAAATTAAATCTAAGAAATGCCTCTACTTAGGCATTCAGAACCGATCTGTTGCAAAAATATAGAGGTCTAAAGAAACTTCTGTATTTTGGTGCACAAAGCTCTGATTTTTATGAATTTATTATTTTGGTAATCTATGGATGTCAGCTTTTCAATTAGACTAGTTTTAATATATTTGGCTTATTGTAGATAAAGTTATGGGATGATTACCAATCTCTATTGCAAGAAATACAGACTGGATAGACTTGGTTCTGAATTTGTCCGATCTTCCCATATTTTATTTACATTGCTGAACTGCCCTAAAATTCTTTAAAATGTTATTATATGTGGGATTGTGTGTGAACATTTGGTGTACAAAATTTCATATTATTTGGAGTATACATACGGGAATGAAGAATACAACATCAAACATATGCATAATGCTAAAAACAGAATTTTTGTTTTTAAAGCATACGTGAATGCATTCATCTAAAATTAAAAAACTAATCACAATAAATTTAAAGTAAATGTTTGAAGAAAAATGAATTGAAATATGTTTATAACTTAAGCATAGAGGGGATTAGGAGATATAAGAGGATATATCATATAGAGAGGTAGGAGAAACTTAAAATCAAACAAGTAGAATGTGTAAATGTAAAGGAATGAAGTTGACAGCATTACTACTCTATTACATCATGGGGAGAGACTAATGCTCCATTAATACAACTCCTTTGAATTGAATGAGAATAAGGAGAGATTTAGGCAAGTAAAGGAGGAGGATTAACCTTATAATCAGGCTTCAATGGATGTTGGCCTTGAATGGATAGGAAGGGATCGATCCTTCTTTCCTTCCTCTCTCTCTCTTTTCTTCTTTCTTCCTCTCTCTCTTGCTATAACTCTCACTCTCTCTCCTAGGCTCTCTACACTCTTCCTTTAATCTCTTGAATTGCTTGAAATGAGCCCCCAAAACTCCTTTTTATAGGCCTCAAGGGGGGATGCCTAGAGACTTCCATGATGTGGATTGGGCCAAGCTCTTTGGCCCAATCTCTTGCTCCAACTCCATAGCTGCCCATGTGTTCACGTGGGCCTTGGGTTGATCCCCTTTGTGTCATGTGGATTAGCCAAGATGGGTTGGGTCTAGGTGACTTAGTTAGGCCAAGGTCTAAGGGGTTTTGGTCAAGGCGAGCTTAGTCAAGGGAGTTCGTCCAAGGCTTGGCCAAAGGGCCTTGGTCAAGATCGATTGAAGTGGCTCAATCAAGGTTGGCCAAGGGATTTTGGTCAAGGTTTTTCAAGGTGGCTTGGTCAAACAAAGTCAATATGGTGTGGTCAAGTAAAGCCAAGGTGGTTTTGATCAAGAAGTGTCAGGCCAGTAGGTTTGGTTGGACTTGTTATGGGTCCGGTTGGATGCCCTTGGGTGTGGCTCAACCAAGTTCAACTTGAGGTGGCTTTGTGCCATGCTTGGTGAGGTCTTGACTTCATTTGATCCACTACTTTGACTTTCCTTGGTCCATAACTGAGCTCGGTCCTGGCTTGATATGGGTTTGGTTAGACTGTCGCCTTGATCCTCGCTCCCATCCTGATTTGTCTTTATCCTTGATTTGATTTTCATCCCTTTTCAAATTTTTCAATTTGATTCTTTTACTTTGATTTTGGAAAACATTTGATTTCGAAATCTTTTTAAAGTTTTTGCGAAATTCATGGTTTTCATTTAAATCAAGGTTTTGAAATAAGCTTATTTTCTAAAACTTCTCGAGCATTTTTGGATAAGCTTTTTAAAAAAAATTAGGGTGTTTACATTATGTTTTATGACTGGATTTACTACATTGTATGTTAAATTTAAAAGTTGGAAGCTTCTAATGTGATATCATAGGAAAGTGTAGTCCACATACTGAGCACATGTTGGTGTGGACAATTCAACATTTTACATTTATCTCTAAGGCAACCAACTCAAGGGCCCCAAGAAGCCAAGATGCATAGAGAGCTTGCAGCTTCATGGACTGAGATGGTAGGATCATATAGCATATACTTCTTTTTCCATATCAAAACAACCACAAGACTTGAGTACTAATTTTATGTGAAACTTCTTTTTAATCAATATAGTTTATGTTTAGTTTGATTGCATGCACCGGCTATGATTGTACTCATTCTTTAAAAAGTCATGCCTCATGAGGTTAGGCCATGTGTAACAAGAGTATTGGTCGTTCTTGTGACACATAGAAGGCCAATACTACGGGTTAACATTTCACAAACTTCATATTTTACTTTGAAGTTTCAAGTTGTTTCAGTAACTATTTGAACTTTTCTTTTTTCTTTTTTGTGTTATCTGTACATGTAAATGCTTTCAATGTTTGAAATCTCAAATTCTTAGGGGTTTATGATTTTTTTTTGCTTTTGACATGAGAAATATACGTTTTTAAGTTGTTTCAAAGAATCTACTGTAAACAAAAAATTTTGGTCCTATATGGACTTAAAAAACTTTGCTTTCAAAAATGTACACGAGTATGTCAATAAGTTTACTCAAACTTGCAAAGAGTGATTTTAGGAAAGTAGGTTCTTGTCGACATAGGTCTTCTTTAACCGGTACTCAAGGGTCAGCCTAGACACTTAGGAAGAGTGATTTTGGAATCCAAAGTTTTCTCAAAATAATTTTTATTTCAAATAGCCTTTTCTAAAATAGCAATGGTTTCACTTGGCCAAATTAGGTTTAGTCCTATAAAAACATAATTTGTTCTATTTTACACTATAGGAATTTGTATTTTCTAAAGGCCTTTATTTGGGTTCAAAAATCTTGAAAATTTTACTTGAGTGAGAACCAGGTATGAAATTTTATTAAACAAATTTATTTGTATTTTTGGATCATTGGTTGATGAAATAAAACTTAAGAAAAGCTTTAAACTGATTGTTATTCTTAAATTTGGACATTATCTGTAACTGATATTTAGGTCTCAGTAAAACACTTTTATCTCCATAGTAGGTTTTCTATTTTTTATGACACCATTCGTGAGGTATTTGGATACCTACATGCCAAGTTGTAATGATTTTACTGAACATCTGTTGCGGGACTTTTGTCATAGAGAGGTTCAGTTTATGGTTGAGTCTGATCTTTGATGATTTTTTTACCAATATCAAATGTATCCAAAATTTGTAAAAGTTTTACCACATATTGTCCTGTGTGTGTCACTCATGGACAAAATTTAGCAGCATTTCGTTTGAAAATGGAGGCTGGAAAATTTGGAGTTCTCACAAGGTTTCTGCAATATATTGAAATCTACATAAATTTTCTTATGAAAAATAATGATGTATTCAGTTAGAATCTTAATGGTTTAGTGATCACTCAAAGAATTTTGTTGAGGACTTATGTTCGTTCGAGAAGAAACTCATTTACATATAGATCCTCGTGGCATCTCTCTCTAAGAAGATTGCACCCTTGAGAAATATATGTGATCATAGCCCAATACCCTCCAATAACATAAACTTATGAGTAATTAATCCACCATAAAAGTGATTATATACTCATGTCATCATATGTAATTGTAGTTGTTACATCCCTCTTATGGCTTCTTAGGTTAATTTAGAGGCAATCAATATATCAAAAAAAGGGAAGAAGAGATTATATAACATATAAGTAAAGAAAAGATAAGAACATATAAGATATATTGTATATTGGGATAAAAGAAACAAAATCTTGTGAAGATAGTGATTATATAACAAAATCATATATAATTGTAGTTGTTATATCCCTCTTATGGCTTCTTAAGTTAATTTAGAGGCAATCAATATATCAAAAAAAGGGAAGAAGAGATTATATAACATATAAGTAAAGAAAAGATAAGAACATATAAGATATATTGTACATTAGGATAAAAGAAACAAAATCTTGTGAAGATAGTGGAATCCTCTTACCAATAATCCTCTTTTTCACGTATTCGGACTGAGGTGACCCTCTTTTGTAATGATATTCCTCGAAAATATATGTTACTCTTAAAATTACAATAGTTGGAGGCAAGAACTCAAAGCTTACAACAAAAATAAAACAAGAAAAGGGATAGAAGAGGTCTATCCCTTTATCTCTTTATTGGATGAACTCCTCTTTGGGTTGGTAATGAGCTCCCTCACATCCTCCTTAGCTCAGCCATTTACTTTTAGGCTGGAATCCCCTTTCTTGGTCACCCACATCCTCCTTTTATAGGCATTTTCTTGAATTGGATCATTTCAGGTCACTAAACCTGATTCACATCCAAATCCAGTCCATCTAGAAGCATCCTCACGTGAGAAGGGCAGTTGGACACATGTGTCACATGTTGGGGATAGCTGGCATGTTTGGGCACACTAGAAAACGTGAGAAGTCATTTTGCACGAATTTCGCACACTATGGGTTAGCGTCCTAGTGCCGCGTGTGGGGGTGTTCCCATGCACCACACGTGGAGGTCCCGCCATGCGCGTGGGGGCCCTATGCTTGGTGACATGGTGACGGCTCGCGAGCGGTCTATGGTGGCCGATGGTGGCATGGGAGGCATGTGGTCACACGCGTGATAGCCAACAGTGGTGCTTTTACCTTTGCCAACACCGTGGGTTGATCTCTTTCTGGACCGCTTTAACCTTCTTGAGATGTAGGATCATTTGGTGTAAGATCTTCCTTGGTTAGGGGTATTTTAGACCTTTTGCTTATTTGTTCTAGATTGATGATTTTGTTCTTTTTCGCTTAGTGAGTTGATCTCTTTAACCTTCTAATCGGTGTAGGGTTGCTCGGTGTAGGATCTCACTTGATCAGGGTATTTTAAACTTTTCACTTTGTTTTTCGCTTGAGCTTGAGTCATTATCGAACCTGAGTCTTCTCAGTTTCTGAGGTCCTTCCTTAGCTTCTTTCCTCCATGCTTTTGTCTTGAATTTTCTATTTTTGTTTTTTAATTCAAATATGCTAGTAGGGGTAAAATGATCATTTACAAAAGTTTTACAGGTAATACTTATTTTGATTCTAAATGCTTCTTTTTTACTTTTGCAACCCATTTTTTAAAGAAACATGCTTGAAATAGTAAAATTTTGCTAATACAACCTTGAGGATAAAATAGTTATTTTTTGGAATTTTATCAAAGTTTAATTTTTGGTGGGACTTGAAGTAACCCTCATTTTGAGGTTCCCACATAATTTTGAGTTGAAAATGAGCTTGCTTAAGGTATTTTTATTGAAGGAAATATTAAAAGTCCAACAACCATAATTTTGCTTTTAAAGGATAACTTTTGAAAAAATTTAGGTGTTTACATATGCCCCTCTTTGTCATTAATTAAGTTTATTTGGTTAATGACAAATAATAACACTGCTAAAAAAAATAATTTTAAATACCACAATTGATTTGAGTTGAGCCAAGATTTTATTTAAGAGTATGAATTTTCCCATTCCTTGTTAAGGAACTTCTTTCTTGAATTTGGGTTATCCTAATTTTGGTGGGGAGATTACTTCTAGCCAAAGGTGACTCAACATGAATGGTAGTTGACCAATATGAGGACTCTATAAAAACAAACTATTATGGATGCACATGAGCATGAGGTGTGTGAGAAGTAATAGATAAATCGAGTGTGTTGGAAACCTATACAAAATATTTAGGGAGATTAGAGAGATCTCATGAAGGCTTGCTACCCTAAGTTGGCCTCCATGCCCATTTTATTGATGCCTTGGGTTTTGTATAAAAAAACATTTTTGAAGGATAATCTTCTCTAGTTTTTATCTGGCAAGGCTTTCGTCTCCTATATTTCTCTTAACATCAGTCTTAATTTTTCAATACTCTTTTAGAGGTTTTAATTGTTGAAAAAGCTTAACAACATTTCAAAATTTCATTCTTTACACTATAAAACCTAATCATTTCTATACATTTACACTTCTCTTTCTTCTCTTTTTTAGAAAAAGGTTATCTCTTTCACTTTCTGTCAACTTTTAGTGTTTGTTTCTCATTTTCTCTAAATGTCTCTACTTTTATTTATAGAGATTTTCTAAGATATTCTTTGTGATCTACAATGAAGAATCATCTTTCTTATCATTTTGATGGCCTTTCTTCCTAGTAGTGCTTCCTCTTTTAGCCACCATTATCTGAAGGAGTCAAACTCATTGTTGTAGACATGAAAATTTTCACTTTAAAGTTTATGTAAAATTTGAAGCGAAACTTTTCTATCTATTTGTTTGTGCGAGCGTGCCAGCTAGTTTGCCAAACTAGCAAAGATTTTGAAAATTTTGACTTCTTCGACGATTGTAGGCAAGCAGACTCTTTTCACTTAAACCTTTTTTAACCGATGCTGAAGGGTCGGTTTAAGCGCTTAAGAACTTTAAGTTTAAAATATATGTGAACTCCAGTTCATGTGAATAACTGGTGTTTTTGAAAGAATTTGAATGTGCACTTTGATTCAAAACTTGAAACGAGAAGTCCTGAAAAATAAAATATTCTGTTTTCAGGACTTGTTTCCAAAATAGATCTACACGTTCTAAAAATCTCAAAAAATTACCAAAAATTTATCAGACCAAATCTATGGTGTAGGACCTATAGTCTTTTACAAATCTGAGATTGGAGTTCTATTGAATTAGAATTAAATCCGTGAAGGAGGCTTACTCAAGTGCCCGGAATTGTTTTGTCACAGAAATATAGAGGCTGAAAGATGAGCCTATATCTTAGTGACCTGAGTTCTGAATTTAATTATTTTGATGTTATTGAAAAGCTATGGATGTCAGCTTTCCAATGCATCAAGAATCAATCGATTTGGACTTCTGTAGACAAAGTTATGTGATAAAAACCCAAACTCTATTACAGAAAAAACGACTGTGTAGACAGTAGACAGATTTTGGTTCGGTTTTGCCCAATTTTACTTACGTGGTTGGGCGGCCCTAAAATTCTTAAAAAATTTATTTAAGGTGGGTTAATGTGTGTAAAATAAGTAGGCAAAGTTTCAGACAAAAAGGAGCAAGCATCCGGAAATTAAAATTACAGCAATCATCAGATATAGAGATGCTGGAAATTCAGATTTCGGTTTTTAAGAATATAATGATGCAAACTCACACGAAATTGAAATTGCAACAACTCTACATCACGAATTGAAATTGCAACAACTCTACATCTCGAATTAAACTCACACGAAGAGAAATATACATATTAGCTTAAGCATAGAGGGGGTAGGAAGTATAAAGAATCACATAATCGAACAATTAGAGTACATGTGTGTATGAGTGACGATTCATCCATGAAATGAAAATTCTGCAACTCTAGGAATTATTACAACTTGGGGGGAGACAAAGCTCCATTAATACAACCCCATATCAATTCAAATGGATGAAGAAGAAATTTGAATTAAAAGAGAAATGATACTTACACATTTTTGCATAAGATGGCTAGAATTTTCAAGATTGAAATCCGGCCAAGGCTCTCTTCTCCTTGCTTAAATGCTCACTCACACTTACCTAAGACTACCTAATTTTCCCAACCCTTCTTATCCTCACCTTGCAGCCACACGACCTTGGGATCAGCCTCCCCTTTTTGCTAGAGTTTATCTCACCTAGCTACTCTCCCCAAGATAGAATTCTTCTAAGTGATGCAAGATAGGGAACCCACCCCCCCTTGGTCCTTTTTATAAGCCAAGGGGTTGGCTTCTAGGCCCCTCTTTGGGGCGGGTTGGGCCACCCATCTTGTCCTTCCTTTGATCCATCCAACCCACCTTTGAGTGGTCTCCTTGGTGGTGAATTGGACCAGCCCCATGTGGGCTGGTCTTGAGTGTAGTCGGCCTTGACTAGGTTCCCTCTTTGGTCCTTGCTTCAACCGGCTACAGTGTCATGGACTTGGCTAAGGTCGATGCACTTAACTTGATCATTATACTTGATGAACCTAGTTCCTTCCATGGTGACTTGGACCAGCCCCATGTGGGCTGGTCTTGGGTGCCATGACTTGAGCTTGAATGTGGCCAATTGGTGCAACAGGTCTTAGCTTTCCTTGGCATTTCTTTACAACTTGATTCAATGCTCTTGGTCGGACCTAGCTAGGTTTTTCTCATTCAGCCATGCTTGATCTTGCCTCTTGAATGGTTCACGTTCCACTTTGATTTTGACTCCACCCATATTGATCTTTGGCTCCCTTCTTGATTTGCTTTTCTTTTGATCTCCAGTTGGCTTTGAACGAGTTGGTCTTGAATAAGCTTGCTCTTTTTGCCCAATCTTGATCCTGGTTTGGGTCTTGGTTGGGTTCAAACTTGGATTGAATTGTTTTGTTTATAAATTGAATTTAAAACTCTTAAAACCTTTGAAAATCTTTTAAAAGTTGGTTTTTCAACTTTGTAAAGTTATAAAGGTTTAAAATTCTTCTTTTGAGAATTTTGAAAACATTTTTATTTTGGGTGTTTACAATTGTGTAGCAAGCAAGCAAGGTGGGGTCCTCCCACAAGTGAGTACTAATGAAGAGTGTATTCATTGGGCTTTGCATAATGT
This sequence comes from Brasenia schreberi, assembly GCA_036023115.1. Classification (NCBI taxonomy): domain Eukaryota; kingdom Viridiplantae; phylum Streptophyta; class Magnoliopsida; order Nymphaeales; family Cabombaceae; genus Brasenia; species Brasenia schreberi. Next base: position 4,462,664 of record JAYKKT010000038.1, read on the forward strand.
AGTGATGAAATCTCTTCGATATAGTATCTTTTACAACTAGTTGTCAGTTTTTTCTTTTATCAGTGGAGCAATTGAAACCAAATGCACACCCATGGCTTTCAATTCATGACCTTCAACTTGTGAGTTGAAATCCTAGCTAGGTGAGCTATTGCTTGTCATGCATATGTGAAGATTTTTTTATTGTATAATAGAAACTAGATCTTTCTTTATTTCCTTGCAATCCAACTCAATATTTGGTTCACTAGGAACAACATTTATTTTCTTTTAAGAAGAAAGACATGTGATTTATATATGGCAAATTTATGTTTTTCTTTCTCTTTTTCTCTCTTATTTCCAAGAAAAACTAAGGAACCTTCTTTGTGCTTGTAAGTGAGGAAATGGAAAGCCACTAGGTATAGGCTCTTTGTGAAGGTTGTAAATGATGGTTGTTCATATTCGACCCTTTTTATATATGTGCTTTTCTAAAAGCAAAGTTGGGCCTAAGTAACAAGAGAGATGTAGTGAGACTCAATTTGAGCACCCATAGTAAGAACCTCTCCATTTTACCATGTTATGATAAATTCAACATAAATGATTTTGATGTCAGTCGAACTTGACATTAGTATGTTTCAAGCTAAATGTCAACATAAATTTGCTTAGATTTATCTTATTCATTTTTTTTTTGTCATTTTGATGAAAATCACAAAATAAATTGGATTTTGATGATTTAAAAGTTTGTCCTTACTAATCTAAGCATGTTGGATCCACCTCCTCTATTGGATTCCAAACTGGTTTTAGCATTTTGAAAAGCATTTAACAATGGGCTTTATGAGACCCAACTACTAAGCATCCTTGTATACAAATGCTCTTCTATATTCATTGACAAGGTGTGGCTTAGCATATTCTAAAGTATGCAAACCACCAAGTGTTGAGGTCATAACCTTTAGACTACAAGGTTCCTTTTCTCTTTTTTTTGGTTATAATAGGGAGGCTAAAACCAGGTAGCACACCCCAAGCATTGAACTCACAACCTGTAACTTGTGAGTCAAAATCCCTAGTTAGGTTAGCTATCACTCTAGGTGTTTAAAGGGTCTTTTCAACTCAGTCTATTGTCAAGAGAGTGATGGCTTCTTTGTGCACTTATAACATTATAATAAAATAAGGAAAATATTAATAATCTTTTTAAAATTTTAAACCAAAATATAAGATTGTATTCAATCAACCTAAAAATACATAGAAACTCATAAGAGCTAATAGGAATCCCCCTTTAAGTCCATATTACTTGCCTTTGCATAGGGGCCCCTTCTGGCATTAGGGTTACCCCAATGAAGTAATACAAGAATTATGGTTATATCAAGAGTAGAAAGTCAAAATGGAAGTTCATTTTGTGCACACCAAATGTGCCATTGTGTAAGTGTACTATTAATTAAGCTTGTCAATCATGTGTTGTCCTTAAAATACCAAGGAGTTGCCCCCACCAAGCTTGAAATTCTAGATGAGGGGTGATGACACAATAGGGCAAACCTCTTTCCAAGGAGCATTGGCTTTGAGATAAAGAGATCAAGAATGAAGTAGGCTAGACGATGGCATATCGTGTTTGGTTTGTCATGTTGTATCATGGGTAGGTCAGACATGGTGGTGTTTGGGTAACCATATCCTAATGGTGACATGGGCACAGATTCAATCGTGTTCAGGGCATCTTTAGGATTGTTTATTAATATATGGATCCAAATCCCTCAATTGGATCCAAGCAAATCTAAAATGGATTGAGGTAGGGTTTTGGAGCAATTTTGAGGAAGTTTGATTTTGTCATAGGATTAATTATTGAATATGTTATTAAATATAGAATACTAATACAATTATTTATCATTATTTAGGGACTAAATTAAGGTGATTTGGAATGATTGACATCTTAGGAATTGGATCCCACTATGAGGTTTATATAGGTAGATGTGTTTCCTGTTTAGATGCATGCTAGGGATAGTTTTCTTTGATTTCAATGATGAATGTGATTGTAAAATTATTTTATTAATGCTTTGAAATTATTATAGATGCTTGCTTAGTAGGTGTATTACAATGGTTTTATAACTTGCATTGAACTTTGTATGAGTATGCATGAATGAAAGTAGAACATTATCTGGTGTGGATCCATTCTCTCCGTGGCAGGGTGAGTCGTGGTCGGATGGTAAAGGGGTGTACCATGGTATGGATCCATTCTCTTCGTGGCAGGGTGAGTCGTGGTCGGATGGTAAAGGGGTGTACCAGGTAGTGCTAACTCACATATCTCCATGTATGAAGTAAAATATCAAACAATATGGAGCTATAGTCATACCTCGATTGTTTGAATGAGTGAAATCATCAACAAGGAAAGGGGATCCTGATTATAGATGGGCAATGCCAAGTGATGTGAACCTATTGGCCACTTTGTTAGCCACACCGGTCTTACATGTAGCTTGCATTGGTAGTTTATGTCACATCATATGACATGCCCTAATTGGGGACATGTGAGTCAGTATGTTAAACTAGCAAGAGTAGAAGCGAGTGTTGAAATGAAACCATTTTGACACTTGTTGAAATATATGATACGAGTGGTTTGTCTTGTGGATGAGAGAGGATGTTGATGGATATCAAGAATAACGCATCTAGTTACAAGGAGGGGTTGGGGCCTTCTAATTCATGGTAATGGTGGTGGACACAGTAAGGGTTTTCATATCAAAAATTAAATTTCATTATTAATGACTATATGCTTCAATTGTTTATATAATTTTGGTGTTTGATTTGAATTCTAAGATAGATTTCTATATGTATATATAACGTAGATCTAAAACATGTCCTTAGCATGCTTGAGACCGTGGAGAGATCACATCAACCTCAAAATCATGGATGTTAGTCCTCCCTCCCCTATATATATAAAGAAAGAGAGAGAGAGAGAGAGAGAGAGGCTGGTACATTCTAGTACCCTTATGTGCTATCAAATCTAAACAAATTTTAGTTAGATTTGAATCTATAAAATAAAAAGTACTTGTGTACTTTTTGCATGTATACTTTTTTTACATGGGTACTTTTGCTTTATATATTCAAATCTCAATCATCCATCACCAAAGATGGATGACTGAGATTTGTTTGGATTTGCTAGTATCTAAGAATGCTAGCATATATCAGTTTCTCACTATATATAATTCTAGGTTCTACTCCATAGAGGAATTGAGTAGCAAGGGAGTTGAAGGTTCTTGATGCTTATGTAATAGGATTGTAAATATGAATAGGCTTTAGTTAATTTTGACTTTACTTGCATTGGAGCTGGAAAATATCTAATTGTACCACTACATGTATCAAACTTATAATATATATACATAAATTGTGAGTTGGATTTTTTTATTTTGTTAGGTTATGTGACCATGACTAGTCAATGGTCTATAGGACTTAGACAAGCCCTATGCTTACATGGACAGGTTTTGTGGGGACATGATGTTGACTCATGGTGATTCTTCCTTGAGTCATCTCCAAGACACAAGAGGCATAAGTGCAGCAAGGAAGCATTAGTGACAATGTTCTCGTCGGATAAAGTTGAACCATTCATTGTAAGCGGGGCAAAGAGGGGTATATGATGGTTAAGTTAGACATGAGCAAAGCTTTTGGTAGGATAAAACAAGCATCCCTCAAATCCATCATACATAAAATAGGTTTCAATATGAATTTGGATCGAGAAAATAATGAGATGAGTCTTATTTGTTTCCTATTAATGGTTTTGTGGGAGAAAAATGTGTACTTTGCAGGGGCTTCATGCAAGGCAATCCTTTGTCATTGAACCTCTTCGTGTTATGTGTGGAGGGGCATGGATCTCTACCTGCTCTCATTGAAGGGAGAAAGATATTAAAAAACTAAGCATCAAAAAGAGCATCCACAGTTGCTCACCAGTTTTTCATGAATGATACTTTGATATTTTTAGAGGCAACGATATAAGAATGGTATAAGATACAAAAAATTTCTTGCACTTTATAGTTAACCTCTAAACTAATTGATTAACTTTGAAGAATTTAGCTCAAATCTCATGAAAATAATTAAAAATCATATAACATTAAAGAGTGGGTAGAAATAGTGACCAGTTGAGAAGTATTTGGGGTTTCCTACATGGTTGGGTCATTCTAGAACTGCTACATTCAAATCCTTAAGGAGGTGTTTGAAATCGCTGGGCCTATAGAACTAGTACTGCATGCCCAATTATAGCAACCTACCCCTAGTTGTGAGCCACTAATGAGCCTTCTAGTCAATAAAAAGGAGTGGTGCATGACCCTGTACACCCCCGTTTGATTACACTAGGAACTAGGTCTATAATTCCACATCATTGGCCTAGGCCTTTTAATCAAGCATTCATTAAGGGAAAGAGTGAGGAAAGGGTACAAATTTGGAAAGAAAAACATTTATCTATAGTGAAAGGAAATTCTAGTCAAGGCTATAGCCCAATCACTCCTAACATACACTATAATATATTTCAAATTACCTTTGAATATATGTAAGGACCTTCAAAATCTCTCTTAGGCAGTTTCTTTGGGGAATCATAGTTGAAAGGCCAAAAGTTAAATTAGCTTAGTTGGAATAGATTGTAGTGGCACAAATTAGCAGGCCATTTTAGGTTCTGAGACCTTAGAACATTTAATCTCATTCTCTTCACAAAATAAGGGTGGAGAATTATGAGAAACACTAAATTATTGATGAGCAAGATACTTAAAGTTAGATACTTTTCATAAGAATTTCATGATAGTTAAATTGGGGAGAAATCAAATCTATGCTTAGAATCATGCTAGAAGAGAGGAAATTCTTAAAATTGGGAAGTGTGTAGAGAGTGGATATAAGAGAAATCATAAGCATTTGGTGGGAACAATAGGTTACTAACCCACCACCACCAACAACAACAACAACAACAATAACAACTAAGCCTTTTCCCATACTAGACGGGGTCGACTACATAGATTCTTTGTTTCTACATATACTTATCGTGTGCCATGTTAGCAATTAACTCACAATAAGCTAAATCATTCTTTATTGTTTCTTTCCAACACTTTTGTGGTCGTCCTCTAGCTCTTTTAATACTTTTCAAATTTAGTTTTTCATACCTTCTTATAAGTTCTTCTTTTGATCTTCTTTCTATATGTTCAAACCATCTTAAACGACATTCTCTCATTTTATCCTTTATTGGTGTCACTCCTAATTTGTTTCTAATAACCTCATTATATATATGGTCTTTTCTTGTATAATCACTCATCCATCTCAACATCTTCATTTCTGTCACAAACATCTTTTATACATGTTGATCATTAACTGCCCAACACTCAGAACTATAAAACATGGCAGGCCTAATTGTTGCTCTATAATATTTACCTTTTAGCTTTAATGGTATCTTTTTATCACAAAGAATACCTGATGCTCCTCTCTATTTTAAGCAACCAACATTAATTCTATGCGTAACATCTCCATCAATTCTTCCATCACTCTGAAAAATTGACCCTAGGTATTTAAAACTTTTCTTTTAGGGGATGCAATGTGTGACAATTTTAATTTCTATGTCCTCTGAAGTAACCAAATGATCAAACTTACATTCTATATATTATGTCCTTGTTCTACTAAGTCGAAGGCCTTTGCTTTCTAATGTTTCTCTCCGTAGTTCCAATTTCTATTAACTTTTTCCTTAGACTCCTCCACTAACACAATGTCATCTCCAAATAAGATACACCAAGGTACTTCATCTTGAATATATTTTGTTAACTCATCAATCACCATTATAAATAAGTATGGACTTAAAGTTGATCCTTGATGTAACCTAATATTAACTTCAAAGAAGTCTGTCATTCCTTCATGAGTCCTCACACATGTTTTTGCACTATCATACATGTCTCTTATAAGGTTAATGTATGTCAATGGGATACCTCTTTTTTCCAAAGTTCTCCAAAGAACCTCCCTTGGTACTCTATTATAAGCTTTTTCTAGATCAATAAATATCATGTTAAGGTCTTTCTTTTTTGCTCTAAAATATTTCGCAAGACGTCTCAAAAGGTGAATCGCTTCAACAGTAGATTTGCCTAGCATGAATCCAAATTGGTTCTCTGTTGTACTTGATACTTGTCTTAACCTACGTTCGATAATTCTTTCCCATAATTTCATAGTATGACTCATTAACTTGATACCTCGATAATTCACATAATTTTGAATGTCTCCCTTGTTCTTATATATGGGTATAAGTGTACTTGCTCTCCATTCCTCGGACATCTTTTGGTTTTTCCATATTTCATTAAATAGTCTTGTGAGCCAAGTGATTCTTATTTCTCCTAGTATTTTCCAAACTTCTATAGGAATATTATCAGGTCCTACCGATTTACCATCCTTCATATGTTTAAGAGTCTCTTTGACTTCATTCTTTTGAATACATCGGTAGAAATTGTGGTTTATATACTTTTCTAACTTGGTTAAATCTCCTAAACTAATACTAACATCTTTATTTTCATTAAAAAGATTATAAAAATAGTTTTTCCATCTATTTCTTATATCATCATTTGCCACTAGAATTTTTTCATCCTCGTCTTTTATGCATCTGATAGAATTAAGATCTTTAGTTTTCTTATCTCTAACCCTAGCTATCCTAAAATATCTCTTTCACCTTCTTTTGAGTTGAGTTTTTTATATAAGTCCTCCCAAATCTTAGCTTTTGCTTCACTAACGGCATTTTTCGCTTCCTTCTTTGCTTTCTTATAAGCTTCTAAAGTTTCACTAGTTTTCTTGGCATAATGTAATTTGTAGCATGCCCTCTTTGACTTGATTTTATTTTGGACTACTTCACTCCACCACCAAGCTTCAAAATTCAAAGTAGACGCTTTGCATATGGAACATATCAGCAGGTGTCTCAACTCATAGATGAAAAAAGATGAGAACTAATATTATTATCAAAGAGCTGTTTGACACAGTTAAGGCCAACTTCACCCTCAACCTTCCTATCCTTGAAACTCTAAGAATTGACATTATTTTCTAGTTCTATAATAGAAAAAGAAGATTTTCAATACAAGAAGCCTATAAGCCTAGAACAGAGACTGTGTAATTGGGAATAAGATACGAGAAGTGTAAGTATATGTTGATTTGAAGTTGTAACAAATTTTGGCATGAATAAACATTTCGCCGAAGATTAGAATTATCTGTGGAGAATTTGTAGAAGTGATCCCAACAAAAGACAAGTTGCTGAGTGTGGGAATGATTGTAGAAGGTGGATGCCATTAACAAAATTACTATGAAGACTCTATCTGCGAAATCTTCTTTGGATGCACCTACACATTGACTGCCTTAGACTCATGCAGTGTTGTGACTCAGTAAACACTAGAAGATAGAGGAGTAAACCTGAGTAGCATTTAGAGAGTTCTGGTCTCATGTGCACGATGAACTTAAGGGAGTTGCCATGGTTTGGTATCATACATGGGAAGACTGCATAACATTAACAAAAGGTAGATCATTCTTCACTACTTCACTTTTGTCTTCTTCCTCCACATTTTAAACATTTTCACCTATCCTGTGGTGCATTATTGTCAAACAAAGTTCACAAAAATCTTGATATTTTAACCGAGTCAAAAGCCATGGTTAAAGATAGAGTTTCCAAAACAAACGCTAATTTATAAGAACACCCAAACCCAGTTGTGATAAATAAACAAAATAGACAGTTTATGATCGTTTTCCTTTGAGTATCGAAGAGGAAAAAAGGTATATAGCCCGTGGTACTGTGTGCTCTCCGTACATGCATGGTCGTAAAAAAAGAAGGTGCAGAAACATAAATGTCTTGATTTATTAACTGAGTCAAAAGCCAATTTTGGAGGTCTGTGAGGTGTTCAGATCTATTTGGGAAACAAGCCCTGAAAACAGAACATTCTATTTTTCAGGACTTGAACATTTCAAAATCTTGAACTAAGGTGCACATCATACTTCTTTCAAAACATCAAGTCTTTATGTGAATTGGAGTTCATATTTGTTTCAAAATCAAAGTTACTAAGCGCTTAGACCAACCCTTGAGCATTGGTTCAAAAAGGTCTAAAGCAAAAAGAGTTCGCTTGCCCACAATCGCCTAAGAAGTCATATCTTTCAAAATTTTGCTAGTTTTGCAAACTAGCTGGCACGCTCGCACAAGCAAGTAGATAGAAAAGTTTCGCTTCAAGTTTTTACATAAGCTTTGAAGTGAAAATTTTCATGTCTACACCTATATATTTTGTTTTCATTCTATTAAGACAAAAACGTTTGTTTCTAATATTTGTCTCCATAATTCAAGTTTCTTGTTAACCCCTTCTTCCACTCATCTAGCAACACAATATCATTTATAAATAGTGTGCCAAGGTACTTAATCTTGAATTTGCTTCATTAACTCAAATATATCAGGATGGCCTTAGTGTTGACCCTTGATGCAATCCAATGTTAATGTCAAAGAAATTATTAAATGCTTCATGAGTTTAAGTACAAGTTTTAGCACTAACTCATCTATAAAATTGGCCTATATTAGGAGGATAACTTTTCCCCCAAAGGTTCTCTAAAAAAATCTCTTGGTACCCTATCATAGGCCTTCTCTCGTATCATGAAGACCATTTGAAACTTTTGCTTCTTAGCTTTCAAGTATGCCATTAAATGTTCCCAATAAGAAGATAGCCTCAATAATAGACCTTCCTGGTTTGCACCCAAATTGGTTTTCTACTAGACTACATTCTTGTCCAAATCGATTCGGGTTTAGTTTATGGTTCAGTTTTGGTTTCGGTTTCATGGGATCCCAAACCGATCGAAAAACCAATTTGAAGGTTAAATACAGTTACGACACATCACCTCCTTCGACCCATGCCCTGGTTCTCCTTAATTGCCTATCGCTCTTCCTCTCTCCACTCAACTCTCTCATGGTTAGCCCCCTTTTTGTTTTCGCCTGCCCTCTCAGCTCTCTTGTAGTTGGCCCCCTTTTTGTTTTCGCCTGCCCTCTCAGCTCTCTTGCAGTTGACCCCCTCTTTGCTGCTCATCCACTCTCTCTCTTGCCCTCCCCCTCTCTCACCATGATAGTGTGCATCTAACTCCTCCTATAATCCTCAGTTGCAAAGTTTAAAAAAAAATCATGGCCATAGTCAAAGCACTTCCAAAGGAAAGCAAGCAATAACGGCGTGAGCGCTAAGCGATAGACATTTCTCATTGAGATATCAGCTAATTATAGGTGTTTTCTATTTGGTTTTCATAGTTTACTAACATCATGTTTAAATAAGGAAACCAAAGTTGTTCTAGTGATTTTTAGAAATAAATAATTCATTTTCTTTTGAAAATACAAAGGATAGTGACCCAAATGAAATAGTAATTTTGTGGAGACCAAATCCGTGTGTGATAATTATGTATACTTCTCTTTTCCATATTGTATCTTGTGATATTATAGATCAAATGTGTGTACATATGTATATATGTGAATTTAGTGACATGCTCTAACATATGGATCAAACCCAACTTAACTTAATCAAAACAAACTAATTTGGTTCAGTTCAATATATACTTCAGTTCAGATTCAATTTATTAAATTTCATCCAAATCAATTTTTGGAAATTTGGTTTGGTTCAGTTTGTGCTCTGAACCGACTGATGCACACCCCTATCCTAAGGTATCTTATTGTTCATCCAAATAATATTAAATAGTCTTATAAGGTAATTAATACTTATCTCCCCTAAAATGTTTTATACTTCAATGGAACATTGTTAGGTGTAGACATGAATTTTTATTTCAAAACCTATTAAGATTTGAAAAGAAATTCTCGAGACTACGTCGTGTGCGTAAGCGTGCCAATTGGTTTACCAAAACTAACAAATATTGATTTTCTGACCTCATTAGACGATTGTGGACAAGTGAGTTCTTATCAACGTAGGCCTTCTTGAACCGATGCTGAAGGGTCAGCCTAGACACTTGGAAAATATTTGAAATCCGTTAAATTTCAAAAAAGTAAAACCCTATTTTGAAAGTTTTAAGAAATCGTGATTAAGTTCTTGATTTTGGAAATTTCAGGTTCTGAAAAACAGAAATTGGTTCTGTTTTGAGACACATGTTCTCTAATTTTTTTAAAATACATTTAGTTTTGGAAAATTTTGAAAATTTTACAGAAGGTAGACATGCATGTACAGAATCAGAAAATAATTTTATTTTTGTTTTAGTGCTATAGATTCTCATAATTAAATCTAAAACTACACATCAGTCAGGAACTCAGAACAGTTCTGTGCCAGAACAATAGGGACTCAGAAAAACCATGATGTCTCTATGCTCAGACATTTAATTTTTATGAAATTTGTTTTGTTGGAAAGATACAGAAGTTAGATTTCCAAAGCAATAATTTGCATTCGATTTAATGTAGTATGTATAGAGATATTCAAGAAATAGCAAACATATGTCACAGACTTTTCTGATTTTTCAAAACATGTTCTGGTTTTTATAAAACTTTTCAGATTCAATTGACCATGTTTTATAATGCATAAAATCATCAAACTTTTATTAGACATTCATGGATATGTCTAGTTTAGACGTTCCAAATTTTGACTTGATTGGATCAGCAGATAATTACAGAAAATTCCATGATCAGTCGTGTGCATAGTGTAGTTTCAGATTTGCAGAAAAAGTATGTATGTTCTATTTGTGATTTAAACAATCTATAGTATAAAATCAATCAGCCCCAATCCTAGAAATCACGTGAATCAAGAGGAAACAAAGAGGTTTATGATTTTAAGTTTGTTAATGGAGTCGAAGGGATCTATATATAAATTTATATTAACGATAGGATGAAAGAAAGATGAAGACAGCTCATGGATTCGCATCAATACATCTTCACAGAGACTTAAGCTCCTTAATTACAGATTCTTCAAGAATTATGCAACTAGTAAAAGAAGAGAAACCCATGGGTAGAGATGGTGGACGATGTGGCTATAATGGGCGGCGAGCAGCTGGACGAGGACTGCTAGCAGTGGCCTTCCTCTTCCTTCTCTCCCTTTCTTTCTCGCTTTCTCTCCTTCTCTCCTTCTCTCCCTCTCTTTCTCTCCTCTTTTGGATGTTATGCTATGATGGTCTTCTCTCAATCTCGGATTTGATCTCCCACAGCTCGGATCGAATGCTTTGGAGCCTATTTGGAGCTCCTTTTATAGGCCAAAGACTACCTAGTTGCTGCAAATACTCCCAAGGCAAGTTGCCTTAGTGGTTGGGGCTTTATTTTGGAAGGTAAGTGCTGGCCAAACCTTCCAAATCCACTCTTGTTTGTATTAAGCAAGTGTTGTGTTGTGCACAGCTTTCCAAACCTGTTGCTCCTTATATTAAGCAGGTGTTGTGCTGTGCATAGCCTTCCAACTCCACTCTGATTCGTATTAGGCAAGTGTTGTGTTGTGCACAACCTTCCAAACCAGCTGCCCATCATGTTGGGCAAGTCTTGGACTGTGTACAGCCTCTTGTGTTTAGGCATGTTTAGCCAGCTCTTCTTTGGTAAGTGTTGGATCGTGACATTCAGCTCCCTTAAACATGTACAGCCAGCTCCCTTTAGGTAGGTTCAGCTGTGTTCAGCTATCTCAAGCTGTTGAACCTGAAACCTTTAATTGTTTCTTTTGCATAGCGGGATCATCTTGGTTCTTTCCACAAAAAGTCTTCTTTCTCAAATCATATTCCTTCCACGTTGAAGTCAGCAAGACTTGAGATAGTGGGTATCCAATTAAGCACTATGGTTGTGCATGGCAAGCCCTCTTATTCATTGTTGAAGTCGACCAGCTTGTGTCATTTGATTTTGGTAACTTCGGTGGCTGAGCCAAATATGGAAAGTTGCCTTCCTCCTATGTTGAAGATGATACGAAGTGGTAACCTACCAAAACATACTCCCAATCCATACGTTACTTAGCTGATAATGACCTTTCCTTTTTTGGACCTCGGTCTTCTTTCTGAATGTGAAACTTCTTCCCTGGGGTGCTTACTTTCCTTCTTGGTTGTCCCTTTCCTTCCCTGGTTTGTCAGCTTTCCTTCTTCAAGCGTCGGCTTTCCTTTTAAATGTGAACTTTCCTTCCTTTTCGGATGTCGATTTGCCCTTTTGAATGTCAACTTCCTTTTTTATGCTAGTTTTTCTTCTCAATGTCAGCTTTCCTTTCTTGACGCCGACCTTCCTTTTTTGTACCTGAAACTAAAAATGATAGGTTACCTCGCCCAACAATGCCAAAATTGGCAGGTAGTCGGTCATTGTCTTTTTATGCCGTCTCCTCTTTCCGGGGAATCTGTTTCCATATGGTCCGAGTTTATATATGGAAGGTTTCAAACACTTTATAAAAAAAACATTTTATATTTGAAAACATCAAATTTAATGAAATCTTCAAATATTGCTTTGGAAAAACATTGGGTTTCATTCCTAGTTTTTGTTTGCAAGGGTGACCTACCTTGGCTCCGTGAGTCAGTCTATAACCACCTTGACCATGTAACCCTTCACATGGGTGTGGGGTATCGAATCACTTTAACCACTTCAACGGGTGTAAGGTGTCAAACCACTTTAACCCTAGGTATCGGGTCTTGGAATGAGACCCTTCTCAATCGAGCGAATTTCCGAGGTCTAGTTTGAATTTAACTTGTTTTTTAATATGAGGGGTTTTAGAATTTCATAAATTTATAATTTGCAACCATTTTTTGGTTTGATTCCTAATGTTACCGTTTTCATTTGTTTATATAAAAGGAATTGTTTGAAATCATCATTTCTTTGAAGGCAATCAATTAAAAAGGTAAAATCCTCCCAATTTGGTCTTGAGCGCAAAATCATCATTCTTATAAAATTTTGTCCAAATTCGAATTTTTCTGAAAGGGATTCAATACATCATCATTTTGAGGCTGCTATAAAATTTTGATACCAAAAACGAGCTCATTTGATGCATTTTTATTTAAAAACCCAAAGCTGTAAAAAATAGCCAAATTTCTAAAAGGTAAAATTTTTTATTAAAAAAAAATTGGGTGTTTACAGATGCCCCTCTTTGGCATTAATCCAAATTTATTTGGATAATGGCAAAGAAGAAAACACCCATTTGCTTTCCTTCCCAAATGTTTCTTGAGAGTATGAAATCTTCCTTCATTTCATAATTGTAAACACCCCGAAATCCCACGAATTTCTCAAATCCATATGGTTTTGTAAAAGCAGCCCCAAAGGGCTATTTTGAGTTTGGAAACCCAGGAGCCTTCCAGACAACCCTGTATATATGTTTTAAACTTTTATATTTCAAAAATACCTTATATGGCTTTTAAAAACCTTTTGAAACATGTTTTGAAACCCCGAAGCAGCTTGGCCTCAACCAAACAGAACCAGGAAAGCTAAGGAGAGCCCGAAACCGAAGCACATGTCGAGCCCGGCACAGCAACTCTCATATCAAATCCACACCCCCAGGATCTCGAACGTCCAAGACCCTGTTATCATCAAAACATCCTTTGAAGTCATCTCCGGAAGGCGAAAACAGAGGCGGACAATCATGTTGGCGAAGACCCAACGCAGACGGAGCACTGATGCTGTCAGACCCCGCACAAACCGTTCATTTCGAACACAACTCAAAGGAGGCAGAATTCAGTTTGGATCAGATCTGGACCATATATATCCAGATCTCAATCCAAACCCATGTATGGACTTAGATTTGGATTTGGATTCAAAAATCCAATCCAATATCCATATCCATGGCCCACATCACCTTCTCATAAATGGAGGTGGGGCCCACTTGAATTTCATGAGGGATTATGGACATGAGAGAGAGTGGGGGTGGATAAGATCAAGTGTGTGTTGTAATTAAGCTTGACTTGTGTGTCAAGTTTGGGGTTAATCATGTGGGTTAGCCTAATTAAGTGGGTTTAAGCTTGTAATTAGCCAAAACCTAACCTAGGGTTGCACCAACATGACATGGTTAAGGTCTATGGGTCGTGCAAAGGGAGCTCCTTCACCTAATCCTAACTAAAAATACCTAATCCTAGCCTTCTACCCTAATCCCATCCTAATCTGAGCCTAATCACCTAACCCACTTCCCTAATCCCGGCGTAATCCCAACCTAATCACCTAACCCACTTCCCTAATCCTTCCCTAAACCTAGGTTAATTTCCCTAAACCTAGCCTAATCCTAGCCTAATCACCTAACCTACCTCACTAAACCTCACCCTAGAACCAACCCACCTAGCTAAACCCTAAACCTCTAAACCACCCCTAGCACACAACCTACCCAAACCACTTGTATTTAAAATATCTAGCCCTAACCTTTCCAACCCACCTTATCACCACACCACCCTACCTAAACCACCTAACCACTACCCCAAAACCAGCCCTAACCGACCTAGCCCAGCCTATATAAACCCCCCCCCCTTGGGGGCGGGTTTTCCCATCTAGAAGCCCCACCTTCCACCAGCCGGGTCCTCCATTTCCCAGCTCAGCCGACTCCCATCCTTGCTCCACTTGCCCCACAGCCCGCCTCCACCTGCGCCACTACCTCCCAGCCGAGCACCACCACTGCCACCACCATTCCAGCCGAAGTCCCCCTCGCCATCCTCTTCACCTGACCGAACCAGCCGAGCCCCCACATCCAACTGCTCCTCAACCACCCGCCGCCTTCCACCATCCGGTTAGTACCCTACACTCCACCTTACTCCTTCTTCACTCCCTCTCCACTCTCAGCCACCTAATCCACTACCATATCAACCTAACACCAACCATTCCACTTGCTGCCACCACTCCCCCTCGGCCAGGCCCATAATCACCCAAACTACCCGCCACCACCTAGACATCTTAGCTCCATTCGGCCACCCTATCCGACTCCCTAAGACCTGCCCATATCACCCCAATACACCTACTACACCCACTACCACCTGGCCCCATCTCCTAGCTAGTTCCCTTCCCTTACACCACTCTTAGCCACTCTAGCAACCCGCCACCATCAAGTCCTCCTAGTCGGCCACTCCAACCGACTGTCATTTCATTCGGCCACTCTAGCAACCCGCCAACCTTAGGTGCCCCATTAGATCTTCCCTTAAGCTTCCCCTTAGTGCCATACTCCCTTAGTGACCCTACTTAGCCCCTTTAGTCCCACACGTCAAGGCGGCACCCTTGCTAGCAGCCGGCCACCTTCAAGGCACCCGGCCAGCACCCCTTGCCGTTTAACCTCGCGGAGCTCCCTTTTGCAGCCCAAGGCGAAGGCCAAGCCCACGCTCAAGCAAGGCATCTTCGGACCAGCTATTAGTAAGTGCCTAACTCGGTCTTTAGTTGTATACTTGCTTGAGATTCAATTCGATACGGGGTTGTAATAATGGAGCATAGTCTCCCCCCGCTTGTAATAACGTGGCTTGGCACACCCACATACGTGCACTCTCTTAGTTGTGCACGATTTTGAACACACACGGGCCTAATCAGCCCCTAATACATAAATATATACATATGCTTTAATTTTCGTAGGGTTTTGCTTAAGTTGGGTGTGTTGTCTTTCAATTCAAGCACTCACACACATTGAGCCTTCGCTCTTATTTGAAAGACCCAAGTAAGGGCCGACCTATACTATTTGGGTTTTCATTTCATGTCATGTGTGTAGGTCTTTCAATTCAAGCACTCACACACATTGAGCCTTCGCTCTTATTTGAAAGACCCAAGTAAGGGCCGACCTATACTATTTGGGTTTTCATTTCATGTCGTGTGTGTAAGTCTTTCAATTCAAGCACTCACACACATTGAGCCTTCGCTCTTATTTGAAAGACCCAAGTAAGGGCCGACCTATACTATTTGGGTTTTCATTTCATGTCGTGTGTGTAAGTCTGTCAATTCAAGCACTCACACACATTGAGCCTTCGCTTTTATTTGAAAGACCCAAGTAAGGGCCGACCTATACTATTTGGGTTTTCATTTCATGTCGTGTGTGTAAGTCTTTCAATTCAAGCACTCACACACATTGAGCCTTCGCTCTAATTTGAAAGACCCAAGTAAGGGCCGACCTATACTATTTGGGTTTTCATTTCATGTCGTGTGTGTAAGTCTTTCAATTCAAGCACTCACACACATTGAGCCTTCGCTCTTATTTGCAAGACCCGAGTAAGGGCCCATATACATACTCTATATACATACTCTATATATATATATATATATATATATATATATATATATATATATATATCCCTTCGGCATTTACATTACAAGTCATTTCCCTTCGGTTATTTCCCTTCGGCATTGTCTTTACATTCGGGTTTTCCCTTTGGAGTAGCGTGAGTTTGCATTGCATTTACGCCATACCACGAGGTAGGACGCATATTGCATCAAAGCAAGCCCCGCTCAAATTCGCCCATGTAGTGGAGTGTTCATAACACACACACTAGGTGGCCCATAAAGGGATAAAAGGAAAGACTTAGGTACGTGCAAATCCACGTGATCTAAAATCTGCAATCATATCTAAAAGACCCGAATTAGACACCTCGAACCGTTTCGTAGGCTTTCTACACCCAAAAACTCGATTTTTCAAAGCGTACAGACTGACCCTTGCGCATCGGTGCAAGAAGGTCTGCAACGACAAGAGCTCACTTGCTCACAGTCTCCACGATTAGAAGTCAGTTTAAAATATATCTTCGCTAGCTTAGGTAAGCTAGCTGGCACGCCCTGTTTATATAAATAGGCCTTAGACGCACGAGAGGATCCACTCCAAGCCCAGAAAAGGCGAAGAGGTGTGGGGATTTTCGCGCGTCTACAGAGATTGGCACGCCCGGTGGGACGTGAGCCTTTCAAAAATCGAGTTTTAAGTTAGAAGTTTGTGAAAATTTTGTTAAAAAGGTGTTGTTTTTAACTTGTTTTCTTTGCTTGTACTTAGGACATTTTGAAAAAGCTTGTAAAGCATGTCAAAATCCTATCCAAGTGAAGTGTCGAGCCAAGGCTCATGCGCATCAAGTTCTCACTCTAGGAGGATTTTCAAAAACAAAATAAAACTAGATGAGATCGAGGACCTGAGAAGGGAGTTTGAGGCCAAAATCGATGCTCTCAGCCAAGAGGCTGAAGTAGGCGATTCATGTTCATCAAAAGGTGAACAAAGGCCTAAGAAAAAATCTGAAAAACCTCGCAAGCACAAAGAGGCCTCCGTAATGGAAGGCCACCAATACCACGAGTCCTTCACACAAAAGGACCGTAAAGCCCTACAGCAGTTGCTGAAAGGGCAGAATAAAGAGAAAAGAAGCTACGCCCTGTCTGATTTCCTTCCTATGGATTACGAAACAGACAGTGACGATGAAATACCGAACTTCCATCGGTATGATGGCATGGGAGACCCTAGGTATCACTTGCAGCTTTTCTCACGTCGAGCCCATAAGAAGAAAAAGGACTCGATGAAATGGGTGTATTGGTTCCCTTTATCCCTTAAAGGCACAGCTACCAAATGGCTGGCTTCCTACGACTTAAGCCAGTTCGCTACTTTTGAAGAGTTAGCGAACTGCTTCATGCAAAGATTTGCACACAACGTAGAAGCCACGCCGACTCTAAATACCTTAAGGGATACAAAGCAAGGCATGAACGAAGACGTACATGCCTTCATTATAAGATGGAGGTCACTTTTGGGCTAAGTGCGAGAGCCCATATCCGAAGGATGCGCAGTCATGCTCATCCTAAATAACTTTAAAAGTGAGTTAAAAACCCTTCTCTCGCTCCATGAGATCTCAACTTTCCATAAGTTGATCAAAAAGGCCTCCCTTTTCGAAACCAACTTGAGAAAAGGGACATACGATCACTTGTGGAAAGGAAGTGCCGTTTCCAAAACCCGCTTGGAAAAGCCCATCACATACGGGCTACCCACGATGGACAAAGGGGTAAAGCCCCATAAAATCGCCAATGTCCGGGTGGATCCAGGCGTGGCGGGCACTTCCAAAAATTTTGAAAAATTAGAAAATAAAAGGGAGCGAACCTTTCAAAAACCGGTTGAAAAACAGGAGTACACTCCGCTGGGGCAACCTGTGTCGAAGGTCCTAGACCTCCTACTTGCCCAAGGCATGATAGAACTCCCTGAAATCCCCGAAGGAGTCACTTCCAAAGGGGGATATTTAAACCGATTTTGAAAGTATCATCAGCTCAAAGGCCATGATACCAAACGTTGTTTCTCCCTTTTAAATCAAATTTAGAACTTGATAGCAGAAGGCCGGCTCCAGGTCACTATGGAACCTGAGCCACCTCAAGCTATCTTCAAAGAACCCTTTCCCAAACACGCCAGTGGCAATGGGAAAGGAAAGGAGGTATGTACCCTCACCATTTCTAAGGAACTAGCGCAAAAACCAGAGCCTGGTCGACCCACTTGTGCGCCCACTCTTGATTATACAAGAAGCCCGCCCAAGTCATCATTCGGGGACCACCAAAAGTAGAGTCCCCGGCAAAACCAGTTTTGAAAATCCAAGGTTCTCCTCAGCTCATCCTTAGAGCCAAGTTTAGCGCGAACCCTAAGCTAGTCGTGGGGGAAGTAACTAGATCCGGGAGGATCTATCAACCCCCGCACTTTCAAGGTGCTCAAAAGGTGGTCAGTGTGCCTGGCCCCTCAAAAGCATGTATCCCTAGTGTTCTGCCAAAAGCAGATAAGGACAAAGTCATCCTAAATCCTTATGACTTCGAAAACCACCTTTCAAAGATTCCTATTCACATGTCTATCTTAGAGCTTATACAAACCTCGCCTAGGCATAGACTTGTATTAGAGAAAATTCTAGAAAGGGCCAACGTTGATTCGAACATAAGTCCGGAGTCCTTGTCTGCCCAAGTGGCTTTATTAGGAGCAAAATCGCCCATCACTTTCTCGGAAGATGATGTAGATAGACCCTACGAATCCCACAACCAGGCCCTGCATATCGAGGTGGTTTTGAATAACCACTCCCTGGACAGGTGCCTAGTCGATGGTGGAGGAGGGCTCAACATCCTTCCACTTCATGTGGCGTATAAAATCGGAGTCACCTTGACTTCAGTGAACCCAAGCCCCATCGTTATCACTGGATACGATCGGAATGCGTCTAGACCTTTAGGATCCATCGAACTCCCAATGAAAACGGGAGGGATCGAACACACGGGGGTGTTCCATGTCTTGGACATCCACCCCCATTATAACCTGTTGCTGGGAAGACCCTGGATACACAGTTTGTGCGCTGTGCCATCCACCTTCCATAGGTGTGTCAAGATCCCTTTCAGGGACCAGGTCGTAGTGATCCTAGGTGAGAGTCACCCACAGCTTCAGGGGATCATAAACTCCCCTTGTTTATCAAGCTCCCAAGCCCATGAGGCTAACCTGGGGCAAATTATGGTCGAGCCACCTCGGCTCGTGTTGAACAACCCTAGGAAGGTTGTATGTGTGAAGGGGCTGCCCAAAGTAGGCCCCCTCACGATTCTAACCCTTCTACAAAAACCCAAGCGTTCCCTATTTCTAAAGCCCCTGGATAAGAGGCCATATGAGCACAATATGGACGATAGCATGTTCCAGGACCACGACTTGTATCAAACTTTTTCAAAAAACAAAAAGTCATGGAACATGTTGTTGAACATGGGCTACATGCCCTACAAGAGTCTAGGGGCACAGAACCAGAGTCTCCTAGAGCCCATCCTTCCTAGGGCCAATCCAAGCCGATATGGGATCGGCTATACTCCCCGAATACCGCCGGAGCCACCCCCTGTGACCACCTGGGTCAAGGGTGCCCCGGAACCTGTCTTAGAAGAGACCTACGGTTTAGATCTCCTATTCCGAGTCTAACCCGTAGTGTTTTCCCTTTGTAGGTATGACGGAAGATCCCTTTTTCTAAAAATACAAAAACATTTGAAAAGCTTAAAATCAAAAAAATCGAAAAACAAGAAAAACCAAAAACAATAGAAAAACAAAAACTCGAAAATAGAGTGCTCTGTATAGTTCCCAAGGTTCTTGTTTTACAAAAACCCAAAAAAATCGAAAATTTGGAAAATACCAAAAAGATTTTGTACATAGCTGCTCCTGGTAGGACTTTGGCAAAAGAAAAGGATTTTGAAAGAAACGTCGTCTGCATAGCCAGACCAAAAATTTTGAAATCACTTAAAAATCCAAGTACAAAACCAGGTCTTTTTGAAAACCACTCATCAAATTCCCTCTAGTCTATAGCCCACGAGAATGATCAAAGCCCAGAAGTGGATCCCCTTGAGGAAGATCCCACTTCTGAGCTCCCAGAATTTCATAAAATTCTCGATTTTGAAAGACCTTCCCAATCAGTAGGAGGAGATTTCATAGAGGTAAACCTAGGGGATGATTCCAATCCCAAATCCATCAAAATAGGCGCATGCTTGCATGAAACTGAAAGGTTAGCATTCATTGCATTTCTACGAACCTATTTAGATGTGTTTGCATGGACGTATGAAGACATGCCGGGCATAGATCCCAGCATTGTCGAACATCGTCTTCCCTTAGATGCAGGTGTAAAACTCATAAAGCAGAAGCTTAGGAAAATACACCCGAATGTACACACGCAAGTCAAAGAGGGTTTAGAAGATCTGCTAAAAGCCGAATTTATAAAACCCATTGCGTATTCTGATTGGTTATCAAATATCGTTGTAGTTCGAAAAGCCAATGGGAAAATTCGAATATGCATCGATTTCAGAAACCTGAATAAAGCCACTCCAAAGG
This sequence comes from Brasenia schreberi, assembly GCA_036023115.1. NCBI lineage: Eukaryota > Viridiplantae > Streptophyta > Magnoliopsida > Nymphaeales > Cabombaceae > Brasenia > Brasenia schreberi. The sequence continues at coordinate 4,483,282 of JAYKKT010000038.1, forward strand.
ATAATTATCCTTTACCAAACATAGATTTGATAGTCGATAGTACTGCAAATCATGAAATGTTTTCATTTATGGATGGCTATTCAGGCTATAATCAAATCAAACTAAGTCCACGAGATCAGGGTAAGACCGCCTTCACAACCCCATGGGGCACGTACTGCTATACAGTCATGCCCTTTGGTTTGAAAAATGCCGGTGCAACATACCAACGAGCCATGACCACGATCTTCCATGATCAAATTCATGAGCTTGTAGAAGTGTATGTAGATGATCTCTTGGCGAAATCCAAAACCCGATGCACCTATATCGAATGTTTACAAAAAAATTTCGAAAGGCTTAGGCTTTACAAAGTAAAGCTAAACCCTCAAAAATGTGTGTTCGGGGTAGAGTCAGGGAAGCTTCTGGGCTTTATGGTGAGCCAAAGGGGAATAGAAGTTGACCCCTCTAAGTGTCGAGCCATCATAGACATGGCTCCACCCTCCAATCTCACCCAAAACCGTAGCCTCCAAGGTCGTTTACAATCCGTTCGCCGATTCATATCGAATCTGGCAACTAGATGCGAACCCTTCAACAAACTGTTGAGGAAGGGCACGAAATTCTTATGGGATGACGAATGCCAGAAGTCCTTCAAGAGACTGAAGGCATACTTGGTTAATCCCCCCGTTTTGAACCCTCCAAAGCAAGGAAAACCGCTTTTATTATACATCTCCGTGCATGCAAATGCTTTAGGAGCCCTGTTGGCTCAATACGAGGATGACACCCATAAGGAGTATGCCATCTACTACATTTCGAAAACTCTCTTGGCTTATGAACGAAATTATCAAGCCATGGAGAAGACGTGCTTGGCCCTAGTCTAGGCCTGCCAGAAATTCAGACACTATTTCTTAGATCATGAGATCTAGATAGTGTCCAAGCTTGATCCAATCAAGCACTTGTTCGAAAAACCCATTCTCACGGGTAGATTCGGCAAATGGAAACTCCTTCTAATGGAGTATGATCTGAAATACCATCACCAGATCTCCATTAAGGGGCAAGCCCTAGCAGATTACGTGGCTGAGTTCCCCTTAGAGGACGCATATCCCACGCTTGTTGAAATGCCTGATGAAGGCATATTACAAAACCATTTTCAAAACCACATTTTGGCAAATTCTTTCGAAAACCAAGTGTGGAAGATGCACTTCGATGGGGCACGGAACCAACAAGGGGCTGGTGCTGGGGTCATCCTAATCTCCCTGAAAAGGGCGAGATTCCCATAGCAGTCCGCTTAGATTTCGAATGCTCCAACAACGTAGCTGAGTATGAAGCACTCATACAAGGCTTAAGGATTTCAAAAACTCTAGGGGCATCATGCATCGAGGTCTTTGGAGATTCGCTCCTTGTTATAAACCAGGTTTTAAAAATTTGGCAAGTACGTAATGAAAAACTACTTCCTTATCACGAGTTGGCCACTCGATTGGTCCAGTCCTTCCAATCGTGTAAACTCACACACGTAGGGAGAGAGGACAATGGCATCGCCGATGCCCTCTCCTCCTTGGGTTCAGCCCTGAAGGTCGATCCCATTTCAGGGACCAGATCTTTGGAAATATGGCATGGGGCACCCATCCACACACGACTTGGATATTTGCCAAAATAACCCAGAGTCTATTGAAAACCCTGGTTTTATGACATCAAACAGTTTTTAGAAAATGGGGGATTCGCCGAGGATGCCACATCCAAGGATAAGGCATTCATTCGTAAGATTTCGACCCGATACACCATTCTGGGTGGGGTCTTATACAAAAAAAGTTTTACCGGCATTCTGCTTAGGTGTATCGACCTAGAGGAGGCTAGGATAGTGATGCATGAATTCCACGATGGAGAATGTGGAGGTCATGTTAATGTCAACATGATGGCAATGAAAATACTTAGAGGAGGCTATTTTTGGTCCACCCTGAAAAAGGATTGCCACGATCATGTTAGGAAGTGTCATCCATGTCAAGTGCATGGGCACGCCATTCATATCCCTTCATCTGCATTGCATTCCATGGTCAGCCCCTGGCCATTTACCATGTGGGCGTTTAACATTGTAGGCCCAATATTTCCAAAGGCCTCGAATGGGCATCGATTTATTTTAGCAGCCACGGAGTATTTCTCCAAGTGGGTGGAAGCCATTTCCCTAACCAACGTAATGGGGCAACATGTGGTGGCTTTCATCCGGAGGAATATCTTGGCTCGATTTGGGGTTCCACGAGACCTTGTGTCTGATAATGGCACCCCATTCAAGAATGAGCGGATGGTTAAGTTGTGCAACACGTATGGCATAACTCACCACTTCTCTTCACCCTACTACCCTCAAGGCAACTGCCAAGCCGAAGCCACAAACAAGACTCTCATTAGCATAATTGAGAAAACCTTAGAGAAGGGTAGGACGTGGCACGAGAAACTGGATGAAGCCTTATGGGCTTATAGGACTTCCATCCGGACTCCCACGAATGCCACACCATTCGAATTGGTTTATGGCACAAACGCCATTCTTCCCATTCATACCCAACTGCATTCATTCCATACATCCATTGCACTCGACCTCCCCCTAGAGACGCTTCAGCATGCTAGGATGGCTGAGCTAGATTTGCTAGATGAGAGGCGACTCCTTGCCATGGATCATGCTCGTTCATATCGGCAAAGGATAGCCCGACATTATAGCAAACACATGAGACCTCGCCACTTTGAAGTGGGGGATCTGGTCTTAAAAACCATCCATCATCGTGGCCCACACCCCCTGGGAAAGTGGCGCCCCAACTGGGATGGACCCTATGTTGTACGAGCAACCACTACGAACAATTCGTATTGGTTGATCGATGTAGAAGGTAGGAATTTAGCAGATCCTATCAATATCCAATACTTAAAGAAGTATCATGTGTAGGATTTGGATTAAATTCCAGTTTTTCAAAAATTTTAGGGATAGCTGCCCTGAGACATGAGAATAAGGTGCAAAGGCAAAACCATGTGACCCTAAGTGAGAGAATTCGCACTTGTGAAAGAGTGGAGTCTTCAAAATCGTGGTTACATTTCAAAACCCTTCTTCTTACAAAGAAAGGCCTAGTTCGACATAGCAAGATACTTGCAAGTAGTACGTGCTATTTCTAAATAGGCTGATCTGGAATGGATCGAGTGTAGGCTTGGGATAAGTCCTCCCCTCTTCTCTTCTCCTTCCAAAAGGAAAAATACGGCCCAAACAAAGGGAAACGCCCATTCAAAGTATCTTTCCAAAAGAAAGAAACCAGAATTCAAAAGAAAAATCGATTCTCTTGCGAAAAAGAGGGATGAAAGAAAAAATACTCCCAAAGGGAGACCCTCTATGAAAAAAAAGGAAAAAGATGCCAAAAAGCTCAAAAAGAGCAGTTTTCCGCCTTCTATGCCTTAAACCACGGGACGCTTCAGAAGGGACCGTGGTCTCTCTTTCCCATCCCTGGCTTATCCCAAGCTAAAACATGGTTCATTTCGAGGAATCCTAAAGTAAAAATAGGATTTACTTACTTGAATTTCATCTTGTTTGAGAATTCGACGTTTCGAGTAAGGCGTAGGAATTTGAAATACAGCTTATTTTCTTATAAAACCTCCGCTAGATAAGCGAGTGTTAAGACTCAAACAAGGGCAAATACGAAGAGCTCGAGATCCTTAGGATCGAGGCTCAAGATAGTTGTCCCTTTTGTAAATAACTTTTGTAAATAAGTTTTGAAAATCGAACATCGAACAGCATAGGATTTGCTCACATGGAGCAGTAGGCCTTATAAGTCTCTAGAGTTCGACCACATCTGGTCTCTGGGAGGTCGCCACTCTTGGCACCACACCCATGTCATCTGCATTCCACTCATGGCACTTGCATAAACATGATCCCATTTTAGGACCAGATTCCATAGCATAACCCTTCGGCGTAATATATCCTCCTACCAGAGTTTGCAAATTGAGATTTTGCTAAAAATAGGGATGATCCCATATACTTCGTGGTTAGATCTAGGGAGACATTGAAAGGGGTGTTTGTCGTCTTTGTCCTTATCCAAATCGATTTGGACAAGGCCAAAGAGGGGCATCTGTAAACACCCCGAAATCCCACGAATTTCTCAAATCCATCTGGTTTTGTAAAAGCAGCCCCAAAGGGCTATTTTGAGTCTGGAAACCCAGGAGCCTTCCAGACAACCCTGTATATATGTTTTAAACTTTTATATTTCAAAAATACCTGATATGGCTTTTAAAAACCTTTTAAAACATGTTTTGAAACCCCGAAGCAGCTTGGCCTCATCCAGACAGAACCAGGAAAGCTAAGGAGAGCCCGGAACCGGAGCACATGTCGAGCCCTGCACAGCAACTCTCGTATCAAATCCACACCCCCAGGATCTCGAACGTCCAAGACCCTGTTATCATCAAAATATCCTTTGAAGTCATCTCCGGAAGGCGAAAACAGAGGCGGACGATCATGTTGGCGAAGACCCAACGCAGACGGAGTACTGATGCTGTCAGACCCCGCACAAACCGTTTGTTTCGAACACAGCTCGAAGGAGGCAGAATTTAGTTTGGATCAGATCTGGACCATATATATCCAGATCCCAATCCAAACCCATGTATGGACTTAGATTTGGATTTGGATTCAAAAATCCAATCCAATATCCATATCCATGGCCCACATCACCTTCTCATAAATGGAGGTAGGGCCCACTTGAATTTCACATGGGATTGTGGACATGAGAGAGAGTGGGGGTGGATAAGATCAAGTGTGTGTTGTAATTAAGCTTGACTTGTGTGTCAAGTTTGGGGTTAATCATGTGGGTTAGCCTAATTAAGTGGGTTTAAGCTTGTAATTAGCCAAAACCTAACCTAGGGTTGCACCAACATGACATGGTTAAGGTCTATGGGTCGTGCAAAGGGAGCTCCTTCACCTAATCCTAACTAAAAATACCTAATCCTAGCCTTCTACCCTAATCCCATCCTAATCTGAGCCTAATCACCAAACCCACTTCCCTAATCCCGGCCTAATCCCAACCTAATCACCTAACCCACTTCTCTAATCCTTCCCTAAACCTAGCTTAATCCTAGCCTAATCACCTAACCTACCTCACTAAACCTCACCCTAGAACCAACCCACCTAGCTAAACCCTAAACCTCTAAACCACCCCTAGCACACAACCTACCCAAACCACTTGTATTTAAAATATCTGGCCCTACCCTTTCCAGCCCACCTTATCACCACACCACCCTACCTAAACCACCTAACCACTACCCCAAAACCAGCCCTAACCAACCTAACCTAGCCCTATATAAACCCCCCCCCTTGGGGGCGGGTTTTCCCATCTAGAAGCCCCACCTTCCACCAGTCGGGTCCTCCATTTCCCAGCTCAGCCGACTCCCATCCTTGCTCCACTTGCCCCACAGCCCGCCTCCACCTGCGCCACTACCTCCCAGCCGAGCACCACCACCGCCACCACCATTCCAGCCGAAGTCCCCCTCGCCATCCTCTTCACCCGACCGAACCAGTCGAGCCCCCACATCCGGCTGCTCCTCAACCACCCGCCGCCTTCCACCATCCGGTTAGTACCCTACACTCCACCTTACTCCTTCTTCACTCCCTCTCCACTCTCAGCCACCTAATCCACTACCATATCACCCTAACACCAACCATTCCACTTGCTGCCACCACTCCCCCTCGGCCAGGCCCATAATCACCCTAACCACCCGCCACCACCTAGACATCTTAGCTCCATTCGGCCACCCTATCCGACTCCCTAAGACCTGCCCATATCACCCCAATACACCTACTACACCCACTACCACCTGGCCCCATCTCCTAGCTAGTTCCCTTCCCTTACACCACTCTTAGACACTCTAGCAACCCGCCACCATCAAGTCCTCCTAGTCGGCCACTCCAACCGACTGTCATTTCATTCGGCCACTCTAGCAACCCGCCAACCTTAGGTGCCCCATTAGATCTTCCCTTAAGCTTCCCCTTAGTGCCATACTCCCTTAGTGACCCTACTTAGCCCCTTTAGTCCCACACGTCAAGGCGGCACCCTTGCTAGCAGTCGGCCACCTTCAAGGCACCCGGCCAGCACCCCTTGCCGTTCAACCTCGCGGAGCTCCCTTTTGCAGCCCAAGGCGAAGGCCAAGCCCACGCTCAAGCAAGGCATCTTCGGACCAGCTATTAGTAAGTGCCTCACTCGGTCTTTAGTTGTATACTTGCTTGAGATTCAATTCGATACGGGGTTGTAATAACGGAGCATAGTCTCCCCCCGCTTGTAATAACGTGGCTTGGCACACCCACACACGTGCACTCTCTTAGTTGTGCACGATTTTGAACACACACGGGCCTAATCAGCCCCTAATACATAAATATATACATATGCTTTAATTTTCGTAGGGTTTTGCTTAAGTTGGGTGTGTTGTCTTTCAATTCAAGCACTCACACACATTGAGCCTTCGCTCTTATTTGAAAGACCCAAGTAAGGGCCGACCTATACTATTTGGGTTTTCATTTCATGTCGTGTGTGTAGGTCTTTCAATTCAAGCACTCACACACATTTAGCCTTCGCTCTTATTTGAAAGACCCAAGTAAGGGTCGACCTATACTATTTGGGTTTTCATTTCATGTCGTGTGTGTAAGTCTTTCAATTCAATCACTCACACACATTGAGCCTTCGCTCTTATTTGAAAGACCCAAGTAAGGGCCGACCTATACTATTTGGGTTTTCATTTCATGTCGTGTGTGTAAGTCTGTCAATTCAAGCACTCACACACATTGAGCCTTCGCTCTTATTTGAAAGACCCAAGTAAGGGCCGACCTATACTATTTGGGTTTTCATTTCATGTCCTGTGTGTAAGTCTTTCAATTCAAGCACTCACACACATTGAGCCTTCGCTCTTATTTGAAAGACCCAAGTAAGGGCCGACCTATACTATTTGGGTTTTCATTTCATGTCGTGTGTGTAAGTCTTTCAATTCAAGCACTCACACACATTGAGCCTTCGCTCTTATTTGCAAGACCCGAGTAAGGGCCCATATACATACTCTATATATATATATATATATCCCTTCGGCATTTACATTACAAGTCATTTCCCTTCGGTTATTTCCCTTCGGCATTGTCTTTACATTCGGGTTTTCCCTTTGGAGTAGCGTGAGTTTGCATTGCATTTACGCCATACCACGAGGTAGGACGCATATTGCATCAAAGCAAGCCCCGCTCAAATTCGCCCATGTAGTGGAGTGTTCATAACACACAAACTAGGTGGCCCATAAAGGGATAAAAGGAAAGACTTAGGCACATGCAAATCCACGTGATCTAAAATCTGCAATCATATCTAAAAGACCCGAATTAGACACCTCGAACCGTTTCGTAGGCTTTCTACACCCAAAAACTCGATTTTTCAAAGCGTACAGACAGACCCTTACGCATCGATGCAAGAAGGTCTGTGACGACAAGAGCTCACTTGCTCGCAGTCGCCATGATTAGAAGTCAGTTTAAAATATATCTTCGCTAGCTTAGGTAAGCTAGTTGGCACGCCCTGTTTATATAAATAGGCCTTAGACGCACGAGAGGATTCACTCCAAGCCCAGAAAAGGCGAAGAGGCGTGGGGATTTTCGCGCGTCTACAATAATATCTATTTCCTTAGATTTATTTTTATAAAGGAGGAGATCTTAGCCAAATAAAGATTTGCTAAGAACACCTAGTCCTAGGGTAATCACGCATGGATGACCACTTTATGAATGCACGTATACATATGAAATGTGAGGAGAATGAAATATGCATGTTTTGGAGACCCAAACCTATGATTTGCGAACTTGAGAAGGAGCCTATGAAAGTCAGTTGCCCCAAGCAAAATGGTTCCTGTATTGTTTCTTTTGATGTTTTGGGTTTTTAAAATTCTTTTTCGAAAAGAGAATTTCTTTTTGGTTTCTATCAAAAAGGACTTACAATTTCTTACATTTCCCTTCACTCGGGTTTTAATACCCACTAATCAGTAGAGGTTTTATAGAAGATTTTGAATAATATTTCAATGTTCAATTTATTACCCAACAAAGTCTAATTCTCAAACAAAATGAAATCCAAATAAATAGGTCCTATTTCTACTCTAGGACTTTAAAGGTGAATTTTTCTCTATTGGGATGAGCTATGGGAATTTTAGGAAAGAGTTATCCGTGATCCCTTCTGAAGCGTCCCGGGGTTTAAGGCAAAGAAATTTTTGATAGAGAATTGCTCTTTGAGCTTTGGCTTTCCTTTTTTCTTTTTTTTCAATGGACACCTCTATATTGAAGGTTTTTATTTTTTCCTTTTCTTTTTCTTTTTGGAAGACCTCTATATTGGAGATTTTATTTCTTTTCTTTTTTTTATTTTTGCCAATTTCATTTTTGGGGAGAAACAAAGTGGGAAATACAACTCATCCCTTTAGATACTCAATTCAGCCAAGAATATCCTATTTCCTAATAAGCACCTACCATTTGAAAATATCTTGCTATTTTGAACCATGCCTCATTTGGTAAGCAAAAGATTTTTGAAATGTTACCAAATGATTTTGGAAACTCTATAATCTATTTTTTGTCCTTTTTTGCAGAAATTCAAAGGAGATCTATTTTAAAATCTTTCTAAAAGAAATTTAAAGTAGACCCTATACCTAATATTGGGCATTTATAGGGTCCGCTAAATTTCTTCCTGTAAACATGAAAATTTCTACTCCCAAGTTTAGAAAACACAAAGTGAACCTTTTTGTGCCTACACTTGTGTGAGCGTGTCAGCTAGCTTATACAAGCTAGCGAAGGTTTTTAAATGTTTTTCTAACTTTGGCGATTGTAGGCAAGCGGACTCTTTTCGCTTTAAGCATTCTTGAACCGACGCTCAAGAGTCAATTTAAGTGCTTAGGAACTTCGATTTTCAAACAAGTTTTTACTTCAAATTAACTGAACGATAAGTGTTTTTGAAACAATTCGATTCATGCACTTTTGCCAATTTTATCACGGGATTGGACGACCCTAAGATTCTTGCAAGTTTTATTTATTTAGGCCTGATGTGTGTGTGGAATGTGTGGCCTAATTTTAGCGTGGTTGGAGCGAGTATTCGAGTGATTTGCCGCAATGAGCGGATGCAGAGATGCTATAAGTTCTGTTTTGGGTTTTTGAGAACGATGATGCGAACTCACCCAAATTTAAATTGCACCCACTCTACCTCCGAAGTAAAACTCATGCGAATTTAAAGTGCAATCATTCTACTTTCACGAAAGTAAAACTCACGCGAATTGAAAGTGTTTTCACTCTACTTTCACGAAAGTAAAACTCACGCGAATTGAAAGTGCTTCCACTCTACGTTCACGAAAGTAAAACTCACGCGAATTTAAATATATATATTTAGCTTAAGAGAGCGAAAAGGCTCGAGTGCACGTGAGTGTAAAGAGTGGAAAGGCTCGAGTGCTCATGGGTGTGATCGTATTCAATCCACCAATTTAAGAGCGAAAAAGCTCAAGTGCATATGAGTGTAAAGAGCGAAAAGGCTCAAGTGCTCGTGGGTGCGATCATGTTCATGCACTAATATTACAACATGGGGGGAGGCTTCGCTCCATTAATAAAACCCCTTTTTGAATTGAATTTAATGGAGAAAGCAGTTTAAAACCGAAGTTTAAAGAAACTTACAAGTTTTCCCTGTTTTCTTTGGTCTTTGGTGCAGCCCCTTCCCTCTCTAGGTTCGGTTCGATGCAGCCCCTTTGATGCAGTTCGACCAGTCCAAGGTGCAAGTGTAGTCCACGGTTCAGTTGGTGTAGTCGGGTCCTTGGTGCAGCACCCCTCTTGGTGCAGTGCCCCCCCTTTGGTGTGGCACCCCCCTTGGTGCGATGCCTCCCCTTGGTGCAGCGTGTGACATGCAACAATTCTACGATGCTAGCGCCTGCACGCGTCCTTCCACAATCTTCATCGGGCGATGTCCGTGCAGAGGCGCACGCATCATAAACACGCTTTGCTCCTTGGTTCGGTTTGGCATCTTGTACGGGCGCGTGAGTCATGAGTTGTGTCATTGTAAATGAGTGTCTTGTCCTGTACATAACCGAGTGATGTTAGTGTGCTCAGGTCTTGTAAGGTCAAGTGTGTCTAGTGAATCTAGTTGAGTCGGGTCACATGGCTAGACGTAGTTAGCTTAACCAAATCGAGTTGGGTCTAACCTAGTGGGATACCTAATGGGATATCACTAGAAGGTTCTTTGGTTACACGGGTTTTCCAGCAAGCCATGTTCTATAAATAGGACACGGGTGGGCTGTGGTGTGGTATGAAGTGAGGTAGAGTGAAACGGATCTGAGGGCTAGGCGTGAATTGCATAGGTGAGCAGGGGCTCAACCCGAGTGAGTGAGTGTGTCTTGAAAGGAGAGAACCTCCTCAGCCTAGTTCAGAGTGAAATGAGGCCAATTCAGCCCTAGCTATGTCCGTTAAGCCTCCTTTGTCAGCAGATTAGTCCGAGTTGTGTTCGGTAATCAAATTTCCTGAAGTTCAATAGTGTTCTTCTTCAGAAGCAAGCAGATTTTGTCCCGGCACTGAGTGTTTGCGTCTACAGCCGATCCATCTCTTGAGGGAGATAGAATGTCATGAGGTGAAGGGAACTTCCTCATCGTAAGGTAAGGAACTATAGCTGAGCAAGTGACCAACACGCGCACAGGTGTAGTTCTGTGCGCAATAAGGAGTTGAAAGCAGCGTGCTTCATTGCTTTGCTATCACGAGATAATTTTTGAGATTTTCAAAAAAAATTCGTGACATAGCACCCCCCCTTGGTGCAGCCAAGTGCTGGGTGCAGCGCCCCCTTTGTGCAGCCGGGTGCTGGGTGTGTCACAGACAAATCCATAGAGCACTTGCCCGTGCGCTCCCTACATCCGGAGGCTTCACCATGTACCATAACCGCTTGTAAACCCCCTCTTGTACATACACCGTGTTGTGCATGTGTGTCCCTTGTAAGGATCGGGTGTGCTTATAAACCCGAGCCCTGTGTGTGTGTCTAGGTCTAAGCTAGGTCACATTAGTCTAAGTCTAGGCTAGGTCAAGATCGGGCCCAAGTCGGGTCGAGTCCGGGTCCCGTCGGGTCCGGGTCTGGGTCGCGTCGGGTCCAAGTCCTATTAGGTCCAGGTCCGGGTCGCATCGGGTCCAAGTCCTATTGGGTCATGTCGGGTCCGAGTCGCATCGGGTCCGGGTCGCGTCGGTTCCAGGTCCTATCGGGTCAGGTAGGTCGGGTTCCAGGGGGTCAGGTCAGTTTGGGATAGGTGGAGGCTAACCGGGTGACGGTTAGCCTGCTGGGCACAGGTGTCGCCCAGGCGTGAGGTGCGGGACACCTCACCCGCATCCCACGGGCGGGAGCAGTTACAGGGTGTAACCGCCCCCTCCCCGGGAGGGAACGGTTACCCGGGGTCGGGCGCCTATAAGGCAGCCCTCCTGCCCCATTGTCCGGGTTGTTGGAAGTGTGGAGTGAGAGTGAAGTGCTGTGAAGGCCAAGTGCAGAGACGCAGGACTTCAGGGCCGGACAACGCCCCGTAGCCGTTTCCGTTAACGTGACCGGGTGTTGAGAGGTTCTATCGTGCAGAACCGTGGTGCTGTTGAGCCAGCGCAGGAGGGTGCCACGATAGGGTCATGGCGCGTGCCGCAGAAGCAGCCGGGCGCTCCAGGTGCGTTCTTTCAGAACAGGGTGCCCCCATTCCGTTCCTCTTGGCGACAAGGACTGTCACAGGTGGTGACAGTCAGTAAACCTCTCCAAGGCGCAGACAGTGCGCTGCCCACCCCGTTCAGCAACAGGGTGCTCTCCAAGGTGCCGACAGAGTGCCCCTCTTCCGTCCAGCAGCAGGCGCCTGTGTCACAGGGCGCCCCTCTTCCGTTCAGCTGCAGACGATACTCCACAGGGTGCCGTCAGGGTGCCTGCCTTCAGCCACAGGGTGCCGCCAGGGTGCCTGCCTTCAGCCACAGCCGAAGACGACGTCCCCAGCCCCCGTGCGACCCCAGGGCTTACAAGATCGTGTGTGCAATCGAGAGACCGGTGCAACCGTGTGCACCCTGTCCACTACAGCAGTCTCTCAAGGCCGTGTACAGCCAACCTAAGGAGGGCGTGTGTATGTGTTAACCCCTCTTTGGTGCTCCTGTTTAGGCGAGATCTTCTTTGCTCGGTTCTAAGTGAGAACCCTAACTAAATAGGGAACGTAAGGTTGCATTTTACACATCGGAATAGTCTAAGGGTTATGCTATGTTTGTGTATGTTTGTCTTTGAAGATGCATGAGTGGTGAATGTGCAAACCCCACCCAACACTTGTTAAAAAGGCACGGTTTGTGACATAGGCTGATAGAACCACCAGGTGGTTCTAGCCATCAGAGTGAAACAAGGTTTTCGAAAATTTTTGTTTTGAAATGACACTGTGACAAGATGCAGCGCTCCTTGGTGCAGCCGGGTGTTGGGTACAGCGCCCCCTTGGTGTAACTGGGTGCTGGGTGCAACACCCCTTTGGTGCGACGCCCCCCTTTGCCGAGTAGCACCAAGCTCTTCATGTGAGCTCCACCTTCTCTCCTCTCTCCTCACTTTCAACCTTTTCAACCTCCTCAAGTGAACCCCCTTGGCCCTATTTATAGGCCAAGGGTGGATCTTTGGATCGGGTTTGGATCCATGGATCCAACCCAATCCAATTTTCAATGGGACATGGATTTGGATCCAATCCAAATTTTTTTTGTCTTCTTGTGGGGGTATGGATTTGAGTCTTTTGGTCTATATCCAATCCAAAAATTTTCTTGAGTCCTTCTTTAGTGCATGAAATGGACAGTTTTTTAGCGGGCTCCGGTTCCTCGGTGACCCTATTTTAGACTGTGTTTTTCCGAACCCTTTAATCGGTCAATGTTTGCTTTTAGGACTTTTCATTTTAGGCTTGATTTGATTCATTTGGCCCCGTCTTGAGCTCGCACTTGATGAGGTTGATCCTAGATTTTGAAGCGGACACCGATTTCTGTTTTGATAAGCCCGGTTCTTGATTTTTTATGGCTTCATCAGGTTCTTCGTCTCATTTCGCCTTTTTAAAGTTGAACTTGCTTCGATATGAATACAGGATTCGATCTTCAATCTTGCTTTCATCTAGACAGGCTTGGCCCATCCTTCACTTTTTGACTTCACCTCGAGCTAGCTTTTTGGCCAAGTGGGAACCCTAACTAAATAGGGAACGTAAGGTTGTATTTTACACATCGAAATTGTCTAAGGATTATGCTATGTTTGTGTATGTTTGTCTTTGAAGATGCATGAGTGGTGAATGTGCAAACCCCGCCCAACACTTGTTGAAAAGGCATGGTTTGTGACATAGGCTGATAGAACCACCGGGCGGTTCTAGCCATCACAGTGAAACAAGGTTTTCGAAAATTTTTGTTTTGAAACGACACTGTGACAGTTTGGTATCAGAGCCTAAACGCTCGATCCCGTGCATTTCTAGCGAAAAAATTGCTGAAAACATACATTTGGCGCATAACCGAACGAAGACAGAAAATTCTGCCAGATGGTTTTTGCAGATTTTCTGAATCAGTTCTGGACTGGGTAACTCAGTTAGAACAGCAAGAAAATTGTTCTAAGTCTGAGTAATTCTATCAAACCTTGATAGAAGGTCTTTGGTTTGAAGAAACAGCATCGGCAGCAGGTTGGAAAAGCCTGCCGAAGTGAACCAGAAAACCAGATTTTTCAGAAATCTGAGTTTTGCAGAAATCCGAGGAACTGAATTTGATTTTGGTGTAAACTGAATCTAATCAGTATTGTTCAGTTACAGGGATACCATATACAGGTTCAGCAGTGCTGATTGACAGAAGTTAGCCGGAAAAATTTAGTGAAACACGCCGTCAAAGTCGAATTGCTGAAGTTGCAGAAAAGCAGTATAGAAAACAAAAATCTGCATTTTGGCGATTTTGCACAAACGATTTGATAGTGATAACATGGTCGGATTTCACTAAAATTTGGCAGATTACTTCTCTGTATATTAGTGTACAAGTATGTGCTCTTTTATTTTTGTTTTGGTGTCTGTAATTGGTTTTGCATAGTCCCGAAGTCAGCCTGAAAGTCACCTGTACCGTTTGCAGAAAAATTTCTGCAAGTCTGTAATTCGGTCCGAATTGAGGGTCTGTGTTAGTCTTCTGGTCCGAATTGTAATCAAGGTCTGTAAACACCATGGTGAGGAGCAGAAGAGCATCGGGGGATGAAGATGTTCCGCCCCAGCGACCCGAAACAGATGACGTGCTGACCCAGATTTTGCAAAGACTTGACTCTTTGCAAACTTCTCATGCAGAACTACAGCGAAACCAGGCTCAATTGGCCGTGCATGTGGCTAGGTTACAAAAGCAGCCCGTGTACTCAGACACCGAAGCAGAGGTTCAGCTTCAAACACCAGTTTCTCCCATTAACATGCGTGATATGGCACGCGATCTCAACCTTTCTTGCTCAAAAATCAAAGTCCCCGAACCAACACCATTTGGAGGTGTTCGAGATAGGAAGTTATTAGAGAATTTCCTTTGGGATTTGGAGAGATACCTGAGTGTATCTCAAGTAGCCGATCATAGTAGAGTGCTAGTAGCTACTTTGTTTTTGAGAGACAATGTGAAGGTTTGGTGGTGCACGCGAGAGGATGCAGCCATCAGTGGAGGTGCCGTTCTTCCCTCGACTTGGGAAGAATTTTGCTTCGAACTCCGGAAGCAATTCACGCCGACCAACAGTGGTCATAGGACGAGAGAACTCCTCTCGAAACATAAGTGCACAGGATCTCTCTACACGAGTATGTGCAACATTTCAGCTCTTTACTTCTAGAAGTTCGGGACATGACCGAAGTAGATAAGATGTTTTACTTCGAGTAGGGACTTCAGCCCTGGGCCCAAGTGGAACTTAGGCGAAGATGTCCTTCGACTGTCACTGAAGCCATTTCAGCTGTAGAGACTTTTATAGACCTCAGATCTACAAAGAGTGAGAATAATCCAAAGAAAAAAGATAAGAAATTAGGATCAGAAAAAGGTAAGACTAAGAGATGGGATAAAAAGAAAAAGGGATCAAAGGGGAACTCAAAAGAAGGATCGAACAGAGTCAAAGGTAAAAATAAATAACACAAGGAAGAAGCCAAGACTCAGGGTTCATGTTTTATATGTCAAGGTCCTCATCCGATGAGATTTTGCCCTAAAAAGGCAAAAATAGTTGCCGCCTTGATCGCCGATGAAGAACCGGCAGGTGCTAGTACAAGTACAGGCGCCCAAGCCGCATCTTTCCAGCTCTTAGGCACAGCGTGTGTACGGGATGAACCACGCCGCAACCTGATTTTTGTAGAGGCACGGATAGGTAACACAGCAGTACAAGCACTAGCTGACACTGGTGCCTCCCATTCGATTATCTCCACGACTCTAGCTACCCAGTGGGGTTTCAGACTAGAGCAGTCTGAACAACGGTTAAAGACAGTGAACACGAACTCTTCTAGAGTTGCTGGTATAGCAAGAGCTTGCCGTCTCCAAGTTGGATGTTGGAACGGTACCTTAGATTTCATAGTCAGCACAATGGATGATTTTGGAGTTGTGCTTGGATGTGATTTCTTTTATGCAGCTTGCATGATGGCTGCACCACACCTTGGAGGATTGGTGTGCGTGGATCCCACACAGCCTGGATTTGTACCTCAATGTGATCTAAGTAAGGCTCCTAGTCTTCTGACATGAGGAGCAATCTACTTATCCGCGATGCAACTCAAAACCGGTCTCCGTAAGGGACATCCTACCCTACTTGCGGTTTTGAGGGAAGACGAGATAGAGGATGGAGATGAGAGGGTTCCACCTGAGATTGAGCAAGTGTTGCTCACCTTCCAGGACATGATGCCTACTGAACTCCCTAAAAATTTGCCACCTAGGCGGGGTACTGACCATGAGATAGTGTTAGAACCAGGGGCGAGAGTGTCATCCCGAGCTGCTTATAGGATGAGTCCTCAAGAGTTGGAGGAGCTCAGGAAACAGTTGGGGGAGCTCCTGGAAGCCGGGATGATACAGCCTTCGAAATCACCTTTTGGTTCACTAGTACTATTTCAGAGAAAGTCTGATGGTTCACTACGGATGTGTGTCGATTACCGAGCGCTTAACAAAGTAACGGTGAAGGACCGTTACCCAATCCCCTTAGTAGCAGACTTATTTGATCGACTCGGAGGAGCGAGGTGGTTCACGAAGTTGGACCTTCGATCGGGCTATTGGCAGGTGAGGATAGCACCTGGGGATGAGGCCAAAACGGCCATGGTGACACGGTATGGAGCATACGAGTTTTTAGTGATGCCATTTGGGCTCACTAATGCTCCAGCGACCTTCTGTAGGCTTATGAACGGAGTATTGGCAGGTTATATCGATGAATTTGTGGTTGTATTCCTGGATGATATTGTGATCTATAGTCGGACCATGGAGGAGCATGTCCGACATCTTGCCTTAGTTTTCGAGAGACTTAGATCACACTCTCTCTTTGTAAAGAGAGAGAAATGCATTTTTGCTAAGAACACCATCACCTTTCTTGGGCATATTATCGGCGGAGGAGAGATCCGCATGGACCCCAAGAAAGTCCGTGCTATTCAGGGGTGGGAAACTCCTAGAGATGTTGGTGAGATACAGAGTTTCCTTGGGCTAGCGAATTATTATCGGAAATTCATTCGACATTTTTCGAAGATCGCAGCACCATTGACTGAATTGTTGAAGAAAGGGAGAACTTGGGAGTGGACGCCCAAGTGCGTAGAGTCCTTTGAGACACTTAAAACTTTGGTTTGTCAGGAGCCAGTTCTACGTCTCCCCGATTTCAATAAACCCTTTGAAGTTCATACGGATGCGAGTGACCGAGCACTCGGAGGTGTTCTAACCCAGGATGGGCATCCCATAGCTTTCGAGAGCAGAAAGCTAAAGGACGCGGAGACTCGATATCCCGCGCATGAGAAAGAATTGCTGGCAGTCGTACATTACCTTCAGATCTGGAGAGTTTATCTTCTCGGATCCCACTTTTCTGTTCTGACTGATAATGTGGCAAACACGTTCTTTAAAACCCAAAAGAAGCTCAACATGCGACAGGCGCGTTGGCTTGAGACTCTAGAGGAGTACGATTTCGACTGGGTATATAGGTCAGGCAGGGAAAATGCAGTGGCTGATGCATTGAGTCGAAAGAGGGTAGAAACTTTGTGTGCCATTACCAGAATACGTGGGGAAATGATTGATCATGTAAGGCAAGTCATTGATCAGGATACTTCGTACAGTCATATTGTATCTCAAGTAGAATCTGGCGTAACCTACAGATATGAGATCAGAGATGGCTTGGTGTGGACCAAGAACCGTCGGTTGTTTATACCCGGAGCAGCTGACTTGAGGAGGACATTGATGCGCGAAGTACATGACGCCGAGTACGCAGGACATCCAAGGATAGAGCGTACTGTCACCCTTTTGTCTCGGGGATATTACTAGCCCCGAATGGTTCGCGACGTAGCCGAGTATATCCAGATGTGTCCTGTCTGTCAGCAGGATAAGGTGGAGCGACGACGACCAGCTGGACTACTTCAGCCTCTTCCGATACCAGAGAGACTGTGGAAATCTGTCTCCATGGATTTTATCTCAGGATTGCCGAGAGTAGACGACTTTGAGATGATACTGGTAGTTGTGGACCGGTTCTCAAAGTATGGTGTCTTTATGCCCGCACCACGGGAATGCAATGCCAAAGAGACAGCTCGTCTTTTCTTTAAAAATATAGTGAAACATTTTGGCGTCCCGGAGGAGATTGTTAGTGATCGTGACGCTCGCTTCACGAGCCGATTTTGGATCGAACTATTCAGATTGATGGGAACGCGTCTCCTGTTCTCATCATCACAGCATCCACAAACCGATGGTCAAACTGAGAGACTCAACGCGTTGCTAGAAGAATATTTACACCACTATGTCTCTGCTAGTCAGAAGAACTGGGTATTTCTTCTGGAGGTAGCTCAGTATAGCTACAACTCCCATAAAAGCTCAGTTACAGGAAAGAGTCCTTTCGAGCTTACGTTGGGATGACAGCCGCTCAAACCTTTGGAGCTTGTACAAGGAAATAGAACAGGGAATTGTCCAGCTGCCTTGCGAGAGTTTCACGATAGGCAGGTCATGTACAAGGAAGCGAAGGCTTCGCTCGAGAGAGCAGGGTCCCGGATGAGAAGACAGGCGAACAGGCATCGACGTGATGTTGAGTTTGACGTAGGAGATGAGGTTTGGCTTCGGATACCCGAGTATATCCGGAAGCAGGTTTACAAGGGTAGTCATATGGGACTGAAGCCGAAATACGATGGACCGTTTAGAGTGATACAACGGATAGGCAAGGTTGCTTATCAACTGGAGTTACCAGATCGATTGAAGATACAGACCACCGCCATTGGTTAGACAAGATATCCCAACAGTCGAGGCCTTGATCGCTCACAGAGTAGTTGGAGCAGGACCACGACGGCAGACCCAATATCTTGTGCGGTGGATAGGTAGAAGCGCTGATGACGACTCATGGGTGCCATGCGCGCAGCTTTGGCAATATGAGCAGATGCTTCGTGATTACCATGCAGCCTCGAGGACGAGTCCAGACATCGTTGGGGGAGAATTGTCACAGACAAATCCATAGAGCGCTTGCCCGTGCGCTCCCTACATCCGGAGGCTTCACCATGTACCATAACCGCTTGTAAACCCCCTCTTGTACATACACCGTGTTGTGCGTGTGTGTCCCTTGTAAGGATCGGGTGTGCTTATAAACCCGAGCCCTGTGTGTGTCTAGGTCTAAGCTAGGTCACATTAGTCTAAGTCTAGGCTAGGTCAAGATCGGGCCCAAGTCGGGTCGGGTTCGGGTTCGGGTCCCGTCGGGTCCGGGTCCGGGTCCGGATCGCGTCGGGTCCAAGTCCTATTAGGTCCGGGTCCGGGTCGCATCGGGTCCGGGTCGCATCGATTCCAGGTCCTATCGGGTCAGGTAGGTCGGGTTCCAGGGGGTCAGGTCAGTCTGGGACAGGTGGAGGCTAACCGGGTGACGGTTAGCCTGCTTGGCGCAGGTGTCGCCCAAGCGTGAGGTGCGAGACACCTCACCCGCATCCCACGGGCGGGAGCGGTTACAAGGTGTAACCGCCCCCTCCCCGTGGGAGGGAACGGTTACCCGGGGCCAGGCGCCTATAAGGCAGCCCTCCTACCCCATTATCCGGGTTGTTGGAAGTGTGGAGTGAGAGTGAAGAGTGAGAGTGAAGTGTTGTGAAGGCCAAGTGTAGAGACGCAGGACTTCAAGGCCGGACAACGCCCCGTAGCCGTTTCTGTTAACGTGACCGGGTGCTGAGAGGTTCTATCGTGCAGAACCGTGGTGCTGTTGAGCCAGCGCAGGAGGGTGCCGCAACAGGGTCGTGGCGCGTGCCGCAGAAGCAGTTGGGCGCTCCAGGTGCGTTCTTTCAGAACAGGGCACCCCCGTTCCGTTCCTCTTGGCAACAAGGACTGTCACAGGTGGTGACAGTCAGTAAACCTCTCCAGGGCGCAGACAGTGCGCTGCCCACCCCATTCAGCAACAGGGTGTTCTCTAGGGTGCCGACAGAGTGCCCCTCTTCCGTCCAGCAGCAGGCGCCTGTGTCACAGGGCACCCCTCTTCCGTTCAGCTGCAGACGATACTCCACAGGGTGCCTGCCTTCAGCCACAGGGTGCCTGCCTTCAGCCACAGCCGAAGATGACGTCCCCAGCCCCCGTGCGACCCCAGGGCGCACAGGATCGTGTGTGCAGCCGAGAGACCGGTGCAGCCGTGTGCACCCTGTCCACTACAGCAGTCTCTCAAGGCCGTGTACAGCCAACCTAAGGAGGGCGTGTGTATGTGTTAACCCCTCTTTGGTGCTCCTGTTTAGGCGAGATCTTCTTTGCTCGGTTCCAAGTGAGAACCCTAACTAAATAGGGAATGTAAGGTTGTATTTTACACATCGGAATAGTCTAAGGGTTATGCTATGTTTGTGTATGTTTGTCTTTGAAGATGCATGAGTGGTGAATGTGCAAACCCCGCCCAACACTTGTTGAAAAGGCACGGTTTGTGACATAGGCTGATAGAACCACCAGGTGGTTCTAGCCATTAGAGTGAAACAAGGTTTTCAAAAATTTTTGTTTTGAAACGACACTGTGACAGGGTGCAGCGCTCCTTGGTGCAACCAGGTGTTGGGTACAGCGCCCCCTTGGTGTAACTGGGTGCTGGGTGCAACACCCCTTTGGTGTGACGCCCCCCTTTGCCGAGTAGCACCAAGCTCTTCATGTGAGCTCCACCTTCTCTCCTCTCTCCTCACTTTCAACCTTTTCAACCTCCTCAAGTGAACCCCATTGGCCCTATTTATAGGCCAAGGGTGGATCTTTGGATCGGGTTTGGATCCATGGATCCAACCCAATCCAATTTTCAATGGGACATGGATTTGGATCCAATCCAAAAAAATTTTGTCTTCTTGTGGGGGTATGGATTTGAGTCTTTTGGTTTAGATCCAATCCAAAAATTTTCTTGAGTCCTTCTTTAGTGCATGAAATGGATGGTTTTTTAGCGGGCTCCGGTTCCTCGGTGACCCTATTTTAGACTGTGTTTTTCCGAACCCTTTAATCGGTCAATGTTTGCTTTTAGGACTTTTCATTTTAGGCTTGATTTGATTCATTTGGCCCCGTCTTGAGCTCGCACTTGATGAGGTTGATCCTAGATTTTGAAGCGGACACTGATTTTTGTTTTGATAATCCCGGTTCTTGATTTTTTATGGCTTCATCAGGTTATTGGTCTCATTTCGCCTTTTTAAAGTTGAACTTGCTTCGATATGAATACAGGATTCGATCTTCAATCTTGCTTTCATCTAGACAGGCTTGGCCCATCCTTCACTTTTTGACTTCATCTCGAGCTAGCTTTTTGGATCGGGTTTCATTTGTCCGTTTTGATCTGCTTTAAAATCCATGAGCTTTTAGCTTGAATTTAAAACATTTATTTTGAAATATTTCTCAAAAGGTTTAAGCTTTAAAATTTTGGGGTTTTTTAAATGTTTCAGAAGGCTGTAAGTTGGATTTTGAAACTTTAAGAGTTTTTGAAAAACATTACCATTTTTAAGGTATTTACATATGCTCATCTTTGGCATTGATCTAAATGTATTTGGATAATGTCAAAGAATAAACACCCTTTATGGATTTTCTTCCTAAATTTTCTTGAGAATGAATCATCCTTTGTTTCGTAAAACTCTTTTTTCTTGGATCATAGGAGGAAGATTTCCAACCAAAAGAGATTTTTCCTAGGTGGGGTGCTTTTCCTAGGCATGATCATGCGTGAGTGAATGCATTAATGAGTGAGCGAGGTAAGCTTTTTGGGAGAGTCAATTTTTTGGATTTTTGAGCCAGGAGAGAGCCTTTAAAGGTCGACTGCCCCAAGCAGGTTTTATCCCATTTCTTTTTGACATTTTTGAGTTTTTGAGAATTTCTTTTTCAAAATGAACTCCTTTTATCTTCCATCAAAAGGACTTCCAATTTTTCATACTTCCCTTTATTCGGGTTTTTGACACCTACTACTTGGTAGAGGTTTTTCGATAGGAAATTTTGGAAAACATTTCAAAGTTTCATTTCTCACAAAACAAAGTCTAATTCTCAAACAAAATGAAATCCAAATAAGTAGATTCTATTCCTACTTTACGATTTTTATAGTTGAACCATTTTCCATTTGGGATAAGCTGCAGGGATATGGGAAAGAGTTACCACGGTCCCTTCTAAAGTGTCTCGTGGTTTTAGGCAAAGAGTCAGAAAATTTTCTCTTTTATCTTTGGCTTTCCTTTTTCTTTTTTTCTTTTTCAAGAGAAGGCCTCTTTTGAAGAAGTTTTTGTATTCCCTTTTTTCGGGGAAGACTTCTTTTTTGAGGAGTTTTTGCATTATCTTTTCTTTTTCCTTTCCTCTTTCAAAGAGAATACTCCTTTTTAAGAAGTTTTTGTATTCTCTTTTTTGGGGAAGACTTCTTTTTCGAGGAGTTTTGTATTCTCTGTCTTTTTCTTTTTCTTTTGAATATTGCCAATTTTTCTTTTTGGAGAGAGAAGTAAAATGGGAGGAAAGCTTATTCCTTTGGTTACTCGATTCAACCAAGATCGTCCCATTTCTTAATAGCATCTACCATTTGAAAATATTTTGATATTTTGAACAAGGCTCCATTTTGTAAGCCAAGGATTTTTGAAATGTCACCAATTTGTTTTTTAAAACTCTACTTTTTGTAAAGCATCAATTCCTTCATTTGGGGTCATACAAGCAATCTTGATCATTCTTTCAAGAAGTTTTAAAGGAGCTCAATTTTAAAAATCTTTTCGAAAGAATTTAACATAGACCCTTTCGAGTATAGGGCATTTTCGGGGTCTATTAAATTCTACCCACAATATCAATATATCAACATGTATTAACAATTTTTGTTGCCCTTTTTATGACATGGGGACATTCCTACTTGGGCTGCCACCTTTTTGGGCCTCTTTGGGTGAATGAGGTGTATATGATGTATGATATGTAACAATGCACTCCATGTGATTCAATGGAAATACATGCTTTATGAAATGATGACAACATGAAATGTATTTCACATGATATGATGGAGATACATGTTTTATGAAATTGATTCTCCATGGGAGGCGTCTAGGGGATGCATTTTTAATGCCCCTAGTTTGATGAAGATGAATGATTCACATGGCCACATGGTGAAGGGCCATGGATTTTCAAAGGGAATTCTAGGTGGATGTCATGTCCATGCACTTTGACACTTATGACATTTCTAACATGATCATGACATCTTTTTGCTTAAGGGTGGAACAAAACATAACCAGCCCTAAGTGATCGTCATGGCCATCATATTTGAATTGACATGATCTCCACATTTTCCATTGTGGGACCCAAGCATTTATCCTAACCTCATCAAGGTTTTCATATCAAAAAATGCTGAAAATCTTTATTTTCAAAAATCTTTTTGAATATCATCATTCAAATTTCTAACCCTTTTTCAAAAGTCTCATTTGAGGGGTTTACATCTTGCTAGCTTGGAATCAACCTTGGAGGTTTCGAATTTAATTCATATGGAGCCATGCCCATGATGGCTCGATACTTAGGGGGTTGATTTCAATGCCCCTTTGGCTTGACACAAACCTTGAATTCTAGGATGATGTCTAGACCCGATATGGAAGTATGGATTTTCAAAATGCAATGCATGATACTCATGTAAACATGCACACACTATGGGTTAGACTCATTCTAAAAATCCTCAAATTTTCCAAGTCAAGGAATCTATGAATTTTGGGAAGCTTGAAGGTGATTTTCCTCCTTGCTTTGATGGTTCTCAAGCATTTTAATTTTGAGGAAGCTCTAGGCAAGAGAAAAGGGTTATATCTGTAGACACGCGAAAATTTCCACTCCGGGTTCTCAGACCTGAAGCGAACCTTTTTCGTATATCTAAGTCACTTTTAAAAGGGCATGCCAGCTAGCTTACTCAAACTAGCGAAGTAAGTTTTCAAATATCTGACTTATGGGGCGACTGTGGACAAGTGGGCTCTTTTCGTCGCAAACCTTCTTGAACCGATGCTCAAGGGTCAGTTTGTACACTTAGAAATCTCGATTTTGAACAAGCATGGCCTTTTTGAAAATGTATGAAAGTATTTGATCGATTTGTTTGTCTAATTGCAAATTTTATTTACGTGGGTTTTGCATGTATCTATGTCTTTGAGTTTTATCTACTTAGGCGTGAATTGTATGCATCCAGTGCCTAAGTCTTGGCGTGTTTGCATGGGTTGTTCGGGGTTTGTTTGATGCAAGTATGCACACTATCTCGAGTATGGAGGATATGCAATGCAACTCACACAACTGAACCTTAAAACCCGAAATTGAAAGACATAGTTGAAGGAAAATTGCGGAAGGGAGATATAGATATAAGAGTGGAAAGGCTCAATGTGTGTGTGTGTGTTGTGTATAAATTGAAAGACAACTCACACGACTTGAATGTAAAACCCCGCTCGACTTAAATATAAATTGCGGAAGGGAAATACGTATATATATATATATGGGCCCGAAGGTCACCAACGTGTGCGTGTGTGTCGTGTATAAATGTAAAGACAACTCACATGACTTTGGAATGTAAAACCCAGCCGAAAGGGAGATATAACTATATATATATGAGCCCGAAGGTCGTCAACGTGTGCGTGTATGTTGTGTGTAAATGTAAAGATAACACACGCAGCTTAACCTTAAATACCCGGAATTGAAAGACATACACAACTGAACTGGAAAAACTCACGCAGCTGAAAATATAGAGATATGGCTATATCTTAGTGGCTGCCGAGGCCAAAATGGTGCGTGAAGCAAGTGCTCAGGTGTCTTTGGGTGCTAGTGTGTAATTGAAATGACAAACTCACACGACCTAATGTAACAACCCAGCTGAATGTAAATACATATATATATAATAATAGCGAAGGCTCAATTGTGCATGTGTGTGCTTGATGTACGAGATTAAGAGCTAAAGCTCAAGTGCTCATGTGTGCTTCGTGTATCAAGCATTGTTATTACATCCTGGGGGGAGATAACGCTCCATTAATACAACCCCGTATCCAAATTGAATAGAATGTAGAAGGAGATATGTAAATACCAAATTTGAAATACTTCCAAGTGATTCGGATATTTGTCCACTCCAATCTACACGGGCTTGTGCTTACAACCACAGACGGGTCTCCTTTGAAGCTTGAGGCATGAAGTGGCTGGCCGGAGCCTTTGAGCTTGGTGGGCTTTTGGCTTGAGAGGTGAAGGTTCACGGCAGGAGGTTGGCGAGTTTGGTTTAGGATAGGTATGGTATGGGAGCTACGGGTCTTAGTGGGTTGTATGGGGTTATGGTATGGTGTGAGATGTGTGGGAGCTAAAAGGTCACGGCTGGGGTGTTAGGTGGGGGAGTGTTAGACTAGGATGGGTTCGGTTGGGAGCGTATGGCGTGGGATAAGATGTAGAATTAGGGGTCCTAGGCAAGAGGTCACAGGCTGTGCTAGGTGGTATGTGATACGGCATGGGGTGCTAGGTAGGTGGTTCCGGGAAGGTGTTGGGGATATGGTGTGGGAGTTGGGTGTAAGGATGGGGTGTGATCGGTTGCGGGTATGTGGTGGGGAGTATGGTGAGGCTAGGTTGGCTAAGGAGGGTTGAGATCGGTGCTAGGTAGGTGGTGGTGTAAGGCGGTACTGGGGGTGTGTAGCTAGGTTATGGCAGTGGTAGGTCGGTTAGGAGGTGGTATGGTGGCAGGTCGGTGGAATGTCAGCTAAGACGTCGGTGGGCGCCAGGCGTCAGGCGGGGAGTTATGGCGACAGGCGCTAGGCACGCGTCGTAGGCACTAAGGCAGGGCGACAGGCGCTGGGCGCCTGGGAGCGGGAGTGAGACGGTGCGGGATGCGTGCGTGGCGCGCGGGGCACGTTGTGGTGCGCAGGGGATATAAGGGGGTTCGGGTAGTTCTAGGGTCACACGGGAGACTAAGGTTGGGGTCGGTTAGGGTATTAGGGGAGTGGCGGTTTGGTTTAGGAGTGTTGTGAGTGTTTAAGTGAGGTGGATTAAGGTAGGTCTAAGGCGGTTTAGAGGGGTTAAGAAGAAGGGTTTAGGGGGGCAAGTTGGGCTTACCTTTAGGGTCGATTTAGGATGTGCTCAAGCTCCAATCAGCCACCTTAAGCCTTCTTGTTCAAGCAAATCCAGCCTTTTATCAAGGTGGGGCAGACCACACTAATCCCTCTTTAAGCCCACAATTAAACCCCTAAACAAAATTAAGAAAGCACTAAGCACTCACCTTAATACCCTCTCTCTCCTCCAATCTCTTCCCTTGAATTCACGTGAACTTTTTGGAGACCCCCCTCACTCCTATTTATAGGCAAATGAGGTGGATCTTGGGTTTGGATCATAGAATCCATGTCCGATCCAAATACTATTTGGATCTGGATCTTAGATCTTAGATATTTTGAGATCCATATCCGATCCAAATCCAACATTTTTATGGATATAGATCTGGATATTTTGGTCCAGATCCGATCCAATTTAAACACTATTTGGATCCAATCCAAATCCAAATACTATTTGGATCGACCCAAATCCAAATACTATTTGGATATGGATTTGGATATTTATGGTCCAAATCCAATCCAAATTTTCTCTGGATGGTCTTTCTTGGCTTTTTGAGATGGACATTTTGTGCGGGCACTGGCTTCATCAGCGCTCCGTCTGGTACTGGGTTTTTTTCAACTTTTTCGTTCGGGCTCCATCTCGCCATTCTAGACTTCGTCTCTGCTTAATTTCGTCATTTGTAGCTCAAATTCATGCTGCTTGGGTGGATGTATTCGATTTGGCTTCGGGGTGTGTTAGGCTTTTATTGTGCATCGGGCCTGGGCCTTCCTTTCGCCTTTTGACCCTGGCTTTTATCAGGCTGAGGTGCTGCTTTTGGGCTTCTGCCCCCGTTCTTAAGGTTGCTTTGGATTTGGCGTTCATGGGCTAGTTTCTGGGCTGCTTCTTGATCAGGTGTCGCCTTCTCTACTTCACCTATTCGTCTTGGGCTTTTTGGCAAAATGGGACTTAGCCCAAGTTTAAGAAATTTATACTGGATATAGGGGTTCAAAACAGTATTTACAAACCTTTGGGAAAGCTCCTGGGTTTTCAAATTCTTGGGCTGATTTGCGAACCGGGTATTTGTTTTTAGAAATCATAGGATTTTGAGGTGTTTACAGATGCTCCTCTTTGGCATTATCCAAAAGAAACGCCCCTTTTGTGGTTTTTCTCAAATTTTTCTCGAGAATGCACCATCCTTATTTCGTAAAAACTGTATTTTCTTTTACCACAGGAGAGGATTTTTTTAGCAGAAGGGAACTTTTCCTAGCTATTTCCTTATATATGATCATGCATGAATGACTCTTTGAATGCATGCATGAGTGAGCAAAATTGTTTTTGATTTTTGATCCCGAGGAGAGCCTTTTGAGGCTGCCTGCTCTGAGCAGGTTTTTCCCATGTCTTTTTGATATTTTTCGAGTTTGGAGAGAGCCTTTTGAGGCTGTCTGCTCCAAGCAGGTTCTACCCATTTGTCTTTTTGACATTTGCGGGTTTTTGAAAATTTTCTTTTCCAAAAAGAACTCCTTTTATCTTTTATTGAAAAGACTTCCGATTTTTCATACTTCTCTTTATTCGGGTTTCAATACCTACTACTAAGTAGAGGTTTTTGGGTAGGAAATCTTGAAAAACATTTCAAAGTTCCATTTCCTACAAAACAAAGTTGAGTTC
This sequence comes from Brasenia schreberi, assembly GCA_036023115.1. NCBI lineage: Eukaryota > Viridiplantae > Streptophyta > Magnoliopsida > Nymphaeales > Cabombaceae > Brasenia > Brasenia schreberi. The sequence goes on from JAYKKT010000038.1 coordinate 4,510,541, forward strand.
TCAACCAAAATGAAATCCAAATAAGTAGACTGTATTTGTACTTTAGGATTTTCGTAGTTGAACCTTTTTCCTTGGGGATAACCTACGGGGATATGGGAAAGAGATACCACGGTCCCTTCTGAAGCGTCCCGTAGTTTTAGGCAAAGAGTCAGAAAATTGCTCTTTTGAGCTTTGGCTTTTTCTTTTTCTTTCACAAAATGTCTCCCTTTCGGAGTATTTTTTCTTAATTCCCTCTTTTCTTTCAAAAGAAAAGACCTCTTTCGGAGGAATTTTTGTATTCCCCGTTTATGAAGGGAAGACCTCTTCTTGGAGGAGTTTTTATATTCTCTTTTTTCTTTTTTCTTTTGGATTTCGCCAATTTTCCTTTTTGGAGAGAAAGTAAAAATGGGGGAAGCTTATCCTTTTGGTTACTCGATTCAACCGAGATCGCCCTATTTCTTAATAGCATCCGCTATTTAAAAATATTTTGACATTTTGAACAAGGCTCAATCTTGTAAGCCATGGATTTTTGAAATGTCGCCAATTTCGTTTTTGGAAGACTCTACTTTTCGTCTGGTATAAATTCCTCCATTCAGGGTTTATACAATCAACTTCGTTCCTTCTTTCAAGAAGTTTCAAAGGAGTTCGATTTTAAAATCTTTTCGAAAGAACTTTAACAAGACCCTTTCAAATATTCGGGCATTTTTAGGGTCTGCCAAATTTCTACCCATAATATCAGTATAATTTTTTATTTTTGTTGCCCTTTTTGAGACATGGGGACATTCCTACTCGGGTTGCCACCTTTTTAGGCTCTTTGGGTGATATGATATGAATGTAATGCATGATATGCACTTCATGTGACTCAATGGAAATACATGCTCCATGCGATGATGACAAAATATGGAATGTATCTCACATGTTATGGAGATACATTCTTACAAATTTTGGCATAAAATATTGGGATGGGCTGCTTTGGATTTGGCTTTTGTGGGCTGGTTTCTGGGCTGCTTCTTAATCAGGTGTCGTCTTCTCTGCTTCACCTGTTCGTCTTAGGCTTTTTGGTAAAATGGGACTTAGCCCGAGTTTAAGAAATTTATACTGGATATAGGGGTTCAAAACAGTATTTACAAACCTTTGGGAAAGCTCCTGGGTTTTCAAAACTCAAAATGGCCTTCTTGGGCTGATTTGTAAACCAGGTATTTGTTTTTAGAAATCGTGGGATTTTGGGGTGTTTACAATATCAAGCTTGGATGAATTTTGGTTTTGGAGTATATACAATTTTTGAAAATATTTTGAAGTTGGCTTTGTACATGGCCATTGTTTTTGGAGTTTTTTAAAAAAAATTTATTTTTTTGTCTTTTCGAAATACAAATTCAAGAATCAATATAAAGGCTTCCTTTTTGAAAACTTTTTTCCCAAATACAGAATGGGGGAATGAAACAGTTCTCTTTTTGAATTTTGCAGATTTTCAAATATTTTTAGAATTTTGAAGGTTTTAAAAAAAAAAATTGGTTTCTTGAGAGTATCTAATTTTTTTGGATTTTTGAAAAGGAGGGCTCTTCCCTTGAACCTACAAAGAAAACTTCGTGAATTAGACTCTAATCAATATGTCTAAGCCATGGGTTTCAGTTTTAGTGGGTTCTAAGGCCACCCTTGACCCAAGTGGTCTTACGTGGTGGCTCAGGGGGTATGGGTGAGTTGTAGTCCAATCCATATCGACTTAGGTTGGCTTTGGGTAGGCTGGGTTCTAGCCTACCTTGATTTCTGGCTCCTAGGCCCTTGTAGGGTTTATATCCCATGTTTAAAATCATGTTCCAAGGCTTTTTGATTTTTGAAAAGGTTTTATAAAGTTCATGCCCTTGGAACATTGAATCGTCTATATCATGGGTATACCCGTTTTATTTTGGACAGTGGGAGTTTTGATTTTTGGGTGGTGGAAGTTTTGGGTTTCCACACGACCCTTGGTTGGGAGTTATAGTTTTCAAGAGAAGCCATGCTCGATCCCTTCAGGGTTTTGGGAAGACTTGAGGAACTGGGTTTATTCATGGTAGGGGTTCCTAGGATATTGATGCATACCTTAGGATCTACCATCTTTTGAACCTTCTTTTGTTTTTGTTTTTGAAATTCTTTTTTGTGGTGCGGGACATTTGGCGCACCTTGAAAATCCTCACTTTCGGGCACATTTTTTGGGTTTGTGGGTGCATGAGTGTGATTCAATGCATCCGATGATCCTATATTGATAGGAGAGTTTAGAGGAGGATGGCTTTCAGGCATACCTCTTTTCGGCTTGTCTATGTTTTCGTGGTGAGAGCAGGCCTTGTCTCCGGGTGACTCTATTTTGAGCTCCCGTTGCTTTTCGTTGCGTTCCTTTTCAAATCCTACCTTTGTGTGTCTCTCATCCTTTTGCAAGACTTGTGGGGTGTGGATTTTGTGTCCCACTGTGTTTGTGTGCCCTGAATCAGGGATTTCATTTCTATCTCCCAGAATTTCAAAGTTTTGTTTTTTAATTTTTTTGTGTTTTTGAAAATTTTTCAGATTCTTTTGAGTTTTTGAAATATGAAAATCTTTTCTTAGTTTTTCTTTTGAGGTTGGAGGGTTTGGAGGCTTGGGAATGGATGATTTGATCCGCCTTCGGGTTTCATCTTTAGCCTCATATCCTTGGTCGAGTTTAGGATCGATTTTCCTTTCATGATCTCTATGTGCCCGAGATGAGCTGCTATGTGATCGATGTGCCTTAATCTCATTGCTTAAGGCGTCCATCTTTCTGAAAATTTCTTTGATAACAGCTTGCTCTTCTTGGGCTTTAGATGATTGGAAAAATTGCTTTGAGTTACTCGACAAGGATTTCTTTGGCTTCTCATCCATTGCTTGAAAAAAATTTATTGCACAGGTTTTGAAAACACTTTTTTGGCAGATTTGAAGTTTTACTTGTTTGATTTTGAAGTTCGCTTAAGACCCGAGTCCCACCGGGCGTTTCAATTCTGTAAACATGAAAATTTCCACTACCAAGTTTAGAAAACTCGAAGTTAACCTTTTCGTGCCTACTCTTGTGTGAGCGTGCCAGCTAGCTTATACAAACTAGCGAAGGTTTTTAAATATTTTTCTAACTTTGGCGATTGTAGGCAAGCGGACTCTTTTCGCTTTAAACCTTCTTGAACCGATACTCAAGGGTCAGTTTAAGCACTTAGGAACTTCGATTTTCAAACAAGTTTTTACTTCAAATTAACTAAACGATCAGTATTTTTGAAACAATTCGGTTCGTGCACTTTTGTCAATTTTATCACGGGATTGGACGACCCTAAGATTCTTGCAAGTTTTATTTATTTAGGCCTGATGTATGTGCGGAATGTGTGGCCTAGTTTTAGCGTGGTTGGAGCGAGTGTTCGAGCGATTTGCCGCAATGAGCGGATGCAGAGATGCTATAAATTCTATTTTGGGTTTTTTAGAACAATGATGAGAACTCATCCGAATTGAAATTGCACCCAGTCTACCTCTGAAGTAAAACTCACACGAATTTAAAGTACAATCACTCTACTTTCACGAAAGTAAAACTCACGCGAATTGAAAGTGTTTTCACTCTACTTTCATGAAAGTAAAACTCAAGCGAATTTAAAGTGCATTCACTCTACTTTCACAAAAGTAAAACTCACGCGAATTCAAAGTGCAGCAACTCTACTTTCACGAAAGTAAAACTCACGCGAATTGAAAGTGCAGCCACTCTACGTTCACGAAAGTAAAACTCACACGAATTAAAATATATATATTTAGCTTAAGAGAGCGAAAAGGCTCGAGTGCACGTGAGTGTAAAGAGCGGAAAGGCTCGAGTGTTCGTGGGTGTGATCGTGTTCAATCTACTAATTTAAGAGCGAAAAGGCTCAAGTGCATGTGAGTGTAAAGAGCGAAAAGGCTCAAGTGCTCGTGGGTGTAATCGTGTTCATGCACTAATATTACAACATGGGGGGAGGCTTTGCTCCATTAATGCAACCCCTTTTTGAATTGAATTTCATGGAGAAAGCGGTTTAAAACTGAAGTTTAAAGAAACTTACAAGTTTTCTCCGTTTTCTTTGGTCTTTGGTGCAGCCCCTTCCCTCTCTAGGTTCGGTTCGATGCAGCCCCTTTTATGCAGTTCGGTCAGCTCAAGGTGCAGGTGCAGTCCACGGCTCAATTGGTACAGTCAGGTCCTTGGTGCAGCGCCCCCCCTTGGTGTAGCGGCCCCCCTTTGGTGCAGTGCCCCCCTTAGTGCAGCACCCCCCCTTGGTGTGGCACCCCCCCTTTGGTGCGGCACCCCCTTGGTGCGACGCCCCCTTGGTGCGGCTCCCCCTTGGTGCAGTGCCCCCCCTTTGGTGCGGCGCCCCCTTGGTGCAGCACCCCCCCTTTCGTGCGGTGCCCCCCTTGGTGCGACGCCCCCCCTTGGTGCAGCCAGGTGCTTGGTGCAGCGCCCCCTTTGTGCAACCGGGTGCTGGGTGCAGCGCCCCATGGTGTGCAGCACCCCCTTGGTGTAGCCGGGTGCTGGGTGTAGCGCCATTTTGGTGTGACGCCCCCCTTTGCCGAGCAACGCAAAGCTCTTCACGTGAGCTCCACCTTCTCTCCTCTCTCCTCACTTTCAACCTTTTCAACCTCCTCAAGTGAACCCCCTTGGCCCTATTTATAGGCCAAGGGTGAATCCAATTTTCAATGGGACATGGATGTGGATCCTTTGGTCCAAATCTAACCCAATTTTTTTGTCTTCTTGTGGGGTATGAATTTGGATCTTTTGGTCCATATCTAATCCAAAATTTTTCTTTTCAGTCCTTTGGTGCATGAAATGGACGGTTTTTTAGCAAGCTCCCATTCCTCGGTGACCCGATTTTAGACTGAGTTTTTCCCAGCCCCTTTAATCGGCTAATGCTTGCTTTTAGGACTTTTCATTTGAGGCTTGATTTGATCTGTTTGGCCCTGTCTTGAGCTCGCACTTGATGAGGTTGATCCTAAATTTTGAAGTGGACACTGATTTCCATTTTGACAGGCCCGGTTCTTGATTTTGATGGCTTCATTAGGGGCTTGGTCTCATTTCGCCTTTTTGAAGTTGAACTTGCTTCGATATGAACATAGGGTTCGATCTTCAATCTTGCTTTCATCCAGACAAGCTTGGCCCATCCTTCACTTTTTTACTTGACCTCGAGCTGGCTTTTTAGATCGGGTTTCACTTGTTCGTTTTGATATACTTTAAAATCCATGAGCTTTTAGCTTGAATTTAAAACCTTTATTTTGAAATTTTTCTCGAAAGGTTTACGCTTTAAAATTTTGGGGTTTTTTAAAGGTTTCAGAAGGCTGTAAACTAGATTTTGAAACTTTAAGAGTTTTTGAAAAACATTACCATTTTTAGGGTGTTTACACTCCCCTCAACATCAACTTACCAATATGCATTTTATGGTGCCCTCTTACAACATAGGGACCATCCCATTTATGCCGCCACTTACCAATAAGATGTGAGCCTCTCATGGATGAAAGATGACATGTAAAATGTATTCCATATGATATGATGGAGATACATGCTTTATGAAATGATGAATATATTCAATCTCCATGAAAGGTATTTAAGGAATAAACTTTAAATGCCCCTAGTTTGGATGGAATGACATGAGCATTCATATACTATGACCGATCCCTAATGTGGCATGAATGATTTTCAATATGATGCATGAAGGACATGCATGATCTTAATTCTTGGTATTGCACAATATAATCCTAGTCTTTGATGTATTTTGGGTTAGGTCCACTCCTTAAATTGACTTCTAGGAAATCCCTCCTACGGATATTAAAGGTTATTCCAAGTCAATGATTTTATGGAATTTAGAGAGCTCGAAGGCTTAATCATCCTCATGGATGAGGAGATCTTCCTTCTTGCTTTGATCAATCTCAAATACTTTGATTTCTAAGGAAGTATTATGCATAAAAAAAGGGTTGTGCACAAAAGTATTAGGATATCATTCGGGTTTGAGAATTCATATGGATTTTGTCAAAAACCAATGCTTGTGTTTGTACCCGATTTTGAAAACCAACATTTTTTAGGATTTTTAACTTTTTCAATTTTTTTGATTTTTCCAAACGGATGCTAGAAGTGAAAACATAAAAGACTTCTTTTGGAATTTTCTGATTTTTCCAAATATTTTTGGGTTTTGGGAGTTTTCTAAAATTTTTTGGTTTTTTAAAATATATTTTTTTTTGGATTTTTTTCAATAAAAAGGAGTCTTCCATTAACCCTGCAAAGAAAACACCATGAATTAGACTCCAAATATGAGGTCTAGGCCATAGGTTTCAGTTTTAGTCGGTTCTAGGGCACCCTTGACCCAATTGGTCTTAGGTGGTGGCTCAGGGGGTATGGCTGGGTTGTGTCCTAAGTCATATCGACCCAGGTTTGATAGAGGTATGATAGGTTCTAGCTTCCCTTGGCTCTTGGTTCCTAGGCCCTTGTATGGTGTATATCCCATGTTTTGTAACATATTCCAAGGTATTTTCAGTTTTAAAATGTTTTGATAAAGAGGATGGCCTTGGAATGATGTGTTGTCCATGGCATGGTTATGCCTTAGAGGTCTATGGGTTTAAGGGTGGAGGTGTTTGACTCCTCTAAGATGCACACGACCCTAGGAGTGGAAGACTTGTGTGATTTGGGTTTTTCTAGGAGATGGACGACCTTGGTCGGGTGTGGCTCGGTTTCTCTTAGTAGGTGGATGATAGGGGATGGATCCTAGGTGCAACCCATTGTGCCCCTTGGGGTTGATGGTTTGAGCTTATATGGGTGCTAAGGGAGAGCATGTGTGGTCCCTTGCACAAAGGAGAGGAAATGATTTCAAGGGAAACCATAATTGGTGCCCTAGTGGGTTTATGGATGTTGGGGGATATTATGGCCATAGGATTGGATTTATGGTACAAACCTAGGCTCAAAATGATTTGTTTATATAGGGTAGGGTTAGGTGTACCTAGGTTGTTGATGCGTGCCCTAGGGATAACCATGTCTACCAAGTTTTGAATTTTCTTTTTTTTTCATTTTGAAATTCTTTTTGTTGGTGTTGGTCATTCTCTACACCTGAAACTCCACATCCTTCGGCACATTTGGTGGGGTTGTGGGTGCATGAGTGTGATTTGAATCTTTATGATCTACCAGTCCTACACAACAAAGAGGAGGATCAAGTAGAGAGTTTTGAGAGAAAAGAGTTTTAGGTATACATTTTTCGTACTTGTCTACCTTTTCATGGTGAGAGCAAGCTTTGATAGGTCTTGGATTTCATCCGCCAAGCCTATGTGTATGCAACACTCATTCTCTCTTTTGTATGAAATAGTGCTCATGAGAATGGAACCCATCGGAGCAACTGATTTTGAAAAATTTGGAATGATGTGACTCTCATGCCCCACTCCACTTGTGTGCTTAGGGATGTAAACTTTCTTTTCCTTTTTAATTTCCTGAATTTCAAATTTTAATTTTCGAATATTTTTTATTTTTGAAGATTTTACAATTTTTTTTATCTTTCCAAACATAAAAAACTTTTTTTGTTTTTCTATAGACAAAAGGGTTTTTGGATGATTAGATTAGCAAGGTTAGATGATTTGATCTGAACACTTGCTTCATCTGAGGCTTCATATCCTTCATCAGATTTTGGCATCGATTTGGTTTTTCGGTCTCTAATGGTGAATGACTCGGGTTTTGGTTTTCCTTCAAGTTTGAAAGTTACCTTAGGCTTCCTTGAATGACTGGATTTCCTACGTGCTCTAGGTTTCTTACCATGGGAGGAAGAAGATTCCCCTGTTTCGGCTTTTTGGCTTAAAGCAACAATCTTTTCTTCCATCCCCTTCATTATTTCCCTTTTTAGGGAGGCAAGCATGCCTTTCGAAAACCTGTTTGAAAATTTGCTTGTAGAGTGTGAGCCCCAGCTTGACACTTCGCAAGATCCTTCTCAGCTTGACATATTAACCTATGTACAAGAACTTACCACAAATCTGGAAATTGGATTAGTTTTGCAAAGTTATAATAGATTTAAATAAATTCCTAAGACTCAAGTCTCATCGGGCTTGCCAAATCTGTATATGTGAATTTTTATTTCAAAACCTATTAAGATTTGAAAAGACCGAGACTACGTCATGTGCGCGAGCGTGCCAGTTAGTTTACCAAAACTAACAAAGATTGATTTTGTGACTTCATTAGACGATTATGGACAAGTGAATTCTTATCGATGCATGCCTTCTTGAACCGATGCTCAAGGGTCAACCTAGACGCTTGAAAAATATTTGAAATCCATTAAATTTCAAAAAAGCAAAACCTTATTTTGAAAGTTTTAAGAAATTGTGATTAAGTTCTTGATTTTGGAAATTTCAGGTTCTGAAAAACATAAATTGGTTCTGTTTTGAGAGACTTGTTCTCTGATTTTTTTAAAATACTTCTGAGTTTTTGAAAATTTTGAAAATTTTACATAAGGTAGGCATGAATGTAAGAATCAAAAAATAATTTTATTTTTATTTTAGTATTACAGATTCTCAAAATTAAATCTAAAACTACACATCAATTAGGAACTCGGAACAATTTTGTGCCAAAACATCAAAGACTCAGAAAAACCATGATGTCTCTGTGCTCAGACATTTAACTTTTATGAAATTTGTTTTGCTGAAAAGATACAGAAGTTAGATTTCCAAAGCAACAATTTGCATTCGATTTAATGCAGTATGTACAGAGATATTCAAGAAATAGCAGACATATGTCACAAAGTTTTCTGATTTTCTAGAACATGTTCTGCTTTTTATAAAACTTTTCAGATTCAACTGACCAAGTTTTATAATGCATAAAATCTTCAAACTTTTATCAGACATTCATGGATATGTCTAGTTTAGATGTTCCAAATTTCGACTTGATTGGATTAACAGATAATTACAGAAAATTCCGTGATCAGTCGTGTGCAAAGTGTAGTTTCAGAATTGTAGATTTGCAGAAAAAGTATGTATGTTCTATTTGTGATTTAAACAATCTATAGTATAAAATCAATTAGCCCCAATGCTAGAAATCACGTGAATCATGAGGAAACAAAGAGGTTTATGATTTTAAGTTTGTTAATGGAGTCGAAGGGATGGATATATAAATTTATATTAACGATAGGATGAAAGAAAGATGAAGACAACTCATGGATTCGCATCAATACATCTTCACAGAGACTTAAGCTCCTTAATTACAGATTCTTCAAGAATTATGCTAGTAAAAGAAGAGAAACCTGTAGGTAGAGATGGCGGACGATGTGGCTATGATGGGCGGTGAGTAGTTGGACATGGACGGTGAGCGGCGGCCTTCCTCTTCCTTCTCTCCCTTTCTTTCTCTCTTTCTCTCCTTCTCTCCCTCTCTTTCTCTCCTCTTTTGGACACTATGATGTGATGGTCTTCTCTAAATCTCGGATTTGATCTCCTACAGCTTGGATCGGATGCTTTGGAGCCTCTTTGGAGCTCCTTTTATAGGCCAAAGACTGTCTAGTTGCTATGACAAACCTTCCAAATTCACTCTTGTTCGTATTAAGCAAGTGTTGTGCTGTGCACAGCTTTCCAAACCTGCCGCTCCTCATATTAAGCAGGTGTTGTGCTATGCATAGCCTTCCAACTCCACTCTGATTTGTATTAGGCAAGTGTTGTGTTGTGCACAGCCTTCCAGCTGCCCATCGGGCAAGTCTTGGACCGTGTACAGCCTCTTGTGTTTAGGCATGTTCAGCCAGCTCTTCTTTGGTAAGTGTTGGATCGTGACATTCAACTCCCTTGAGCATGTACAGCCAGCTCCCTTTAGGCAAGTTCAACCGTGTTCGGCTATCTCAAGTTGTTGGAGAAGACAAGACCCAAGTGCATCTTTCGTTTGAGGGAGTCGTGATCTAGGTGCATCTCATAGATGTCGAGAGACGTGTCCCAACTGCATCTTCCAATTGGGAGAGACATCCCATCTAAAAGGAGAGAGAATGTTCCACCACGTTTCTCCTTTGGGAGAGATGCTTGGACCATGTCTCCACTCAAAAATATGGTGTCTCGATCTTTCAACTCAAAACATAAAATATATTCCAAAATATTAAAAAATAATAAAATCTAATACAAACCTATAAAATCTGATGTTATTTAGAAGAATCAACCTTCGAAAATCCAAAAGATTGTTGAGAAAATCCTCTCTTTTTCTTTTTTCTCGTTTTTCTTCGTTCTTGATTCATAAATCTCCAATGAAGTTCGTAAGATAATAATTGAATATTCTTCGACTACAAAGAAAAATAATAACCAAAAATAGATGAAATGTTGGTTGTCAAAGTAAAAGGAAAGGAATGTTGGAATTGGGTGTGAAGAAGAAATAAAATATTGCAGGAGTAATTTAAGTATTTTTGAAAATAGGAGTGTGTGAATAGTAAAAAAAGTATACAAATAGTAATACCCGATATGAGACCTCGATATGAGACCTTACAATATGGTCTCTCTAGGTCCTACCTGACAGAGGAAGGTGACAAAGGAGGGCGATCTGGAGTGTGAAAGTCATGGTCATCAACTTCTACCGCGAGGAAGTCAACGGGTTGGGTTGGTCCAGGTATGGATAAAGGGTCATTGGGATATGACAACCGCCCTCAGCCACTCTCGTCACCCAGTTGTAGGGACCCATCTTCTTAGTGCTTTCCTCATGCATGCACGCAAATTAATTTCCGAATCCTCTCTCTCTCTCTGATCAAGAAAAAGGCAAACCAGACAACCGCTTTGAAATTCATTGCAACTATCTCGAGTCTTGCAACCAATGGAGGTTCTCTCTCTCTCTCTGAAAAAAGAAGAGGACTTTTTTTGAGAAAAAGGAGAAGAGTTGGTACATAATCCAACATAGTACATGAATTGTTGGCATCATTCACCCTTGTTTCATTATGCTAGTGTCTCGAATCACCTATGCTTTATGATACCATAAGATTCACTGTGTATGAAATAAGCCTGCTTCAAAATATAAAGTTTCATAATAATATGCATCCATGGAAATAAAACACATTACATATAATAATCAAAGGCAAAAGATAACACTAAAATACACGCCCATGAGGACCACATGACTAAACACCTTTCTGATAGTCCATCTTAAGAATAAGATAAGCCTTAGAAGCGAGGGAGGTCGTGAATTGAGATTTAAACTGGATAACTTAAAGAAGCAGTTTCTCCGATCAACTTTTAAATGAAGAAAAGGAAACATGAATTCTGAATACCAACTCATGGCAGAACTGTGAAGGCAATTAAGATGGTCTCTACATATAAAAGTTCATATTTAATTAATGCCTTTTAGTGCAACTTATGCCCATAATTAATACAACAATCCATGTATCTCTCAATCATATAATTTTTCTCAAAGGCCTGCAACCAGGGATTCGACGAACTTACGGTAGTTCTCTCGCATCTCTCAAAGGAGCAAAATTTCTGTAGAACTATAATATGTAGTCCCCATTATCCCCTGAGCTATATAATACAGAGACAGTGGTATACATGTGACCTACTTTTGCATTCTTGGAAAAACTATATCCTGTAGACAGAGCAATTGCTCACCAGAAGGCTAGGTTGTCGATTGACAAGTTGAAGAGCCACAAGTTCGATCAATACCCAGTGTGCGCATCTAGCTTTGGCCTCCCCATTGTACCAAAAAAGGAAAAATATTGGTCCAGCCATAAAAAATGATTGGCTATTGCATGTCTCTTTGAAACGTATCTCCCTTCCATGAGGTGTTCCCCCATCCTAAACATTGGTCCAGTCATGTAAATCATCAAATATTTTTATCATTTCAACGTGAAATGTGCATCCCATGTTAGTGTTGAGCATGAGCAAAAACCAACACAAATATGAGTAAGTCAAGCTCAAACATGAGTTTGAACTGGCACCAAAAATGTTGAGAAGAGTTCAACTCAGCTCATTATGTTCAAACTCCGATTGTCCTGAAATAGCAAACAGCTCAGTGACATGTTCAAATTGCTCGTAGAGCATACAAACATGAGTTGGCTCATGATCTGAGTATGGGCCGCTCTCGTTCAGTTTGTTTGGCTTGATATCAACCCCAATAAATGGCAAGAGTTGGGCATTTTATCGACTGCTCAGACTCTTTAGGCGCTTTTTTAGGATTTCCATGTTTTCCTTTATCTACTCTTTCTTCAGAGGTGCTACCTTCAGAAACAACTGTTGTTCAAGCAGTGGTTTATATGTGCCATGGCATAATGGAAACATGGATAATGAGGTTATATTGGGCATGGCCATAATATGCAGCTTATCCGATGCAAATGCATATTATGACCAGTTGAGCCTCTTCGTTTTTAACTGACTGCTTTCCCATGTTGGGCATAGTTGCATGGGTTTGGCCCCACAGGAGTTGAAACCCTGACTATCCACTCAACAGCGAGGGAACCTTCTCACTAGGCTAGTTCTCTTGGAGTATAGTTGAGCCTTTCTTCAAGCAAGGTTGAATGATGTTCTACACTATGTTGTTCACATCTTCATGGTCAAACTAGGTTTTGGTGAGAGTCCAAAAATGTAGGTGCGCATCATGCACGTTCTTTGTTTCAATATTGTAAAGATGAGCCAAGAGGACTTTTCAACTGGAGGTCGTGAAATCGACACATTAATTTGGTAGAGACCTGCCAAATTCCAGCAGGCTAACAAAGAGAAATTTAAAGAAAACCAACTAACGTGAAGTTGAACACCTGATCAGTGAATATCATGCTTTAGATCCAAAATGTTTGTCATTCATGTTATCTCTGCAACATGCCATCAAGAGACATGAACATGTGCCATGTCATGACCTTCCAGGTCATCTGCTCTGTGAATGAATAACGTTTCAAATTAACATTTGCATCTTTGCGGCAAAAAGTAGTTTTTGTACATGGTCTGGTAAGTAGTGATACAACTTCAGGGTTTGTAAAAAAAGAATAACCATGCATTACCAATTTGAGAGAGCTTGCTGCAATGTAACCATACTGAATTTCTGTGCTATTAGCAGGAGTAGAAGAGCTATGGATAGCGGCGATCTCATGGAACTGGATACCAAAATAAGTCTAAAAGAAGATAAGCCAAAGAACCCAATGATGCAAAGACGACGTTATTTCATTTGCCTCCTGAGATAATCGTAAGATTTCATCAATCATGAATAAACATGCATTTCTACTTCTAGATAAAGGTAACAAAAAGCTGCAAGCATGGAAAGAAACAAAACGAAAAAAGAAAAAGAAAAATTTGGCAATGTAACCTAAATAACTTTGCCTTCTTGTGAGTGTTCACCAGCCGACCCAAAGTCAAACAAAGAAGGATGCCTTCTTACAAGGAGTTCTCATATTTATGTAATGAAGACGATGTTTCAATATACAACAACAACAACAACAACAACTAAGCCTTTTCCCATACTAGACGGGGTCGGCTACATGGATTCTTTGTTTCCACAGATCCCTATCGTGTGCCATGTTAGCAGTTAACTCACAATAAACTAGATCATTCTTTATTGTTTCTTTCCAACACTTTTGTGGTCGTCCTCTACCTCTTTTAATACTTTCCAAATTTAGTTTTTCTAACCTTCTTACAGGTTCTTCTTTTGATCTTCTTTCTATATGTCCAAACCATCTTAAACGATGTTCTCTCATTTTATCCTCTATTGGTGCCACTCCTAATTTGTTTCTAATAACCTCATTATGTATACGGTCTTTTCTTGTATGGCCACTCATCCATCTCAACATCTTCATTTCTGTCACACACATCACTGCCCAACACTCAGAACCATAAAACATGGCAGGCCTAATTGCTGCTCTATAATATTTACCTTTTAATTTTAATGGTATCTTCTTATCACAAAGAATACCTGATGCTCCTCTCCATTTTAACCAACCAGCATTAATTCTATGTGTAACATCTCCATCAATTCTTCCATCACTTTGAAAAATTGACCCTAGGTATTTAAAACTTTCCTTTTGGGGAATGCAATGTGTGCCAATTTTAATTTCTATGTCCTCTGAAGTAGCCAAATGATCAAACTTACATTCCATATATTCTGTCTTTGTTCTACTAAGTCGGAGGCCTTTGTTTTCTAATGTTTCTCTCCATAGTTCCAATTTTCTATTAACTTTTTCCTTAGACTCCTCCACTAATACAATGTCATCTGCAAATAACATACACCAAGGTACTTCATCTTGAATATGTTTTGTTAACTCATCCATCACCATTATAAATAAGTATGGACTTAAAGTTGATCCTTGATGTAACCCAATATTAACTTCAAAGAAGTCTGTCGTTCCTTCATGAGTCCTCACACATGTTTTTGCACCATCATACATGTCTCTTATAAGGTTAATATATGTCAATGGGATACCTCTTTTTTCCAAAGTTCTCCAAAGAACCTCCCTCGGTACCCTATCATAAGCTTTTTCTAGATCAATAAATATCATGTGAAGGTCTTTCTTTTTTGCTCTAAAATGTTCCATAAGACGTCTCAGAAGGTGAATCGCTTCAATAGTAGATCTACCTGGCATAAATCCAAATTGGTTCTCTGTTGTACTTGATACTTGTCTTAACCTACGTTCGATAATTCTTTCCCATAATTTCATAGTATGACTCATTAACTTGATACCTCGATAATTCACACAATTTTGAATGTCTCCCTTGTTCTTATATACGGGTATAAGTGTACTTGCTCTCCATTCCTCGGGCATCTTTTGGTTTTTCCATATTTCATTAAATAGTCTTGTGAGCCAAGTGATTCCTATTTCTCCTAGTATTTTCCAAACTTCTATAGGAATATTATCTGGTCCTACCAATTTACCACTCTTCATATGTTTAAGAGCCTCTTTGACTTCATTCTTTTGAATACGTCGGTAGAAATTGTGGTTTATATACTTTTCTGACTTGGCTAAATCTCCTAAACTAATACTAACATCTTTATTTTCATTAAAAAGATTATAAAAATAGTTTTTCCATCTATTTCTTATATCATCATTTGCCACTAGAATTTTTTCATCCTCGTCTTTTATGCATCTAACAAAATTTAGATCTTTAGTTTTCTTATCTCTAGCCCTAGCTATCCTAAAAATATCTCTTTCACCCTCTTTTGAGTTGAGTTTTTTATATAAGTCCTCCCAAATCTTAGCTTTTGCTTCACTAACGGCCTTTTTTGCTTCCTTCTTTGCTTTCTGATAAGCTTCTAAAGTTTCACTAGTTTTCTTAGCGTAATGTAATTTGTAACATGCCCTCTTTGCCTTGATTTTATTTTGTACTATTTCACTCCACCACCAAGCTTCTTTTTGTGCCGGTACACCTCCCTTAGATACACCTAACACATCTTTCGCCACTTTCCTAATATGTATAGCCATATTGTTCCACATATCAGAGGGTGTGCCAACATAATTCCAAACATCTCCTTGAAGGACTTTCTGTTTAAATATACCTTCTTTCTCGCTTTTGAGGTTCCACCATTTAGTCTGAATAGCTCGATGCACTCTTTTCTTCTTTGTCCATTTTTTTATTTGTAAATCCATAACTAAAAGTCGATGTTGGGTGGTTAAGCTTTCTCCTGGAATTACCTTACAATCTTTACAACACGCTCTATCTTTTTTTCTACAAATAAAGTAATCAATTTGTGTGTGTGATAAGCCACTCTTATAAGTAATTAAATGTTCATCTCGTTTTTTGAAGATTGTATTGACTATAAAGAGATCAAATGACATAGCAAAATTTAAAATCTCCCTACCTTCCTCGTTTATATCCCCATAACCAAAGTTTCCATGAATCCCTTGATATCCTAATGCCTCTTTACCGACATGTCCATTTAAATCTCCTCCTAAACAAATCATCTCCCTTTGTGGAATCTTTTGAAACACCTTATCTAACTCTTCCCAAAAAACTGTCTTTATACTATCTTCTAGTCCTACTTCGGGTGCGTAAGCACAAACTATATTCAAAACCTCTGCTCCTAACACTAATTTCAATGTCATGATTCGGTCACCATATCGTTGTATGTCTACTACACTCTCCTTTAAATCTTTATTTATGATAATACCAACTCCGTTTAGAGCCTTTTCTTTACGTGAGTACCATAATTTAAAACCTGTATCCTCTATCTCCTTTGCTTTTTCTCCAACCCATTTTGTCTCTTGTAAACATAGAATATGAATCTTTCTCCGAATCATAGTATCTACCACCTCCATTATCTTACCCGATAATGTTCCGATATTCCAAGAACCAATACGAATCTTATTATCTAGGACTAGCTTCCTTACCCCCCGAATTCGTCCATAATCAAAATGCGGAGACCCTCTCTGAAAACTTTTCACTACATTCGAGCGGCAATGTAGCGGGACTAACTTCTTTACCCACATTCGTCCATGATGTGGGAACCCTCTCTGCAATTGATTCACTAAGTTATCTCACCATAATTTCCAAAAGGCTGCTTCAGCTTGTCTTCATCATCTCCAACTCCTCCGATGAACATAGAAAAATATCTCAACGCGGACCTTCTTCACTTCCTTTTGTGTGGACATTCGGGCGGCAATGTAGTGGGACTAACTTCTTTACCCACACCCGTCCATGATGTGGGAACCCTCTCTGCAATTGATTCACTACATTCGGGCGAAAATGTAGTGGCCCTTGCTTACTTCTTACTGCATTCGGGCTCTGCAGCACGTCGCTAGGCGGGGACGCCCCAAAGCAATGCTCATAATTTTTGTAATCCATGTTGTAGAAATCCGACGAAGTTTTACGCTGGCTGTCGGAAGCCTAACACAACCCTCCTCCTTTATCCGGGCTTGGGACCGGCAATGCAAGGGTGATCCCTTACATGGGCGGAGTTGAAGACGATGTTTCAATATAGTTGCAGAAAATCGATGAATAAATATCACCATAATGTAACTATCACAAAGACTTAGAAAAGGCTAAAGCCGAGTGCAACGAGGGCACACCAAAAAAATAATGAACACAAAGCAAACAAACTCAATAAATAATCTTTATTGATTAGCCACGAAAGGCTTAAGTGAAACAATGGAGTTTATATCATATTTATAGAAGAGAATACATGAGAATAAGAGGAGGAGAGAAGGGGGTAAAGAGGAGAAGAGGAAAGGGGGTTGGTCACAGCCAGAACTCAACAGCTACTAAACTAACCGTTGAGAACAGTTCCCCAATGGCTAGTGGCCCTGCTTGGGCCCATTTTTTAACACCCTCCCTCAAACTGATAGCTCCATTACTTGAAGTTTGTCAATTAGAGACTAAAAGCGAGGAGCAGGTAATGACTTGGTGAAGATATCTGCAAGTTGATACTCTGATTTTACAAATTATAATGTTAAATTGCCTTGTAGATGCTCTTCACGAACGTAGTGACAATCTATCTCTATGTGCTTTGTACGCTCATGAAAGGTATGATTATTGGCTATATACATAGCACTTTTGTTGTTGTAGAACATGATTGGAGGAGCTTCCAATTGTATGCCCAAGTCCTGAAGTAGTTGTCGCAGCCAAGTTAGTTTTGTAGTTGTGTTAGCAATTGCACGGTACTCAGCTTCGATGGAGGAAAGAGACACCTTTTATTGTTTCTTGCATCTCCATTAGATGAGTGAGTGACTAAGGAATATACAGTGGCTGGTAGTAGAGTTCCATTATTCATATAGTCACCCCAATCAGCATCAATACGTGCGAGTAAATGGGATAAAGAGAAAGATAGAAATACTCCCTTAGTTGAGGTTTGTCGAATATAACGAACAATCCTCATAACAGCACTCATATGCACTGAGGTGGGCGCATGTTGAAACTGACTTATAGTATGAATGGCATGAATAATATCTGACTGTGTTATGGTAAGATAGGTGAGTGCTCCAACCATCTGTCTATAAGGTGTGGAATCACTCAAAAGTTCACCATCAACTAGATGCATCTTTTGGTTGATTACCTCAGGTGTCTCAACAACTTTGTCATATGTAATACCTGATGTAAAAATAACATCATTGGTAAACTTAGTTTGTGATAAAAAGAAACATCTATCATCACGAGTTACCTCAATGCAAAGAAAATAAGAAAATTAACCAAGATCCTTCATTTCAAACATATTACCACGTTCTTGCTTGATTTGTTGGATATCTTTATTATCACTACCTGTAATAATCATATCATTGACGTAGAGCAAAAGAATAACAATACCTCAAGAGAATTTTCTTATAAACAAGGCTGTGTCAGTATAACAGATAGTAAAATCATGCAGTATCATGATTTCAGTCATTCTTTCAAACCAAGCTTTGGAAGCTTGTTTGAGACTATATAAAGCTCTTTTGAGCCTTAAAACTTGGTTTCTAAGAAGATTGAGACTATGAGGAGGCTCCATATATACTTCTTCCTTCAACCAACCATTCAAAAAAGCATTTTTAACGTCTAACTGATAGATATTTCAATGGTGCATTGCACACACAGTTATAAGTGTTCTAACAGTTGTCATTCTAGCTACAGGAGCAAAGGTCTCTTCATAATCAATTCCATATTCTTGTGAGTAACCTTTGACAACTAATCTAGTTTTATAGTGATCTAATGAGCCGTCACCATTAGTCTTGATTTTATAGACCCACCAATAACCTATAGTCTTTTTGGTCTAGAGACAATATCCCAAGTTTGGGCTTCATATAAACAAAGTTCTTGTGGTTTCCAAAATATGACTATACTTACGTTCGGAAATACCATTTTCTTGAGAAGTCTTAGAGCAAGAACTTTGATGTATAATTCCAAATGTATTGAGATGATTTTTAAAATCCTTTGACATAAACTCTCTTCCTGAATCGGATCTAAAAATCTTGATTTCGGAATCAAATTTATTTTTTACATGATTATGAAAGATAACAAAATTTTGAAAGACATCGGATTTTGCTTTTAAAAGATATACCCATGTATAACTAGTAAAGTCATCTATACAAATGACATAATAAGAAATACCTCTTTTAGACAAAACGGGTGTCGGACCCCATACATCCGAATGAACGATTTCGAAGGGTCTTATTGTAACATGTGTTTTGTTTGAAAATAGAAGATGTTAATTTTACCAAGAACACAATCTTTGCAAGAAAAAAATTCCTTAGATTTCATTGCAATAGGACATTGATACAATTTTTTAACATTAAGATGTCATAGTCTCTTGACCCATAAAAAAGCATCATTTGTCAAAACATTAACATATCCTATAATATACAAAAAGTCCATAATGTAAAGTCCGCCCTCTCTATGGCCACGACCAATCACCTTCTTCGAGAGGCGATCCTTTACGATACATCCCATGGATGAAAAGGTTACAACACAATTTTTATCTGAAATTTGAGATACATAGAGTAAGTTTAAATTTAGTTTTGGAACAACACTAATTTTGGTGATTTCAAAATTTTTATTTTATAAATCACCAATTTTATGTACATCTAATTTTATTCCATCCGCGGTGTAAACACAAGATGAAGATTTTTTAACACGTGAGTTTAAAATTATTTCATTAGAAAGTCATATGAAACGAAACACTCGAATCAAGAATCTAAGAAGTCATACTTTGAATTTCTTTTGTTGAAGAAGAGCAAACCGCACCAACTGTTGCTTTCTCCTTCATTTGAGTTTCAAGTTATTTCACTTTTTCTTGAAGTATAAGAATGGAAGATGAAGCATTTTCTTCTACTAAAAACACCTTCTTTTTCAATTTAGGATAATTTGACCTTATGTGTTCGGCTTCTCTACAATGATGGCAAATGACCTCCTTTCTTGCTTCGTTTGATCCTTCATTTTTGAAATGGGAAGGATGATAAGCCTTCACATTTACTCCGAGTTTAGATGCGACAAGAGCAGTATCTTTTTGAAACCTAGCTTCATTCATTCTTATTTCTGCCATTTGAAAATCGATAAGAACCTCTTCTTTGATAGAAAATGGCTTCCGATGAATAAGAGATGAACTAACTCATTCAAATTCTTCTCAAAGACTTCGTAGAAATTGATACACAAAATCTTAATTGTCTTCACATAGTATCAAATTAAGACATTGTGTACATTTCTTTTTATAACCATGTAGTTGGTTCCAAATATTGGAATATTCACCAAAGAAATCGTTTACCCCTTTATCTCCTTGTCTAAGAGAGATCAATTTGTCTCTTAATGCCATTATATGAGCAACATCACTTTGAACATGAGATTTTTTTTTAAGTATTCCCATGCTTCGTTTGCATTAATGAAGTCGACCAAAGTGTCCCTAGTGTGCTCATTTATATTATTCATGAGCACCCATACGACCGTTTGATGGCCTCCTTTATATTCTTCTTTTTCCTCAGGCATAGCATTAATGGAGGGTTCTACCTTCGAACCACTTACATAGTCCCATAATTTTTTAAAATATGATAATTTTTCATAGTTTTGGCCCATATTTTGTAGTTTGAAGGTCTTAAACGAAAATTAAATCCTCCCTTTTCATTCATATTTTAAGGAGAAAAATAATTATAAAGAGGTAAACTTACATCAAAATCATGAGCACTATCGGCATGCTTCCTGAGGCGACAATCAGCGTTTCCACGATCAAAAATGGCTTTGATATCATGTAATAAAGACGATGCTCTAAATATCACCACAATGTAACTATCACAAAGCCTTATAAAAGGCTATAGCCGAGTGCAACGAGGGCACACCAAAAGAATAATGAACACACTGTCAAATACAGTTTCTTCAGCAGGAATTAAGTGGATTGTGTGAAAGAATTGCAATCAACGAGCAAGTAGGACTCTAAAGAATACACTGTCAGAGATTTCTACTGTTCAAGATGAGCTGAGGCTTTCGAGAACGCACGAGTTACATTTGGAGCAAGAGATTCAGATTGACTCTAGTAAGTTAACCACATGCAGGAATCGGTCTATGAGCTGGAAAACAAAATTGAAGCTATCTTTTGACAGATGTTCTAAATCAAATTCTCGAGCAAAAAAAAACTCTAATTTACAATGTTGAGCTAGAGCAAAAGTTGAACTCCCTTCTGGACCACAATTGTGAGATGGAGATTCGAGCAAAAAATGATACAGAGTTTATCAATGAATATCAGCAAAAAGAAGTAGAATCAATGCTTAAGGAAACTAAATCAGAATTGACCATTCTCAGGCTGAAAATTGTTGAGCTCCATGAAGAGCTAAATCTCACTGCAGAAAGCAGTGCTCAAACAGATAAGGTTGCGAAGGAGTTCCAAGAGAGAACATGTGTTGTCACAGATGCTTGCAAGCATTAAAGAAAGCAAGCTTTTGGGAACCCAAATAACAGAGAACGAAGACAAGACAAGATTATCTACTTGGAATCTGCTCTGAACCAATCCTCTCCAAGGAACTTTGAGCTGGAGGAAGAGCATAAAGTCGTAAGTGAGAAATGTGTAGAACATGAGACGCAATCAATTGCAAGTGAACGTAAAAGCCTTGAGTTGGAAGAGGTAATCCAGGAATCATATTCCAAAGCTGAAGATGTTGGAAGAAGTGTGGCAGAGCTCAAACTGCTACTGAAGAATCCAGAGCAGGAAAGGAATGTGCATGAACAACATTATAGGCCATTAGAAGCACAATCGTTTGTTTGCTTTAAATTTTTGTTTTATATATCTTAAGTATGTTTTTAAAGCTAGCTTTAAATAAGCCTCATTAATAGCAATTAAGTAAATTAGACTTTATAATGCTGATATTTAAAGGGGTAAAACCCTATCAGCTAAAACAGTTATTTAAGAGAAACAGGAAGAAAGAGAACAGGCGGCGGCAATATCTAGGCAGCCGACAGCACCTTTCATCTTTTTTGTAAAAATTCTCTATTATTGCAGATGTACTTTTATGTATTAATTAAACATGGTATCAGAGCGGGTCGTGTTGAAGCAGCAACGTGTTGAAGGAGCATTAAGATCCTTGTTGGATTGAATGGCAGGAGCTAAAGGAAACACTATAGGTGTAGGGATTTGATTCTAAGTCTATTACCACCAAGTTGAAGTCCTCACTATGTTGCCAGGTTGAAGCAACAGGAGAAGCAAAGAACTATACATTTGATAGAAGTTACACGGAACCTGTGACAAAGGGAGCCACACATAGGATGACTTGTAGGTGCAGTATTAGGCAAAGTTACACAAAGCCTGTGATAACTTCAGAACAACTTCAGACGATTAAGGTATTGTGACATAAGAGTGATAGCATTGATATAAATATTTTTTCGCACAGTCAGCTACAAATGACTTGAAGTCTCCCTGGTTAACAATATGAGAAAAGGATATATGCAACGTCTTCTGACCAGGACAACCTGAAACAGAAAATAGCACGTGAAAAGAAGAAAATGCAAGCGACAATCTGAAGAAGAAAAACCAAAGATCGACTACTTGCCTATTTCAGTGAAGAACACATTCAATATCAAACAAATATAGAAGGAAGAATGAAGGAGGAACCACAATCAGACGCATATGGTAATGATCAAAAGCTGGAAACATTTCAAATTATAAATATTTGATTGGATGAAAGAAATTATAGAGAATGGGCTAGATCAATTGAACTTGTCTTACGCTCTCGAGGAAAAGTTTTTATTATCAAACAAAATCAATCACCACCTATGTCACACGGGTGCGGGTGCGGTATACGGCAAATTTCAAAATTTTTGGGTGCGGCGACACTGCTAGGGTATATAATATTATATATTATATATAATATTCAAGCTAGAACAAGTGAGACATTATGACAATAGCAAGTACACAACTTTATATTAAAGCAAAACACATAAACGGTAAACAACTACTAATTTCATCATAATACACAAATCAATCTTCACATATCCGAACCCATTTATCCAGAAAGACCCAAACTTCAAAATTGATACCAGATTTGGAAGCATGGAATATCCACACAAAAGGAAGTGAAGAAGGTCCGCGTTGAGATATTTTTCTATGTTCATCGGAGGAGTTGGAGATGATGAAGACAAGCTGAAGCAGCCTTTTGGAAATTATGGTGAGATAACTTAGTGAATCAATTGCAGAGAGGGTTCCCACATCATGGACGAATGTGGGTAAAGAAGTTAGTCCCGCTACATTGCCGCCCGAATGTAGTGAAAAATTTTCAGAGAGGGTCTCCGCATTTTGATTATGGACGAATTCGGGGGATAAGGAAGCTAGTCCTAGATAATAAGATTCGTATTGGTTCTTGGAATATCGGAACATTATCGGGTAAGATAATGGAGGTGGTAGATACTATGATTCGGAGAAAGATTCATATTCTATGTTTACAAGAGACAAAATGGGTTGGAGAAAAAGCAAAGGAGATAGAGGATACAGGTTTTAAATTATGGTACTCACGTAAAGAAAAGGCTCGAAACGGAGTTGGTATTATCATAAATAAAGATTTAAAGGAGAGTGTAGTAGACATACAACGATATGGTGACCGAATCATGACGTTGAAATTAGTGTTAGGAGAAGAGGTTTTGAATATAGTTTGTGCTTACGCACCCCAAGTAGGACTAGAAGACAGTATAAAGACAATTTTTTGGGAAGAGTTAGATAAGGTGTTTCAAAAGATTCCACAAAGGGAGATGATTTGTTTAGGAGGAGATTTAAATGGACATGTCGGTAAAGAGGCATTAGGATATTAAGGGATTCATGGAAACTTTGGTTTTGGGGATATAAACGAGGAAGGTAGGGAGATTTTAAATTTTGCTATGTCATTTGATCTTTTTATAGTCAATACAATCTTCAAAAAACGAGATGAACATTTAATTACTTATAAGAGTGGCCTATCACAAACACAAATTGATTACTTTATTTGTAGAAAAAAAGATAGAGCGTGTTGTAAAGATTGTAAGGTAATTCCAGGAGAAAGCTTAACCACCCAACATCGACTTTTAGTTATGGATTTACAAATAAAAAAATGGACAAAGAAGAAAAGAGTGCATCGAGCTATTCAGACTAAATGGTGGAACCTCAAAAGCGAGAAAGAAGATATATTTAAACAGAAAGTCTTTCAAGGAGATGTTTGGAATTATGTTGGCACACCCTGTGATATGTGGAACAATATGGCTATACATATTAGGAAAGTGGCGAAAGATGTGTTAGGGGTATCTAAGGGAGGTGTACCGACACAAAAAGAAGCTTGGTGGTGGAGTGAAGTAGTACAAAATAAAATCAAGGTAAAGAGGGCATGTTACAAATTACATTATGCGAAGAGAACTAGTGAAACTTTAGAAGCTTATAAGAAAGCAAAGAAGGAAGCGAAAAAGGCCGTTAGTGAAGCAAAAGCTAAGATTTGGGATGACTTATGTAAAGAACTCAACTCAAAAGAGGATGAAAGAGATATTTTAGGATAGCTAGGGCTAGAGATAAGAAAACTAAAGATCTTAATTATGTTAGATGTATAAAAGACGAGGATGAAAAAATTTTAGTGGCAAATGATGATATAAGAAATAGATGGAAAAACTATTTTTATAATCTTTTTAATGAAAATAAAGATGTTAGTATTAGTTTAGGAGATTTAGCCAAGTCGGAAAAGTATATAAGTCACAATTTCTACCGACGTATTCAAAAGAATGAAGTCAAAGAGGCTCTTAAACATATGAAGATTGGTAAATCGGTAGGACCAAATAATATTCCTATAGAAGTTTGGAAAATACTAGGAGAAATAGGAATCACTTGGCTCATAAGACTATTTAATGAAATATGAAAAAACCAAAAGATGCCTGAGAAATGGAGAGCAAGTACACTTATACCCATATATAAGAACAAGGGAGACATTCAAAATTGTGCGAATTATCGAGGTATCAAGTTAATGAGTCATACTATGAAATTATGGGAAAGAATTATCGAACGTAGGTTAAGTCAAGTATCAAGTATAACAGAGAACCAATTTGGATTTATGCCAGGCAGATCTACTATCGAAGCAATTCACCTTTTGAGACGTCTTATGGAACATTTTAGAGCAAAAAAGAAAGCCTTTCACATGATATTTATTGATCTAGAAAAAGCTTATGATAGGGTACCGAGGGAGGTTCTTTGAGAACTTTGGAAAAAAGAGGTATCCCATTGACATATATTAACCTTATAAGAGACATGTATGATGGTACAAAAACATGTGTGAGGACTCATGAAGGAACGACAGACTTCTTTGAAGTTAATATTGGGTTACATCAAGGATCAACTTTAAGTCCATACTTATTTATAATGGTGATGGATGAGTTAACAAAACATATTCAAGATGAAGTACCTTGGTGTATGTTATTTGCAGATGACATTGTATTAGTGGAGGAGTCTAAGGAAAAAGTTAATAGAAAAATGGAACTATGGAGAGAAACATTAGAAAGCAAAGGCCTCCGACTTAGTAGAACAAAGACAAAATATATGGAATGTAAGTTTGATCATTTGGCTACTTCAGAGGACATAGAAATTAAATTTGGCACACATTGCATTCTCCAAAAGGAAAGTTTTAAATACCTAGGGTCAATTTTTCAAAGTGATGGAAGAATTGATGAAGATGTTACACATAGAATTAATGCTGGTTGGTTAAAATGGAGAGGAGCATCAAGTATTCTTTGTGATAAGAAAATACCATTAAAATTAAAAGGTAAATATTATAGAGAAGCAATTAGGCCTGCGATGTTTTATGGTTCTGAGTGTTGGGCAGTTAATCATCAACATGTACAAAAGATGTCTATGACAGAAATGAAGATGTTGAGATGGATGAGTGGTCATACAAGAAAAGACCGTATACATAATGAGGTTATTAGAAACAAATTAGGAGTGGCACCAATAGAGGATAAAATGAGAGAACATCGTTTAAGATGGTTTGGACATATAGAAAGAAGATCAAAAGAAGAACCTATAAGAAGGTTAGAAAAACTAAATTTGAAAAGTATTAAAAGAGGTAGAGGACGACCACAAAAGTGTTGGAAAGAAACAATAAAGAATGATCTAGCTTATTGGGAGTTAACTGCTAACATGGCACACGATAGGGATATGTGAAAACAAAGAATCCATGTAGCCGACCCCGTCTAGTATGGGAAAAGGCTTAGTTGTTGTTGTTATGGTGAGATAACTTAGGTGGTCATCATGGGAGATAACGTCATGAGTTGACTAAGAGGTTTCGGTTTCATCGTCTTCGCGGATCACTCCCTCTTTAATCAGGTTCTACAGGATAAATACACCATAGACGACAGAACCGTGAGTTACAAAAAAAAATTGCATTTTTTTGTTTGCCATGCCACACCGACACGATGTCGATGTCGCACCCGTGTCGAGGTCGACACTCCACCTCTTAAAAGTGTCTGTGTGACTTAGGCCACCACTAGAAGAAGACAATACAGATTTTCAAAAGTGGTCCAAAAATGATGCCTTGGTAAGTTCATGGCTCATTTAGTCAATGAATCATTCTATTAGCAAAACTTTTATGTGTGTAGAATTAGCTGCAGAAATTTG
Source organism: Brasenia schreberi (assembly GCA_036023115.1). Lineage (NCBI taxonomy): Eukaryota > Viridiplantae > Streptophyta > Magnoliopsida > Nymphaeales > Cabombaceae > Brasenia > Brasenia schreberi. The sequence goes on from JAYKKT010000038.1 coordinate 4,536,936, forward strand.
GTCTGCAGTAAAAAAAACTTATTTTCGATGAAAGAATATAGCCAAAGAATATAAAATCATTGAGAGAATAAGGAAATGTCGCCAAGAAACCAAATCGATAAGTGAGTATTATGAAGAACTGCGAGAACTTTGGAATGAACAAAGATATATTGTGGAAAATAAGTGCAGTCACTGTAAAAGAGAGAACACCAAGTGGTGAAATTCAAAAAGTGTTTCATTTACTATGGTGAATCTTACCTGAATATAAATCAATCAAGCTGAATATTCTAAGTAAGGAAGAACTTCCCTTACTTGGAATAGTATATTCTCTCTTATTAAGGAAGAAGATCGAAAAAATTTAAGAAAAAAAACATTTACAGGTCAAGAAAACTGCATTTGCTGGTAGAGGACTGGTTAATTATCAAAGAGGAAGAGATTTGGTTAGAGGTCGAGGAAGAGGCAGAAATCAAAATTATGATGATAAAAACAAACTATAGTGTACTTATTGTAGAAAAATGAGACACATACGCGAGAATTATTGGAAATTATTGGAAAACCAATAGAATATAAAAATTATGAAAGTCATGTGGCAGCTACATCTGAAAAGAGAACTAAAATAAGTCCTATAGATGAAATGATAGAATTGAATAAACAAATTGCAGAAATAAAAACAAGACTACGTGATCAACCTTCAACCTCTTCTTCAAAGACTAAATTATGTCCTCCTACTTCGTATAGTATCAATGGTAACTGTTTTCTTAAAAATTCTACATCTTCTACTTATTGGGTAATAGACTCAGGGGTTACTGATCATATGGTAGGAAATAAGTCTAATTTCATATAGTATGAAGTGACTTCAATACCTCCATACGTAAAAATGGCAAACGGTTCCTTAATTCCTATGAAGGAAAAATGAGTAATTCTAGAAAACTATCTCAAGCTTAATTCAGTGATATACATTCCAAAATTTCTAGTAAACCTTCTTTTAGTGAGTTTCTTGGTTAGAGATATGAATTGTTGAGTTACATTTTCTCCATCTAGTTATGTTTTTTAGGATCTGATGATGGGAAGAATCTTTGAATGTGGTGAACTAAGGAATGGGCTATACATACTCCCCGGACATCAGATTTCAATGCAGAGAAGAGTATTAGCAGTCATTATTGCATAAGAAGATATAAGAATTTGGCATAGCCGATTAGGACATTTACCTTTGTCTAAAATTCGAGAGTTAGTTTCTTTTCTAATCCCAAGTGATTTAGTCATTCAGGATAATGTATGTCAAAGGGTGAAACATCATAGAACTACTTTTCCTAATAGTGAGTCAAAATTAGTCGTTCCATTTGAGTTAATTCACTATGATGTATGTGGACCATGTGTGATGACTTCCTTGGGAAACTTTAAATACTTTGTTACTTTCATTGATGACTATTCCAAACTTACTTTTGTTTATCTCATGAAATCTAAATCAGAAGTATCTTCGATTTTTCATATGGTTCACAGCCTTATTAAGACTCAGTTCGGTTATACCATTAAGACCCTCAGATCTGATAATGGTGGTGAATTTTGTAATCCTCAGTTGGAGTCATACCTTCAAACTCAATGTATAGTACATCAAACATCTTGTGTCTGTACCCCACAACAAAATGAAGTTGTTGAACGAAAAAACTGATATATTTTGGAAATTGCTCGAACTTTATTCCTTGAACATAATGTTCTAAAATATTTTTGGCCAAAAGCAATACTTATAATAGTATATATCATGAATAGAATTCATATTGTGGTTCTCGCCGAAAAATTTCCATTCAAATTGATTAAGCCTGAAGCTAACCCATTCTATCTTATTCCCAGAGTGTTTGGTTGTGTTTGTTATGTTCATGTTCATAATCAATTTAGAGATAACCTTGATCCAAGGGTGGTTAAATGTGTTTTTATTAGATATTCTTATCAAAAGAAATGACATATTTGTTATGGTCTTAATTCTGAAAGGAAGTATATCTCCATGGATGTAATGTTTTTTTTAAACTACTTCCTTCTTCCAAAAATCTAATGATTTGTCTAATTCTACCATTGAAGAGACTGTTCTCCCAATGAACATTACAAGTGAGGGACTAGATAAAGATCATTCTATTGGAGAAAATGATCAACCGCAAGAAAGAAGGAAGATACAAGTGTACACAAAAGGGAAGAAAAACATAGTCATGCCCAATCCAATAGACACTACGAACCAAGGGAGAGAAACCTCCTCAAATTCAACTGAAATCTTAGAAGAAGCAAGCGGTGAAGACTTTAATGTTCTATTAGCCCTTTGGAAAGGAAAAAGATTATGTGGTAATTATTCGATTTCTCAATTCATTTTTTATGATCAATTATATCCTGTTAAAAGTTGAGTTACATCAAGTTCCTAAACTTTCTTGAAGCATCACAGAATGAGCATTGGGTTGAAGCAATTAAATCTGAACTTCAAGCACTTGAGAAAAACTAGACGTGAGAGGTTAGTGATTTACCACCAGGCATAAAGACAGTCACTTGCAAGTGGGTGTATTCAGTAAAATTCAGAGCAGATGGTACATTGGAGAGATATAAAGCAAAACTAGTCGCTCGTGGTTATAGTCAGTCATATGGGATTCACTATGATGAGACATTTGCACCAGTAGCAAAGCTTTCATCTATACGAGTTATGTTATCAATAGCGCACTATAGCGACTGCTATAGCGTTTTAGCAAATCTAAAACCGCTATAGCGAATAGCCCTTAGCGGGCGACCCGCCAAAGCGCTATTAGCGCTGCAAACAGTGCTATAGCGGTCCGCTATGGCGCTGTAAGCGGACGCATTCGATTCAATAGATTGGGTCGGGTCGATCTGGATCGACCCGACCCAAATGATATAAAATCCCCCTGCGTCTCTCCAACCCTCGTTCGTCCGACTCCCTGTGTCTCTTCAACCCTTGTTCGTCCCTGACTCCCTGCGCCTCTCGGTGGCCGCTCCTGCCTGTCGCCACCACCGTCTCTAGGTGCGCCTCTCCCTCTCGATCCTCACCTGGCCGCCGCCTCTTGTCGCCACCGCCGCCTCCAAGTACGTCTCTCCAACCCTCGTTCGTCCCTGACTCCCTGTGTCTCTTCAACCCTTGTTCGTCCCTGACTCCCTGCGCCTCTCGATGGCCGCTCCTGCCTGTCGCCACCACCGTCTCTAGGTGCGCCTCTCCCTCTCGATCCTCACCGGGCCGCTGCCTCTTGTCGCCACCGCCGCCTCCAAGTACGTCTCTCCAACCCTCGTTCGTCCCTGACTCCCTGCGCCTCTCGGTGGCCGCTCCTGCCTGTCGCCGTCATCGTCTCCAGGTGCGCCTCCCCCTCTCCATCCTCACTAGGATGCTGCCTCCTGTGGCCACCACCGCCTCCAGGTACGCCTCTCTAACCCTCGTTCGTCCCTGACTCCCTGCGCCTCCCCCTCTCCATCCTCACCGGGCCTCTCCTACCTGTCACCACTGTTGCCTCCAGGTATGCCTTTCCAACCCTCGTTCGTCCTTGACTTCCTACGCCTTTCGGTGGTCGCTCCTGTCTATCACCACCACTGTCTCCAGGTGCGCCTCCCCCTCTCCATCCTCACCGGGCTGCTCCTGTCTGTCGCCACTGCCGCCTCCAGGTTCGCCTCTCCAAGCCTCATTCGTCCCTGACTCCCTGTGCCTCTCGGTGACCGCTCCTGCCTGTTGTTGCCACCGTCTCTAGGTGCACCTCTCCTCTCCATCTTCATCGGGTCGCTCCCGCCTATCGCCACTGCCGCCTCCATGTACGCCTCTCCAACTCTCGTTTGTCCCTGACTTCCTGCTCCTCTTGCAATATTGTGTATCAGTATCACTGCCTTCACATTCTGAGTGTGAAATTCATTAAAGAAACTCCCTGAGCTTTACATCTCACCTGAAGTAGACTTTTGAGCTGCTTGTGGCTTGCCTATTAGTCAAGAATATTTCCCCCAATAAGCAGGATAAATAAATCCATGAATATAATGTTTTGATTGATCAGAGGAACAAAAATAAATAGCCCAAACAGCGTAACTGCTTGGATGATCAGAGGAACAAAAATAAACAACCCAAACAGCGTTACTTATTTAATGTTTTATTTCTTGTATAAGGTTGGAAAACTCAAGCTGAGTCGTTATTCTTATTTTTTGTAGTGAGTATAGAATGATCAACAAGTGCAGTTGCTTGTTCTCAAAGTGGCAGTGGTAGTTGTGGCAAATGCACAAGTAAAACAACTGGTATTAGGTTTTCTAATCCAGCATACAACTATAGACCCCCAGCTTCGAAGGATCCAGGATGGAATTGGGGTTTGACAAAATGTAGGACGGATAATATGTCAGTATTTTGTACATTATGTGGTCATATTTCTACCAGTGGAATAACAAGGTACAAGGACCATTTAATGGGAAGAATCGGAAATGTGGCAGCTTGCAAGAATGCAACTGAAGAAATAAAGAAAACAATTTATGATTATGTGCACAGTACATCTAAGAAGAAGGCCGAAAAGATTTCATTTCCATATCAAGGAGAACTTTCTAGTATGGAAGGTAACATAGTGACAAACACCCAATGTTCATCATCTTTATCGTTATTTGGCTCACGACCACCGCTTTCGAAGGGACCCATGAATTCATTTGTGCGTTCATCGCCAAACTCACTATGACAAGCTATATTGGAAAATCGATATGAGAAAGAAGAAAGAGAACGAGTATGCATATCCATTAGCAGGTGGATGTATCAAAATGGAATCCCTTTTAATGTTGTCAGATCCCCTAGCTTTCAAGCGATGGTAAATGATATAGGGCAGTTTGGACCTGGAATGAAGGTTTCATCATACCATGAAGTAAGGGAAACATTCTTGGAGAAGGAAGTGGGAAGAGTAAGAGAGTTTACAAATGAATTTAGAAAGCATTGGGCTAATTATGGATGTTCTATTATGTCAGATGGATGGACAAATAGAAAACAGAGAACACTAATAAATTTTTTAGTGCATTATCCTTAAGGTACAATTTTTCTTAAGTCTATTGATGCATCCCATGAAATAAAGGATGCAAATAAATTGTATACATTGTAAAAAAAAGTAATCTTAGAGGTTGGAGAGAAGAATGTTGTGCAGGTGGTTACAGATAATATAGCAAATTATGTTGCAGCTGGTAGAATGTTGATGGCTGAATTTAATCATTTGTTTTGGACACCATGTGCTGCATACTGTATAGATTTGATGCTTGAAGATATTGGAGAGACAAAAAGACTAAAAGGCATCTTCAGCATGGCAAAGAAGCTAGTGACATCTATATATGCTCATGGTCAGATATTGCATATGATGAGATATTTTACAGGAGGAAAAGACATACATAGACCGGATGTGACCCGTTTTGCTGCTAGATTCTTAACTCTGAACAGCTTGTGGCAGTCAAAAGAAGCTCTAAGATCGATGGTTATTTCTGAACAATAGGAGAAATGCCCTTTATCAGATAGTATTAAAGGAAAGCAATCTACGACAATAATTTTGCATCGTAGATTTTGGAAGGGCATTAATTTTTCACTTAGAGCAATAGGTCCTTTGGTAGATGTTCTACGTATGGTCGGCAGTGATAAGAAACCAACCATGGGCTACATCTATGAGAAGATGGATCGTGTAAAGGAACAAATAAAGGTGCGTAAATATTTCAATTTTACGTGTTATTTGTTAATCTTTACTTATTAATCTTATAAATTAATAACATTTAACTTCTTGTTTTATAGGTTAATATGAAAAACAAAGAAGAGTAGTATGCTTTTATTTGGGAGATCATAGACAAAAGATGGGACAGGCAAATGCATAAGCCATTACATGCTGCTGCATTGTATCTGAATCCAGGGTTGTATTATGATTATAATGGGATAGAATCTAATGTTGAGATTAAAGGTGATTTGATGCAGGTTATAGCTATACTTGTACGAATTAAGGAAGAACAACATGTGAGTCATCAACTTATAAGTTATAGAAGTGCATCAAGTTGTTTTGGACTAGAATTAGCTATAAGTTCGAGGAAAACATGTGCACCAGGTAATTAATTCAAGCAACTTTGCTTTCTTAATTATTTTATTATTAAGATATGATTTAAGGTTTTTTAATATGATTAACTTATTGTTTACACATGATTTTTAACTTTTTGTAATAGCTGAATGGTGGATGACCTTTGGTTATGAATACCCTGAATTGCAAAGTTTTGCTATACGAGTTTTGAGCCTTACTTGTAGTGCTACCCCATGTGAGCACAATTGGAGTACCTTTGAAATGGTAAGAAATTAAGAATTATGTTTTTTATTTACATTAACTCCGCCCATGTAAGGGATCACCCTTGCATTGTCGGTCCCAAGCCTGGATAAAGGAGGAGGGTTGTGTTTGGCTTCCGACAGCCAACGTAAAACTTCGTCGGATTTTTACAACATAGATTACAAAAATTATAAGCATTGCTTTGGGGCGTCCCCGCCTAGCGACGTGCTGTAGAGCCCGAATGCAGTAAGAAGTAAGCAAGGGCCATTACATTTTCACCTGAATCTAGTGAATCAATTGCAAAGAGGGTTCACACATCATGGACGGGTGTGGGTAAAGAAGTTAGTCCCGCTACATTGCCGCCCGAATGTAGTGAAAATTTTTCAGAGAGGGTCTCCGTATTTTGATTATAGACGGATGCGGGGGGTAAGGAAGCTAGTCCTAGATAATAAGATTCGTATTGGTTCTTGGAATATCGGAACATTATCGGGTAAGCTAATGGAGATGGTAGATACTATAATTCGGAGAAAGATTCATATTTTATGTTTACAAGAGACAAAATGGGTTGGAGAAAAAGCAAAGGAGATAGAGGATACATGTTTTAAATTATGGTACTCACGTAAAGAAAAGGCTCGAAACGGAGTTGGTATTATCATAAATAAAGATTTAAAGGAGAGTGTAGTAGACATACAACGATATGGTGACCGAACCATGACATTGAAATTAGTGTTAGGAGGAGAGGTTTTGAATATAGTTTGTGCTTACGCACCCCAAGAAGGACTAGAAGATAGTATAAAGACAATTTTTTGGGAAGAGTTAGATAAGGTGTGTCAAAAGATTCCACAAAGGGAGATGATTTGTTTAGGAGGAGATTTAAATGGACATGTCGGTAAAGAGGCATTAGGATATCAAGGGATTCATGAAAAGTTTGGTTTTGGGGATATAAACGAGGAAGGTAGGGAGATTTTAAATTTTGCTATGTCATTTGATCTTTTTATAGTCAATACAATCTTTAAAAAACGAGATGAACATTTAATTACTTATAAGAGTGGCCTATCACAAACACAAATTGATTACTTTATTTTTAGAAAGAAAGATAGAGTGTGTTGTAAAGATTGTAAGGTAATTCCAGGAGAAAGCTTAACCACCCAACATCGACTTTTAGTTATGGATTTACAAATAAAAAAATGGACAAAGAAGAAAAGAGTGCATCGAGCTATTCAGACTAAATGGTGGAACCTCAAAAGCGAGAAAGAAGATATATTTAAACAGAAAGTCTTTCAAAGAGATGTTTGGAATTATGTTGGCACACCCTGTGATATGTGGAACAATATGGCTATACATATTAGGAAAGTGGCGAAAGATGTGTTAGGGGTATCTAAGGGAGGTGTACCGGTACAAAAAGAAGCTTGGTAGTAGAGTGAAGTAGTACAAAATAAAATCAAGGCAAAGAGGGCATTTTACAAATTACATTATGCTAAGAAAACTAGTGAAATTTTAGAAGCTTATAAAAAAGCAAAGAAAGAAGCGAAAAAGGCCATTAGTAAAGCAAAAGCTAAGATTTGGGATGACTTATATAAAAAACTCAACTCAAAAGAGGGTGAAAGAGATATTTTTAGGATAGCTAGGGCTAGAGATAAGAAAACTAAAGATCTTAATTATGTTAGATGCATAAAAGACGAGGATGAAAAAATTCTAGTGGCAAATGATAATATAAGAAATAGATGGAAAAACTATTTTTATAATCTTTTTAAGGAAAATAAAGATGTTAGTATTAGTTAGGAGATTTAGCCATGTCAGAAAAGTATATAAATCACAATTTCTACCGACGTATTCAAAAGAATGAAGTCAAAGAGACTCTTCAACATATAAAGATTGGTAAATCGGTAGGACCAGATAATATTCCTATAGAAGTTTGGAAAATACTAGGAGAAATAGGAATCACTTGGCTCACAAGACTATTTAATGAAATATGGAAAAACCAAAAAATGACCGAGGAATGGAGAGCAAGTACACTTATACCCATATATAAGAACAAGGGAGACATTCAAAATTGTGCGAATTATCGAGGTATCAAGTTAATGAGTCATACTATGAAATTATGGGAAAGAATTATCAAACGTAGGTTAAGACAAGTATCAAGTACAATAGAGAACCAATTTGGATTTATGCCAGGCAGATCTACTGTTGAAGCGATTCACCTTTTTAGACGTCTTATGGAACATTTTCTTAGTTATCAATAGTGCGCTATAGCGGCCGTTATAACGCGCTATAGTGGTTTAGCGGATCTGCAACCGCTATAGCGGGTCGTCCTTAGCGGGCGACCCACCAAGGTGGTGTTAGCGGTCGATCTGTACCAGATCGACCTGACCCAAAGTATATAAAGGGTTTCGCGGAACCCTAATCAAGCCCGCGTCTCTCGCCTCTCCCTCTCCATCTTGTCGTCCGTGGCGCTCCCGCCTCTCGCCACCTCCAACCGCTCCCGCCTCTCGCTGCATTGTATCTGAATCCATGGTTGTATTATGATTATGATGGGATAGAATCTAACGTTGAGATTAAAGGTGGTTTGTTGCAGGTTATAGCTATACTTATACGAAGTAAGGAAGAACAACAACAAGTGAGTCATCAACTTTTAAGTTATCGAAGTGCATCAAGTTGTTTTGGACTAGAATTAGCTATAAGTTCGAGGAAAATATGTACACCAGGTAATTAATTTAAGCAACTTTGCTTTCTTAATTATTTTATTATTAAGATATGATTTAAGGTTATTGAATATGATTAACTTATTGTTTACACATGATTTTTAACTTTTTGTAATAGCTTAATGGATCACCTTTGGTTATGGATGCCCTGAATTGCAAAGTTTTGCTATACGAGTTTTGAGCCTTACTTGTAGTGCTGCCCCATGTGCGCGCAACTGGAGTACCTTTGAAATGGTAAGAAATTAAGAATTATGTTTTTTATTTACATTATAAATAAATGAAAGTTTTTTTATTGAGTTAACAACTTACCTAAATTCTTTCTCTTATCTTAGATTCATACGAAGAAAAGGAATAGATTATTGCACCAAAAGCTTAACGATTTAGCTTTTATGCAATATAACGAAAAGCTTAGAAGAAGGTACGAAGAGAAGAAATCTAATGGAGCAAATTTTGACTCCATCATGTTGGCATCGGTTGAAGATCACGATGAATATCCTACTGATGATGTGTTCGTTGGTGATGATGATTCTCTTATTTGGCGAAATATCGATATGGCATCCGAAGCATCAAGAGCGGGTGCTACTGCTGTTTATACAAGGTCGAGGGCATGAAAGCGACAAAGAAGGCAAAGCAAAGGAAAGGATAAGATGCCTATGGAAGATGAAGAAGAATTTAATTTTGAAGAAACAAATGAAGAGGAAGAGGAAATAGAAGAATACGGATCTTTTTCTGAAAATGAGTGAACATGACCTAAACAATTAAGTGTGATACTGATTGTAAATTTGTAATAGAATTTTGATAATTTGTAATAGAATTTTGATGGATGTTATGTACTTTTGAATTAGCTTATTGGCATTTGTGTACTTTTGATGGATGTTATGTACAAACTTTAAAGATGCTTTCTAAGGCTACTTTCCCTGCTTTATTGTAAATTGTTGTTCAATGAAATTGTCATTATCTTTGATTAGTGGGTAAGTATGATCAAAATAGTGATCGTGTTGTTTATTAGGCGAATTAGCTCTTGATGTTATCTTAAGGGGCTGTGAAAAATAAGGGTGATGCTCGAGTAGTTGCGCACGCCGCAACCCTCAAAGCATTACCCATGTTTTTCACGGCCCCTTTCTGACATCAAGAGCTAATATTGTTTAAAGTTTATAACGTGTTGGTGTTTGGTGAGAATGATATGTTTACTTCCTTTCCTTCCATATAAGTACTTTGCTTAATAAGGAGTAAAATGTTGTGAAGTCTGACTTTATATATGAACTTTAGTTACTGCAGTTTGCACTTTGCAGATGATAACCTCCTCATCTTATCAAAATATTCTTGACATTGGCTTTTATAGGAAAAGAAGTGTGACGACATATATGTCTATATGAAACATAATTTTGTTTATGTAAGGCTCATTTACTTAAATATATGTACTACTTTTCAACAAAATTTGCTTGATCCAGGAGGTATATGTCTAATTCTGAACTTCTTTGCAGTTTGCACTATGTAAGGCTCATTTACTTTCTTGTTCTAGGTAATTTTTCACCTTTATCTTTTTGACTTGTCATTCTTTTCTTTTATGCAGATATTACGTAAAGGATATAAACAAGGATTTAGCATATTTTGTTATTGTTGTAACACCGAGGTACTTGATATATTATCTGCTTTATCTTTGTCACGTGATGCATTCAGGTCATAAACCGTGAGTTTGTAACTTTGTATTATATAGTTAGAAGAGTTCATTTTCAGGTCACTTCTTTGTCAAGAGTTCATTTTCAGGTCAGATCACAACCACTTCCAATTTGGATGCTAACACTAATCCAGATGACAGGTATGTTTTAGTTATTAACGGTTTAGTATACAAGTTTAGCAAATCATATGTACAAATATGCTTGATGCACATGCAAGACTGTTGGTAGGTGCTTGATTGGTTGTTATAGGTGAATCGTTATTTATTCATGGTAATTGTTAACTTTGGCCTTAGAACTTCTAACAATCTATTCATGGTAATTATATATATATATATATAATCATAAATAAAAGTGCACCGCTAAATCCGCTATATCCCCGCTATATCCCCGCTACCGCTATATCAGGGTCGACCGCTAACAACCCGCTAACCGCTATTGATAACATAGAACATTTTAGAGCAAAAAATAAAGACCTTCACATGATATTTATTGATCTAGAAAAAGCTTATGATAGGGTACCGAGGGAGGTTCTTTGGGAACTTTGGAAAAAAGAGGTATCCCATTGACATATATTAACCTTATAAGAGACAAGTATGATGGTGTAAAAACATGTGTGAGGACTCATGAAGGAACGACATACTTCTTTGAAGTTAATATTGGGTTACATCAAGGATCAACTTTAAGTCCATACTTATTTATAATGGTGATGGATGAGTTAACAAAACATATTCAAGATAAAGTACCTTGGTGTATGTTATTTGCAGATGACAATTGTATTAGTGGAGGAGTCTAAGGAAAAAGTTAATAGAAAATTGGAACTATGGAGAGAAACATTAGAAAGCAAAGGCCTCCGACTTAGTAGAACAAAGACAAAATATATGGAATGTAAGTTTGATCATTTGGCTACTTCAGAGGACATAGAAATTAAAATTGACACACATTGCATTCCCTAAAAGGAAAGTTTTAAATACCTAGGGTCAATTTTTCAAAGTGATGGAAGAATTGATGGAGATGTTACACGTAGAATTAATGCTGGTTGGTTAAAATGGAGAGGAGCATCAGGTATTCTTTGTGATAAGAAGATACCATTAAAATTAAAAGGTAAATATTATAGAGCAGCAATTAGGCCTGCCATGTTTTATGGTTCTGAGTGTTGGGCAGTTAATCATCAACATGTACAAAAGATGTCTGTGACAGAAATGAAGATGTTGAGATGGATGAGTGGTCATACAAGAAAAGACCGTATACATAATGAGGTTATTAGAAACAAATTAGGAGTGGCACCAATAGAGGATAAAATGAGAGAACATCGTTTAAGATGGTTTGGACATATAGAAAGAAGATTAAAAGAAGAACCTATAAGAAGGTTAGAAAAACTAAATTTAGAAAGTATTAAAAGAGGTAGAGGACGACCACAAAAGTGTTGGAAAGAAACAATAAAGAATGATCTAGCTTATTGGGAGTTAACTGCTAACATGACACACGATAGGGATCTGTGGAAACAAAGAATCCATATAGTTGACCCTGTCTAGTATAGGAAAAGGCTTAGTTGTTGTTGTTGTTTTGTTTTTTTTATTTACATTATAAATAAATAAAAGTTTTTTTATTGAGTTAACAACTTACCTAAATTCTTTCTCTTATCTTAGATTCATACGAAGAAAAGGAATAGATTATTGCATCAAAAGCTTAACGATTTAGCTTTTGTACAATATAACGAAAAGCTCAGAAGAAGGTATGAAGAGAGAAAATCTAATGGAGCAAATTTTGACCCCATCATGTTGGCATCGATTGAAGATCACGATAAATATCCTACTGATGATGAGTTCGTTGGTGACGATGATTCTCTTACTTGCAAAATATCGATATGGCATCCGAAGCATCAAGAGCGGGTGCTACTGCTGTTTATACAAGGTCGATGACACGAAAGCGATAAAGAAGGCAAAATAAAGGGAAGGATAAGATGCCTATGGAAGATAAAGAAGAATTTAATTTTAAACAAATAGATGAAGAAGAAGAGGAAATAGAAGAATACGGATCTTTTTCTGAAAATGAGTAAACATGACCTAAACAAACTGCATGATACAGAAAAAGAGAGGCCAAGTTAAAGGAAAGTATGGATCTGATTATAGCCGAGCAAACAAATTACACCAATAAAATCAAGCAAATGGAATCCGATCTAAACCAGACAACTTTGCAGAATGTGGAGCTACAACAAGAGCTGAATGTGGGAAAATGCATTGGTCATGAACATCGAGCCAACATACATCACCAGAGATGCCTTGAGCTTGAAAGCCTAATACAGGTGGCCAACTCCAAAGCAAAGAACGCAGAGGCAAAGTATGAGAGAGAAGCTTGTCAAGTTTCCAAACTTTCACAAGAACTGACATTTTACCAAGAAAAAGTGTCAATTTTGGAGGTCACATTGAATAAAACAAAGACAGAGGAGGTCAAGTTGAAGGAATATTTGGCTCTGGTCATGGCAGAGCACAAAAAATCCATGGATAGAATCAACAATTGGAGACGGATCTGGATTTATCATCTTTGAGAAAGTGGGAGCTAGAAAGGGAGACACAAAGTGTCAGAGAAATGCAGCAAACAGGAGGATCTTGACAGGATGCATCAAAAGAGTCTCCTTGACCTTGAAACTCAGATCCAAATTGCAGAAGCCAAAGCAAAGGATGTGAAAACTAAATGCGAACCATATGCTTCAAAAGTTGTCAATCTTTCAGATAACCTGGAAAGTTCTCAAAAAAACATATCAAGCTTGGAGATTGAATTGCATCATGCAAGAGATGAGGAGACCAAGTCGAAGGAAAATTTGGCTTTGCTCGCGATGGAACAGAAATACTTTGAATATAGCAGTTGAAGGATGGCTTGGACAAGCTGGCTGCAAGGAATGCGGATATGGAAGAGGAACTGAAACTTACTTCGGTTAAATGTACAGGACATGAATGGAAAGCCAGTTTGATGCGCCAGAAAGGCCTTCATCTTGAAGAATTGATCCAAGTATCACATTCTAAAGCAGAGGATACGGAGAGAAAGATGTCTCAACTGGAGAGTCTACTAAAGGATTCAGAACTAAAGAAACATGAACTACAAGAGCAGCTATATTTTTTTGCAAGATCTCAATGCAAACAACATGCTGACAAATTGTCTGAGCTCTCGTTGGAATTGGAAGCTTCATTAGTGAATGCTTCAACTCTGGAGGTTGCATTGATAGAAGCAAATAAAACAAGGGGGAGATTTAACAAAAGATTGACTTGATTGCAGAAGAAAAGAAAAGGTTCGAAGATGCATCAAATGGTTACAGTGTCAAGCTTTCTTATGTGGAGAACCTTTCGGAAAATTTACAGCAGGAGCTGAAGACAACCAAACAGAGATTGGTCGCATCTGATAAAAGCCTTGAAAATGCCATGCAAAAGGAGTCTGAACTTCTAAACAAACTCACAGTTTTGGTGGAGCAGCTAGGTCAGCAGAAACCCATAATCGAACAATCTGATGCCAAATACAAAAAAGCTCGAATCCTTTTCCAAGGACACGGAACTGAAACTCCAAGAAGCTCTTGAAAAAAATGCTAAGGATTCTGCAGCTAAAGAATTATTGGAGAAATTGAACGCTCTTGAAAAACAAACAGTAGTCTATGAAGAACAGGTAGTGGAAGCATCTTCAGAAAACAAAGTTTTACATGCTCAACTAGAAGAAAATTTGGCACAATTGGTTTCTCTCGACGAGGTATGTGAGCAATTAAGAAACAAAGTTGCGGAAGGTGAAACAAAACCAAGAGTTGCATGCACTGAGAAGGAAGTTCTAGTTGAGACCATCCAAAAACTGAAGGAAGAATTGGAAGCTTATCATACGAAGATTTGGCAGAAAAAACAGATGCTTCAATCTCTACAAGCTGAAAAGGAAGGAACAATAGGAGCAATGAAGATTCAGGACAACATAAATGAATTAACTGACAGGCATACAAGAACTCTTGAACTTTATTCTGCTGCTGAATCTCGCATTGCAGATGCTTAACAGAAACTTCATGAAGCCTTTGAGAGATATAAGCTCAGGGACAGTGATGCGAAGGAGTTGAATGAGAATTTGCAACTCATTGAATCAAAATTAAGGATGTATCAGGAGAAAACCGCAGATGCAGAAAAGGTAGCTAAAGCTCAGAAGATTGAGATGGAAGAAACATTGTCTAAATTGGTATGTTTTGAAGGTGCTATTAAAAGACCTCAAAACAGCTTTAGCCAACTTTCAATAGAGAATCAAGAGTTAAAAGAAGCAAACCATAAACTCTTCCAGGAATTAGCAGAAGACTGACACAGATATCAAACTTACAAGTTAAACTGAGTGCAATTCAGGAAGAGAAAAATGAAATAGTTCAACAGCTTAATGCCTGTGAGAAGAGCATCGATAAATTAATAGAACAACATAAAGCAGGAAAGCAGAAACTCCACTCTCAGGTTTGCTTCTATCCATACATCAGTTCAATGATCTTTAGATCATTAAAACTTGTGGCATCAGCTGCTGAATTCACATTCAATCAAGGAAAGAGAAAACAAAAAGAACCTTGTTCAAGACAGATTTATCACTAGTGATGTTTCTGAACTTCTATAACTTATTAATAGCTTGATATAAAACTTGAGGTAGAGGATCACACATGCTTACTGATTTCCTTACAGACATGCCACAAAATGGAGATGACTCACCAAGGTGATAAATGTTGGAAAGTGATATTTAGTTTAGTTGCAAGTGTCTTATTCTCAAAGTTAGTCTAGGTCAGTCTGTCTTTGAGTCTATGTTATCACAGTGAGTCTATGTTATCACAGTTTGGATCTCGATGGATCAGATTTGATCCATCGAGAATCTAGTCCATAAGTAGGGGTAATTACGTCTTTCAAGTTAGATTAGCTTAAGTATAAAAACGTGTGTTAGTGTTTAGGTTTAGGTTAATGTTGAATCAAAAGGTGCAGGCGGCAGCAGAGAGGCAGCCGACCTGCACTGTCTTGTAAGTTCCTTTTACTATGAAATAAAGAAGTTCATTTTGTATAGATGCCTCAATTCCAACATGGTATCAGAGCGGAAATCGAGGTTTTTTGGAATCCGTGAAGTCGCGATGACTGCATAACGTGATCCTCTTGGGTGGGGCTGAAAAATCATCCTTCGTTTGGTGTTTTTTGATGGACTGTTCAGGCCATTACAAGAACAGATTTCAGATAATCGTGGGGCATCGGTATTCATTTTTTTTTGTTAATATGAATGTTCTTGTTTGAGTAACTCGTGGTCATCGTTGGACAATAGATTAAGTGCCTCCGCCTGTGACTAAAAAAAAAAAAACGCAGAAAGTGCACTGTGTGTATTGATATTACCCACAGTTCAGGTCAAACTTATTCATCGTTTGCTAATTTGGTTGCTTATATCTCTCTATTGACTAAGTCGACCTTCAAGGAAGCTGCATTGTCCAGTCCCTATCAATCATCTTTTTTATTGGTGACGTATCTAGTTCAGCTGAGATTCAGCCCAGTTGTTTTGCTGCGTGAAGTTTCAGAAAAACTCTTGTTTTTTGTTGAGACTCGAGACTCAATTGAAAAAAAAACGTGTGATTGAGTTAAGTCTCCACTTGTCATGGAAAGTTTCAAGTTAGGAGAAGGTAATGAACAATTGTCTTCCGATAAAGGAGAAGGATTTCAGATCACAAATTTAAAATTGGATGGAAAGAATTATCTTCAGTGGGCTCGATCAATGGAATTGGCCATAATGGCAAGGGGGCGTTGGGATTACCTGACAGGAGATATACCCCAACCTCCAATTACAGATCCACTCTATTCACGATGGCGCAAGGAGAATGCACTAGTTAGTGCATGGCTAATTCAATCAATGACACCATCCATAGGATGCACATTTATGTTTTTGGAAACAGTAAGGGACATTTGGCTTGCTGTTCAGGATGCGTATGCTCAGCGGAAGAACATTGCTAAAAAATATGATCTCATTGAGAAAATCAGGAAGTGCAGGCAAGGAGGCAGACCGGTAAGCGAGTATTATGCTGAACTCAGAGGTTTATGGGAAGAGCTACATTTTTTCTCGAAGACTAAATGCCAAAGTTGTCTACAGAAACGCAATGAAGAGGTTGAAGAAAGGAAAGTGTTTGACCTCCTATGGGGTATTTCTTCAAAGTATGAGGCTATAAAGAATAATATTATTAGCAGAGAGGAACTTCCTTCTTTAAGTACGGTTTATTCTCTTTTACTTCGTGAAGAAGACAGGAAGAAGTTAGAGAAAGAAGCCAAGATCAGTTCAGACAATACTGCATTTGTGGGAAGAAATAACCCCACTTCTCAATATTCTCGTGGTAGAGGAGGTTATGGACGTGGCAGAGGCAGACCCATTCTTACTTCTGAGGAAAAGAATAAGTTAACTTGCTCTCATTGTGGAAAGACCAGACATACTAAAGATACATGCTGGGAGTTAGTGGGCAGACCTAACTATTTTCAGAATCGAACTACTAAGGCCTACTACAGTGGTGATAATCAACAGGAAGACAATAACACTCCAGCTTTGGCAGATATAAAAAAGGAAATCGAGTTACTCAAATCTCGCCTAGTTGATACACACCTCCCTTCCACATCATCTCAAAATGAATCTCAAGCAACGATGGCTTATCCATTCTCCTTTATAGCTGAGGGTAATTGTAGTGTTTCCTATTCTCGCGTTTGGGTTATTGATTCTGGTGCTACTGATCACATGGTCAGTAGAAGGGAATACTTTGATAAGTATGAGTTGGCTCATGAAAAGTGAGTATTAGTCTGGCAGATGGCTCACATACTCCTATAGTGGGCAAAGGAAGTATTATTACCCCATTTGGTGTACTACAGAATGTTCTTCATGTTCCTCGTATTTCCGTTAATTTGTTATCAGTCTTTGTCATGACTAAAGATCTCAACTGTCGTATAATTTTCGAATCTACTGGATGTCTATTTCAGGAACAGAGGACGGGCAGGATCTTTGGTCGGGGTAGCGTGCGCAGAGGTCTCTACTTATGCGAGGAACAAAGTGGGATGGCGATGCAATCATCAGTTATCACAGAGGACCAGAAAGAAGAAGTATCTCGATGGCACCAAAGACTAGGGCATTTACCTTTATCCAAGATTAGAATGTTATTACCAAAGTTTCGACATTGTAATAATTTTAATTTGAATTGTGACACTTGTCAGAAAGCTAAGCATCACAGAGTTTCTTTTCCGTTGAGTGAAGAGAGATCTTCAACTCCTTTTGAGATTATTCATTCTGACATTTGGGGACCTTGTTCTACAATTTTATTGCATGGGTACAAATATTTTATATCCTTTATTGATGACTGCACCAGATTTACTATGATATATTTGATGAAGACTAAGGATGAGGTGAAACACATTCTTCCTATCTATTGTCAATTTGTGCAAACTCAGTTTCAGCATAAGCTCAAAGTTTTTCGCATTGATAATGGTGGTGAATTCATGTCTCAAGCACTTAACTCATATTTTCTAGATCATGGGATTGTACATCAAACTTCTTGTGCATATTCTCCTCAGCAAAATGGGGTCTCTGAAAGGAAGAATCGATACATTCTTGAGGTGGCTCGAACCTTGTTGATTGGAGGTAATGTCCCCAAGTATTATTGGGGAGAAGCAGTTCAAATAGCAGTATTTCTGATAAATCGAATGCCCAGCAGAGTTCTGAATGGTGATACTCCTTTCCACCTAGTATTTCCTTCCCCGAAGCATTTTCACCTACTTCCCAGAGTCTTTGGTTGTACTTGTTTTGTTCATATTCATCAGGGTTTTAGGGATAAGCTAGATGCTAGATCAATTAAGTATATTTTCTTAGGATATTCTTCAACTCAGAAGGGCTATAGGTGTTATGATCCTCTCAAAAGGAGAGTATATGTTACAATGGATGTCACATTTCATGAAAATTCTCCGTTCTACAATATACAGGAAACTCTTCCATCAGACACCCCATCTCAGAACGTGATACCACTTCCGCCAACTACAATACCATCCTTAAATGATTGGGAAGATGAAGATCTAGTGCAACTTCCAGAGAAGACATGGCAAGTATATACCAGAGGTGACAGAGACATTCTTTTTCCACGACCACCTACTACTCAGAATCCCTGTCTCGAATCAGATTTGCCTCCTACACAGGTAACATCCTCCGATTCTGAAGACTTACCTATTGCACTCCGAAAAGGAAAACGGCAAGTGGCAAAATATTCCATAGAAAATATGGTGTCATCATATACTAATTATCCCAGAGAATATCAAGTGTTTGTAATAAATGCAGATAATACCTATATTCCACGAACTTTTGAAGAGGCACAACTACACCCAAGATGGAAGGCAACTATGGAAGAAGAGATTACAGCACTTGAACGAAATCAGACATGGGAACTAGTGGATCTACCTTCAGAGAGGAAGACAATAGGATGCAAGTGGGTTTTTTCAGTAAAATATAAAGCGGATGGCACTATAGAGAGATACAAAGCAAGGTTAGTAGCAAAAGGTTACAGTCAGTTATATGGTATAGATTATACAGAAACCTTGGATCCAGTAGCCAAAATGAATACATTGAATTCTTTACTGATAGCAAAGCAGCCCTACAAATTGCAATGAATCCAGTCTTTCATGAGAGGACCAAGCACATTGAAGTAGACTGTCATTTCATCCGAGAAAAAATTTCACAAGGATTATTCAACCTTATCCATGTAGCCTCTAGAGATCAATTAGCTGATATTTTTACAAAAGTCGTTCCTAGTAATGGATTCAAACAGGCACTTATCAAGTTGGGCATTTCAAGTCTCGTAGACCCAACTTGAGGGGGCGTGTTGGAAAGTGATATTTAGTTTAGTTGCAAGTGTCTTATTCTCAAAGTTAGTCTAGGTCAGTCTGTCTTTGAGTCTATGTTATCACAGTTTGGATCTCGATGGATCAGATTTGATCCATCGAGAATCTAGTCCATAAGTAGGGGTAATTACGTCTTTCAAGTTAGATTAGCTTAAGTATAAAAATGTGTGTTAGTGTTTAGGTTTAGGTTAATGTTGAATCAAAAGGTGCAGGCGACAACAGAGAGGCAGCCGACCTGCACTGTCTTGTAAGTTCCTTTTACTATGAAATAAAGAAGTTCATTTTGTATAGATGCCTCAATTCCAACAATAAAGACTTGGTAAAGAATATGTTGTTTTAGTAATTCTAGTGTTTTTAGGTATTATTGTAATAGTCCTTATTACTAAGGGTATTTTAATCATTTTGTGTTGAACAATCCACTATATAAGGATTGGACAGCTTGTATTAGGGTTAAGGGTTGATAATAAGAGAGAAAAAAAGAGAGGGGGCAGCCTCCATTGGAGGGTATGCCCTTCCCTCCAAGATCTCACACTCTTCCTTTATATTTCTCTTAGTTTTTTTTTTATGTATGATTAAATGCAAAATCCTGCGATTCTCAACATGGTATCAAAGTTAGGTTGAGCATTCAATCAACACTATCAACCGCTGGTGGTGGAGTAGACGTGTTGGCAATGGCGTCGAAGAAGAAGCTATTGAATCCTATAAGGGAGATCAAGAGGCAAAAACTCGTCCTTAACATCTCCGTTAGAGAGAGTGGCGATCGATAGACTCGTGCTGCCAAGGTCCTGGAGCAACTGAGTGGACAAATGTTGAAGAATATATGTGTCTACTGGTTTTAGAGTTAATTTTGTAATTTCTGATATTTTGGTATTATTGTAATTGCCCGTAGTACTAAGAAAATTTTGGTCATTTTCTGTTTTATAGTTCATTATATAAGGGTTGAACGTTTTGTATTAGGGTTAAGAGTCTAATTAATAGGAAGAGAGAAAATGTGGGGGCGGCTTCCATTGGAGGGCCTTCCCCCTCCTCCGATCTCCCATTTTACTATTCATCTTTTATGATTATTTTTCATTATTTCATTATTTGTTGCGATTTCCACACATTCCAACATGGTATCATAGTAAATCGTTTAGATTCTTAAGGTTGGAGATTATAATAAATAGGTGGATTGCATATGGACTCGTTCCTTCACCATCTGAAGCAAGCAGTGAGGAAGAAAGTATCATCTGGGGAGATGGAAGTGCACGATTTACTATCAGAATTGGATGTGTTGATTTGGAAGGTCCACCTCCAAAGTTCTTAGAGAAAACTTTACCGTCACCAAAAACAAATGACATGTACTTCATATGCTTGGAGACCTTGCGTGTGGGCTTAGCACGCAAACATCAAGGTTTTGTTCTACTGTGTCTACATGAAAAGGCTTGCACCAATGACATCCTTAGGGGCATGTTAGAGGCATGTCACCTTCGGGAATCTCTATTGAAACACAACCAAGGGATTGTTTGATGCAGTTAAGTTGTTGCAAGCACCAAACCCAGATTATCAAAGCAAACTGTTTGTCTCTCAGATTTTGCTGAAATTTCACCTAGATTACATAGCAAAACTCCGATGGATAGTAGAATTGGTTGCTATGTAGGCAGCTAAAATGATGTTTTTAGCAAGGTTGGCAGTAGTTGCAAGGATCAAAAAGTATCGTGGGAAATTTAACAAAAAAGAATGGAAGCAAACAACTCTCCATGCATAAACAAATTTTGGGCAGATGTCATGCCTAATGTGTTGATCGGTCCATATGTGAAGAACAATGAGATCAACAAAGCAGAGGTTCTACAAAAGCAAGCTATAAGCATGGGGCTGTAATCAAGACCAAGACGTGGAGAGATTTTCCTTGATTATCATCTGAGGAAGGAGTTTAATGTGGCATGTTGAAGAATATGAGTTTAGAGTCAGTTTTAGTACATATAATATCTTAGGACAGTAAAATTGATGTTTAGAGTGTTATTGTAATTGTCTGAAGTCGTAAGGGCATTTTGATAATTTTCTGTACTAAGGGTATTTTGATCATTTTACGTTTTACAGCTCCTTATATAAGGGTTGATAGGCTGTATTAGGGTTTGAGAGTCTGAGATTAAGAAAGAGAGAGAAAGGGAGGGCAGCCTCCATTGGAGGTCCGCCCCCTCCTTCAAATCTCCATTGTTTACTCTTCTTTTCTATCAATATTTTCTATTATTTATTATCCGCTGTATTTCTCATTAATTTCAACATGGTATCAGAGCCT
This sequence comes from Brasenia schreberi, assembly GCA_036023115.1. NCBI lineage: Eukaryota > Viridiplantae > Streptophyta > Magnoliopsida > Nymphaeales > Cabombaceae > Brasenia > Brasenia schreberi. Next base: position 4,558,722 of record JAYKKT010000038.1, read on the forward strand.
ATAAAGTTGTTAGATCGAGTTTTTAAGAGAGATCATGATTGAGAGAGCGGCCAAGTTCTCTTTATGGTGGACTATAGATCACAGCCAAAGAAGAGATCAAGGTTGCTGGATTCTAAGGGTTTGGATTGTAACGACTATTTCATGGAGGCATCTGCTGCTTATTCTACCAGCACAGGAAGTCGAGGTAACTCTCCCTCCTAAATGATAGAGGTGAGAATCCCCATCTAAGCTTTCTAGCCAGTTAAATCTAACCAAAGCCAAGTGAGTCATGGAACAAATCTTTCATGTACTTGTTTTGCACGATCACTTGAACCTCGAGGTTGTTATATATTGCTGGAAGATAGGCATCACCGGGGCCATCCTTATGCCCCGTCCAAAGTGCAGTAAATTTTTTCTCAAATAGATTCCATGTATCTTCTATTATTCTCAAGATCCACTGTTTATATTCCTACTTTTCCTGCAATTCACAAGCATGGCCATCTTTTGCAAAGAAAGCAAGAAACAAATTTCCTAAGAAAGCTCCAGCGTAGAACCCCATAGGCCCATAAATCTCAATCTCTAATGGTTCTGCCGTCATCTGCACTTATGCATGGAGCTCTTTCTATAAAGTTTGTGGGCTGTCTGTGTATAAGGTATACAATACCTTTTAAAATATATTAGAACCTTCATTTTAATCGATCAGCCGTTCCCATATCTGTTGCCATCAGAGAAACCATCTATTTGAAGCAGCCATGGCCAACAAGCTCCTCACGGTGGTAATAAATTTGTTCTTTTGGGATAAGCATTCAACCCTCATAGGAATAATTTGGGATTTTGATATGCATGTTTGGAGGAGTCTTATATCAGTAATCAACTACCAAACGTGCTGCTCTGAAAGTTCAAGTAGATGATGACGATGAAGAAGCTAAATTGCTCCCAGAAATTTAGAAGCAAGAAACTACTGCCCCAGAAACGGTCATGCCTAGCCAGCAAATAGATTCTGTAAATGGAAATTCTTTCCTGCCGCCATTGTATTCTATGCTTCTCTCTTCACAAATAGTGAGCTTTTGCTTCACGCCAATGTTGATACATTCATAGTTTTTCGATCAACATTTCTTGTTAACTACTTGAGTGCTTATGGACCCATGTTTCTAATTTCGATTGAGGTTGATCTGCACAACCTGAAAAAAAGAAAGTTATCAAGGAAGAAGAAGAAGAGGATGAAAAATGAAGTTTTTTTTTTGTGAATTTCAAATGCTGGAGATGGAAGTTACATATTACTTTTTCTGATTTTGTGGAAAGTAAACCAGAAAGGTAGATATGGAAAGTACTTTCCTGATTTTGTGAGAGAGCTAACCATAAATAGTTATGGAAATTAATTTCCTGATTTGGTAGAAATGATTAGGAAAGAAATCAAGATAAGGATGATTCTAAAAATAAGGTTGTATCCCCATGTTTTTAGGAAAGAAAAATGGTAACTGTTGTCCATTATCTTCTTAAAGAAAGTTACTGCAGAGAAAGAAAGTACAAGTGTTATGCCAGCACAGCATAAGATGAAGATGCTCTTTGATGAAAAAAATATAGGGCTGCTATAATGGAGTTTGAGATTAATATGTCTGAGATGCCTCTCGCGAAGTTGAGTAAAAGTAACATACAGAAAGGTTTCGAAGTCTTAACAGAGATTCAAAACCTATTATCTGATAATACATACACACCAACTGTCAAAGAGAGCTTGGTAGTTGATGCAAGCAACAAATTTTTCACTATAATTCCTTCAGTACATCCACATGTGATTAAGAATGAGGATGATTTTAAGTCAAAGTTACTATATCCTTCAAGTCATTCAAGATGATCGAGGTGCAGACTGTTATATGTTCCAAAAGTGGGGCCGGGTTGGCAACGATAAGATTGGTGGATGCAAATTGGAGGAGATACAAAAATCTGAAGCAATCCATGAATTCAAACGGTTGTTCTTAGAGAAGACTGGAAATGTATGGGAAGCATGGGAAAAAAAGGAAATTTTTTGAAAAGCAACCTGGAATTTTTTTTTCATTAAAATTGATTATGGGATTACTAGGCAACCATCAAGAAGCAATGATAATTATAAGAGTCAACTCCCTCCTAAATTAGTGGAACTGATGAAGATGATCTCAACTTGAAGATGTCAAGATAAGAGATTCCACAGAAGTGCTTATCGAAGAAATACAGAGATTGAGAATTGAGGATGTCGGTTACCCACTGAAGGTGCATCAGTTATCTGCATTATCAAAGAAGTGCTCTTCAGATGGTCCTTTGTTATCTCCCAATATCTGGTTCTTGTCAGAACAAGCCTTCTTATCAAGTAACAGGTCTGTAGTCGATTACATGCTTTCTCCTCCCTAGTCGACGAAGTCAGTCTGTAGAATGGAAAGTACGATCAGCGAAGCACACAGGATAAGCTTGTCTAGCGTAATTAGCTCTTCTAGTAACTGTTGTCTTCTTGATGACAAAAATGAACATATGCTCAAAATGTCGTTTAAACAGGAGCAAGCTCAGTTGGCCACATCCTCCATTGGCAGTATTGTGAATGACAAATGTGGAGATCGTTTCTGTGCATCTCACAGCCACATCTCCTCCAAAAGTTGCTTCTTGATGGAGGTGTTTCCCGTTACCACTATTCCACGAAAGGATATGAGTATGCTGAGATGTCCCAAAATATAGAGAATTATGGAAATCATGCAATTCATAGATGCAAAATCATGGAGTTCAGAGTGTAGCATCATGTGGGATACATTCTGCTACAAAGATCAGTTGGGCATCGTCAACATTATGGAATTTTTTTGATGGTTCTGGTCCTCATTTATCTTATCATGCGATTTATCAAAAGTAAAATTATTTTTCTTAGAGAAAGTTGTTGACTGTGTGCGGTCAAGAGAATTGCTAAAGTTGTTAAGATTGCAGTCACAAGGACTGAAAACCAAGTTTCTTTTATTTGCAGCCAATGGGGTTGCAGGAATTTACAGCAATGAAACTGGTGAAGATAAACAACCATGAAGGCTAAGTTGAAAAATATTGCAACCATGAAGGTTGCTGAAAAGTGTTGCAGCAAGGAAGGTTGCTTGAAAAATGGACAGCGAAGGGGTTGTAAAATTCAGAAAAGATGCAGAAATTATGAATTCTTACGTAGTGAGTGTTTTCTTATTTGGTTAAACACCAGAAATACAAATAGAAGAAAAAGAAAGAGTACAAAAAATCAGTTTATTCTCACCACAAATGCATGACAAATCAAATCATTGAAGAGGCCAGAGGAATTTGCTAATATAGAATGTGGCAGTATCACCAAGAATCATGAAAGGTAAGACCTTGGGTTGCTGAAGTAAACAGCCAGGAGGGCTCAAAAAGTGGCTGCAGTCACCATGTGAAGGGGCGCAGACCGACTAGTATATGCAGATGTCTGTATTCTGCTATTTGAGTGGTAGAGAGGGCACCCAACCAACACACCAGCTGCAGCCACTATGTGAAGAGGCGCAGGAAAAGCCGTGTGAAGTGTGTATGGTAGAGTAGTACCTCCTATCACAAAAGATCAACTTTTTCAAGAGCAGAAGAAACATGATTTTTAAGTGTAGCTGTCAAATCATGTTATGGAGAAGAAGAAAGAGAGAGGGAGCAATCGACACCCATAGAAGGGTCGGGTGTTACCCATGTGTTCTTAATTGTTTAAGTTATTTTACAGAAGCCTCGAAGAAATTACTAGTGCATGTGTGATGAAGAAAGTCATGATGATGATCAACCAGGAAGGTTGATTTGATGTTGCAGCCATAGATGCTGCTTGAGATGATCAACCAGGAGGGTTGAGTTGATGTTGCAGCTAGAGATGCTGCTCGAGATGATCAGTCAGGATGGCTGAGTTGATGTTGCAGCTAGATATGCTGCTTGAGATGATTAGCCAGGAAGGCTAAGTTTATATTGCAGCTAGAGATGTTGCTTGATATGATCAGCCAGGAAGGCTAAGTTAAAGATATTACAACCAAAAAAGTTGTTGAATATTAAACCAGTGATGAAAACAGATGAAAAATGTTACAGACAGATGAAGATTTTTGGCAAGTTTGGAGTTCGAAGTATCTCACTCCCAACTTGAGGGGGGTGTTGAAGAAGATGAGTTTAGAATCAGTTTTAGTACATATAATGTCTTAGGACAGTAAAATTGATGTTTAGAGTATTATTGTAATTGTCCGAAGTCATAAGGGCATTTTGGTAATTTTCTGTACTAGGGGTATTTTGGTCATTTTATGTTTTACAGCTCCTTATATAAGGGCTGATAGGTTGTATTAGGGTTTGAGAGTCTGAGATTAAGAAAGAGAGAGAAAGGGGGGGCAGCCTCCATTGGAGGTCCGCCCCCTCCTTCAAATCTCCATTGTTTACTCTTCTTTTCTATCAATATTTTCTATTATTTATTATCCGCTGCATTTCTCATTAATTCCAACATGGCAGACGATTGTATGGAGAAGGCAATCTCTGCATCATGAAAAAGAAAGAAGGTGGTGGGTTGCCAAAAGTGACATGGTGGCTGGCCCATTTTTTTCAGATTTTCCAAAAGAGAGGTTACACAAAATCTTGGAAAGGAAGATTTTAATTTTTTGAAAAAGGTATTTTCATTTTTTGAATGTCAAATGTTGAAAAAGTAAGTTATTATTGATGAGTAATTAGTTGATGATTAATTAGTTTGTGTCGTTATGTAAGTCTAGACTATGTATGGTATGTCAAGTCAAGTTACTTTGTAATGCGGGTCTTAAAGGATTAGGTTCTGATCCATTAGGACCCGTGACTAGTTATGAGAGTCTAATATTCATTAAGGGTAGTTTAGTACATTAAGTTAGATTAGGGTTACTTAAGTAGCAGTTAGGGTTACTCAATGGGAATCGACTGGCAGAAAAGAGAGACAAAAAGGCTGCAGACTATGGCAGCCGTTCTATCTCCTTTGTACCCTTTCATTTCAGAATATAATGGATGAATGTACAGCTTGATGTTTAGCATGCTATCAGAGCCTTAAACGCACGCACTCTCGCCTCATATGTCAAGGTATCCCAGCAAAAAGAATTCAAGTAAGTGGTATATTAGTTTATTGAAAGATATTTGATGAAAATTCTGAGATATTGTAATAAAAACAAGAATGGAAGATGATATACTGCAGTAAGATCGATTGTAAATCAATCCACGTGATTTAAAAGGATTTCAATCACGATTAGGAAGACATATATCACTCACAAGATCACGATTTGATAGTGGAACTGAATCAGACATGAATGCATTTCTTGAATCAAGAGGAACGACAACAGAAACAGTTCAGCAGCAGATCACAAACTGACTGAATCACGACTTACCAAGAAAATAGTTTAGTGGCAGACGTCAATATATCGTTTGAAGATTGAAAAATAGTGCAACTGAAATTTCAGTTGCAATCGACATCTACTTACCGTGGTGGCCTGTATCAACCTGCCTTCAAGCGAAGGTGTGCTTTACCTACAAGAAAAAAAAGGTTTTCTGGTGAGACAGAATCTGCAGAAATCAGCAGCAAAGTATATATATATACAGACACGATACTACTCATATCGTGTGGTATCAATTGACTTGAAACAAGTTTTTTTTTTTATTGATCGAGTGTGACCATGGAAGGTAGAATGAAAGAAGAGTCAATATCATCGATATATGGACATGATCAAAAGGTGGAGCCATTTCAAATCACAAACATTCGTTTGGATGGGAGAAACTACGGAGAATGGGCCACTTCTATTGAGTTAGTGCTGAAATCCAGAGGAAAGATTGCTATTATCAAACAGAGTCCTCCCAGCTCGGAAGGAAACAGTGCAGACTATGAGAGATAGTCTAAAGATGATGCCCTAGTCAGTTCTTGGCTAATTCAATCAATGAATACCTCTATTAGTAAGACCTTCATGTACATGGATTACACAGCTGAAATCTGGTCTGCAGTGGAAGAAGCATATTCTAGACAAAGAAATATAGCAAAAGAATATGAAATCATTGAGAGAATAAGAAAATATCGCTAGGAAACCAGAACAGTCAGCGAATACTATGGAAAATTAAGAGAACTCTGGAATGAGCAAAGAATTATTGTGGAAAACAAATGCAATCATTGTGTAAAGGAAAGAACATCTGAAGGAGAAGTCAGAAAAGTCTTTGATTTACTATGGGGAATATCATCCGAGTATGAATCAATCAAATTGAATATTTTGAGTAAAGAAGAACTTCCATATCTTGGAACAGTATTCCTTACTGTTAAGAGAAGAAGACACGAAGAATTTAGAGAAAGGTGATCATATACAAACTGAAAAATCTGCATTCATTGGTAGAGGACAAAATAATTACCAGAGAGGAAGAGAATCCTTTAGAGGCAGAGGAAGAGGAAGGAATCAGAATTACGATGATAGAAACAGAGTACAGTGCACTCATTGTGGAAAAAGAGGACACACACGAGAGTATTGTTGGGAAATTGTAGGGAAACCACCAGAACATAAAATCTATGGCAAGAAACCCACAAAATACAAAGAATATGGTAGTCAAGCTGCAACAGTGTCTGAGAAGAAATATGAAAAGAATCCTTTAGATGAGATGGCAGATTTGAAGAAACAGCTTGCAGAGATTGAAACCAGACTACGGGATCAACCCTCGACTTCTTCAGCAAAGACAGAATTAAGTCCTCCTACTTCCTACAGTATTAGTGGTAATTACACTCTCAAAGACTCTACTGTTTTCTCAAATTGGATTATAGATTCAGGAGCTATCGATCATATGGTAGGGAATAAATCCGATTTAATGTAATATGAATTGACTCCTAGTCCTCAATATGTAAAAGTAGCAAATGGTTCTTTGATTCCAATGGAAGGAACGGGCACAATTCAGAGAGGCAATCTTCAGCTTAACTCAGTGATATATATTCCAGATTTTCCAGAAATCTACTTTCAGTAAGTTCATTGGTTAAAGATATGAATTGTACAGTAGTTACTTTCTCTCCGTATGGCTGTGTCTTTCAGGATCTGAAGACGGAAAAAAAATTTGATCGTGGTGAGCTACGTGATGGACTATATATCCTACCTGGAGATCTGAGGCAGAAAAGGACGTTGACAACGAGCATTATTGCAGAAGAAATAAAGATTTGGCATAGCAGATTAGGACATTTGCCAGTTCAAAAATTAAGAGAACTTGTTCCTTTTTTTATTCCTAGTGATGTGGTTATTAAGTGTGATGTATGTCAGAGAGCAAAACATCATCGAGCTACATTTCCTAGTAGTGAATCAAGATCAGTTGTTCCTTTTGAATTGATACATTTTGATATTTGGGGACCATGCATGATACCTTCAGTTGGAAAATTTAAATATTTTGTTACTTTTATTGATGATTTCTGAAGACTTACTATCTTATGAAATCTAAGTCAGAGATCTCTTTGATATTTCCTCGAGTTCATAACCTTATAAGGACTCAGTTTGGTTATACTATTAAAACTCTTAGATCTGACAATGGTGAAAAATATTGTAATACACAGTTGGACTCGTATCTCCAAGCTCATGGTATTATACATAAAACTGCATGTGTTTATACACCACAGCAGAATGGAGTAGCGGAACGGAAGAATAGACATATCCTGGAGATTGCTAGAACCCTACTTATTGAACACAATGTTCCAAAATATTTCTGGTCAGATGCAATACTTACAGCAGTATATATCATGAATAGAGTTCCTACAGTGACTCTTGCAGGAAAATCTCCGTTCAAGATGATTAAACCTTAGGGTAACTCCTTTCATTTGATTCCCAGAATATTTGGATGCGTGTGTTATGTGCATATTTATTCCCAATTCAGAGATAAGTTCGATCCGAGAGCAATAAAATGTATTTTTATTGAATATTCATGTGAAAAGAAGGGATATATTTGTTATGACCCTAATTCACATAGAAGGTATGTTTCTATGGATGTAACCTTCTTCGAAACGACTCCATACTACCAGAATTCCAATGAAATATCTGACTCCATCTTTGAAGCAACAATTGTTCTACCACGAATTGGTGTGAATAAAGAACTAGAGGAGGCAGAGATGGATCAACGCAAAAAGAAAGAAACCAGAATACAGATATACAGAAAGGGGAAGAGAAATATCTTTATGAAGAAACAAAATAAGATAATAGATCAAGGGGGAGAAACAGTATCATCAAATTTTAGAGAAAGTGTAGAAGAAGAAGCAAGAAATGAAGACTTTGATGATTCAGACGTTACAATTTTGTGATGAATACAGAGGTGCATAAAATTCCAAAAGATTATCTTGAAGCATCTAAAGACAAGCAATGGGTTGAAGCTATGAAGTCAGAAATCCAAGCATTAGAAAAGAATTATACTTGGGAACTTAGTGATCTACCTGAAAACAGAAAAGCAGTCTCATACAAGTGGGTGTATACAATCAAATATAAATCAGATGGTTCATTAGAAAGGTATAAAGCAAGATTAGTAGCTCGTGGATACAGTCAAACGTATGGAATAGACTATGAGGAGACATTTGCACCAGTTGCAAAACTTACATCTATACGGGTGATTATCAGTATTCTAGCCCAAAGAAATTGGATAATGTGGCAACTTGATGTAAAGAATGCTTTTCTACAGGGAGAACTCAAAGAAGAAATTTATATGGAGCCACCACATGGATATCCTAATCCAGAAAGGAAAGTATGCAAACTGAAAAAGGCTATCTATGGCTTAAAACAATCTCCAAGAGCATGGTTTGATAAATTCAGTAGGAGTATTTATTATCAATTTGGGATATCAGAAAAGTGTAAGTGATCATACTCTATTCTTTAAAAAGGGGGAGAAACTGACACTATTATTGGTATATGTGGATGATATTATTGTGACAGGAGATGACATTGAGGAAATTTAGAAATTAAAGAAGAGTCTTCATCAATTGTTTGACATTAAAGATTTAGGAAGACTACATTATTTTCTGGGCATTGAAGTAGCTTATTCTGGAAAAAATATCTTTCTGAATCATCAGAAATATACCTTGGACATATTGCAAGAGGTTAAAATGGAGAGTTGCAGAACTACATATACTCCAATGGAAGTCAATCACAAGTTACATATGAATGATGGTGCTGAAAAGGTTGATATAATTAAATATCAACTGGTAGGAAAATTGATATATTTGATTATTACATGTCGAGATATAGCTTACGCAATAAGCATAGTGAGTAGATTCATGCAATCACCATCGAAGAATCATATGGATGCTGTGTTTCACATATTGCGATATTTAAAGACAACTTCAGGATATGGGATTCTTTATACTCCTAATGGTCACACAGATGTTGAGATCTATACAAATGCTGATTGGGCAGGATCAACAGAGGATAGAAAGTCTACTACTGGATATATAGCACTAATTGGGGACAATATAGTGTCTTGGAAGAGGAAGAAACAATCGGTAGTAGCACGATCGACAGCAGAAGCAGAGCACAAGGCAATAGCATAAGTATATGTGAAGGAAAATGGCTGCGATCATTACTGATGGAGATGAGCTTATTTACTGGAGATATTATATCTATATTTTGTGGCAGCAAAGCAGCCATACAAATAGCTACAAATCCGGTATATCATGAGAGAACCAAACATATTGAGATTGATTGTCATTTTATACGGGATAGTGTACATTCAAAAGAATTTCAGTTAGAACATATGGCATCAAGAAATCAATGTGCAGATATGTTGACAAAAGCAATTACCAGAGACCTACTTAAAAAATTTGTGTAACAAGTTGGTAGTAACATCTATCTTTCACCCAACTTGAGGGGGGGTGTTGATGAGTAATTAGTTGATGATTAATTAGTTTGTGTCGTTATATAAGTCTAGACTATGTATGGTATGTCAAGTCAAGTTACTTTGTAATGCGGGTCCTAATGGATTAGGTTCTGATCCATTAGGACCCGTGACTAGTTATAAGAGTCTAATATTCATTAAGGGTAGTTTAGTACATTAAGTTATATTAGGGTTACTTAAGTAGCGGTTAGAGTTACTCAATGGGAATCGGTTGGCAGAATAGAGAGGCGAAAAAGGCTGCAGACTATGGCAGTTGTTCCCATCTCCTTTGTATCCTTTCATTTCATAATATAATGGATGAATGCAATGTTCAGCTTGATGTTTAGCAGTTACAAATTACTTTCCTGATTTTGTGAGAAAGCAAACTAGAAAGGTAGTTATGAAAAAGTATTTTTCTGAATTTGTGAGAAAGCAAACCAGAAAGGTAATCATAAAAAGTTACTTTCTGATTTTGTGGGAAAGGAAACAAGAAAAATAGTTATGAAAAATCATCTTCCTGATATGATGAAAATGATAAGATAAAAAAGAGAATCATTATCCTCACGATTTAGGAAAGAAAAAGTGTTAACTGCTACCATTATATGCATAAAGAAAGTAAATGCAAAGGAAGGTGGTTGGTTATAGCATGGTTATTTTGTGGCTAGGAAGTAAGGAAGACCTATCATGGAGGATGGTTATAGTGTCATCACTAATATTTGTAATGCACGACAATGAAAATGGAAGTAATGAGCTTGTCACATTCGAAGGAGTCCTAGCAGTTAAATGTGGATGATCTTGAAGCCTATAAGAAGACACACCAAAGCTTAATGTTGATCTTGCAGAAAAATAATGGTATTTTACTTCCCGTATGGTTTGGTGTTGTATAGAGATATGTAAGGGAAAAATATTTTAAAAATCAGGAAAATTTACTAAAAATATAAAGAAAAAATTAGAAAAAATCAGAAAAAATCTGCTAATTGCTTTGAATTCATATAATGCAAAGTTTAGTACAGATTGTGCATTCAACATTGAACAATCGCATCCAAATTTACATATTTTGAAGCAAAAAATGAAATACATTTACATTTTACAAATTGTAATCAGGATCATCAACTAAATAATCTTCATCTTCTCCTTATTGAAGATCTTCATCAGCAGCAACAGCAGTACCTTTTACTTCGAAATTAAATTCTTCATCTCCTTCATAATGTTGTTGCGCTCCTTCCAAATTAATCCATGGAATGTCTTCTTAAGCTAGGAGGGCATTTTTCACTATCTTCTATAATTCAGTCTTCTAATATATCAAAATTATCCAAACTTATTGGATCAAATTGGCTTTCTTGTCTATTTACTTTTTTTAATTGCCTACAACAAAGAAAGATAAATTAGTAAATAATATTAACAGTTGAAGTCAAACAATTTATTGAATTCAATATTTAAGTATTAACTAATAAAACATTACCTTTCGTGAAGCCGCATGTTAGAACAAATAAAAACTAAATCGTTAAGTCGCTTATATTCCAACCTGTTGCACTTTTTTGTACGGATATGTTCAAAGACACTCCAATTTCATTTACAACCAATTGCACTACAGGTTTGACTCAAAACTCTGACTGCAAAATCCCTAAGGTTCAGGCAATCATTTCCAAACCTATTCCACCAAACATTTGTAGAAAAAGACAAACATTATAGACATAATTCACAATAATATAAGATGTATTATTTAAGAAACTTAAATACGAAGATAAACAATTTACCAGGACGCACAGTAGTGCGGTTGTGAATTGCTACAAGCAAACCTATCAAGTGAAGAGCATTATCATATATCTCCATATCTCGATGTATAGCATCTATTGTGCTCTCATTAGGGACTAATCTGTCTATACAATCAATGATGCGTCGATTAACCTCCCCATCCGTTTTGAAGTTTGCTAAGTACCTAAATGATGGGTTTAGATAATATGTTGCTGCATAAATAGGCTGATGCAATTGTTTATTCCATCTATTATCAATAATTTTTCACACTGGCACATAATCTCTTTTTTTTTCATTAAAATTATTTCTAATTGCTTCTTTTGCCCTATCAATGGCTTTATAAGGGTAATCCATAGATAGTTTCTCCTCACTATTAGTCAATCTCAAAACCTTCACTAATATCATCAATAGTCTAACACATGCATTCCAAAATGTACTCCGGAAGATTGTCTCAAAAATCTAATTCAACTTTCGGTTTCTTCTGTTCTGAGGCAACTCTGCAAATTGTTGAAACTCATCTGAGGAGAACATTCTCTTCAATGCTTGTTTCTATCTCACAATACTCTGTATAGATAAGAAGTTTGTTGCAAACCGAGTTGCAGTTGTTCGAAGAAGCTCTGCACCTTCTGTATATCTAATCATCATACACAAAACAAATGCATGGTTGTAAATACATTTTGTAATGTCTTGGTAACACTTAGTTGCTCCCTTTATCTCATCCACCTCACCAATATCCTCAAGGATGACCCACCTGCTTTGTAGTTAGTTGCATTATCTGTAATCAATTCGACTACATTCTCTAGTTAGTTCCTTGAAAGCAGGTTGAAGGTGAAAGAATATGAATCAAAGAAGAGGGTCCCTCATGACATCGTGAAAATAATTGGACATGCTGCGACCTTTCACCACAAATGAAGGCACTTCACGTGGAAAAGTTGATTGAAGATATTGCCTCTTTTCTCAAAAGCAAAGATGAAGACTAATACCCTAAGGTAAGTGCAATGGGCAAGAGGCACTACCTCAAAGTTGCTTGTTCGTATATACAAAGATAAAGAGCAAGAAAATGCACTTCACACCTATACAAATAATTCATAGATTTATAGATTGACGGATGAAATGGTGACACTCTGAGGATATTGGTGTCAAGGTAGAGAAGCCTGGTGAGAAGATGGCAGGTGAAACTGAAGTTGTTGGAGCCTAAGAAGAAAATTTTGTGCTCTTATGATCCTTTCTTTTAAGTTTTCTGGATTTGTTATAAGATATGTTGATTTTTTAGGAGAAATGGTTGCAATTATTGCCTAAAATTGTTGAAGAGGAAAGAAGATTGCCAATTATGAGTTATTTCTTTATGAGAAAAACTAGAATGGCTATTTGTTTTATTTTTCATGTGGCTGTCTAGGGTAAGATTAAATTGCTGCTATAATTGGTGCCCTCGATTATGGAAGAGGCAATTAGGATGAAGCAATGGGAAGGTGTTGGGAGGCACGTAAATGAGTCAAGTCTTTGAAAGTTCATGATGGGTGTGCTAGAACCAAGCCGAAAGGAAGAGCATAATATTGAAGAGAAGCAAGTCATATCCATTGACTTGATTGATGTTGTTTTCGTATGCAAAAAGCCTTACCATTCTTGATTCACTGAATCCCCTGTGCTGGAAAAAGGAAGATAAAGATCACTTTCCTGATTTTGTGAGAAAGCAAATCAGGAAGAAGCAATCAAAATCAAGCTTGACTTTGAATTTTGAAATCCAAAAATCTAAGAAAGATTTCATAGTTTGTGGAGAAGTGATTGATCGAAGATAAGAAGAAAGAACTGCTCAATTCCAAAAAGGAACGAGATCTTCCATGATTTTAGGAAGGTCAACAAAAAAAAGCAAAGGCAAAAATGGAAAGCATCTTCTTTAATTATTGGTATATGCTATGTTGTATTGCATCTACTTCCTTGTTTAGAAACCTGTTTGGGTTGCTCTTAGTATAACACTGTGCAGATATGCCTTTGGATTGGTCACTCTTTTGGTCTCTCCATGTTGAAAGTACTATTGAACCAAAGGGTGATGGTAAGAGTGACAAAACACTGGAAGGAACTGAGGTAAGTTGGACGAATGAAACAGTTTCTAAGGTAGTTGTAACGGAGCAGAAAGACGATGAAAACGAGATTGGTGAAAAGTTTGCAGTGAGGAGGGCTACTGAAGTGAAGAGCCAAGTAGGTTGGTGAAAGAATGTTGCAACAATGAAGGCTATTGAAAAATATTACAACCATAAAGGTTGGTGAAGAAAATGTACAACCAAGAAGACTAAAAAAGGTGTGTAGCCAACAAGGTTAAAAACATAACAGACCTTGGGAAGAACAACACGTGTTCGGATGTTGCACAACACGTGTTCGGATGCTGCGATGACACGAAAAATATTGCTGAGAAGAGCTCGTGTGTGAGAGCAAACTAAAGTGTCATCTATTGTTAGGTTACCCATAATGCAACAAAGAATCGTGTTGTTGTGGTGTTATAAGGAGCATCACTAGATGGTAGTTGGTGTCTCGTTGAGGAGCATAACCTCATTCTTCTTCTTGTCCTACATATGGTAGAGTCAAAGTTGCTCTTAGGATGCTGAAGATGTATGGCCGAAGTGCAAACCAAGAGAGAAGCATGTTGGTGTAGAAGAAAGGAAAAGCAAAAGAACAACAAGGATCTATAATTCTGTGCATGAACAAATATGGGAATCAGTTTCGCTAATCACTTGCAACTCTATTGTGGATGCATTTTTATCATCATTGGCGAAAGCAATTATGTCAAATTAAAAGTAAAGCTTGAACAGTGGCACTAACTTCTATTAAAGAAAGTGGGATATCCTTGCAACATTTGTGCTGGTATCGATTGTTGAACATTTCATCAGGAAGGAGTCACGAGAAAATATCTAGAACCTCCGAGTAAGATCTATTATTGATGAGAAAATATAAAGGAGGTGATTATTGCTAGTGCAACAAAAAAAAAAGGCAAAGAAGACCCAAGTTGAAGATGTTGATGTTGCTTCTGCAGAAAACCAAAGAGAGGACTGCAGTTGCTTGAAAATAAAGAGACAGGAAACAAGAAATTGACAATTGACAAAATAAAATCATCGTGTAAAAGAGGTTGGTTGGTAGTAAAGCAGCATGGAATCTCATATCTTGAGTTGTTGAAGTGAAGTTAAAAAAATAGAGAAGAAAAAGAGGGTGGTGGCTCCTAGGGGGACTCCACACGCTAAATTCCATCTTCTACCTTATATTGTGTGAGCATCAGCTGTAGCCAAAAAAGGTGCAAAAAAAATCCAATAGAAGTTAGTTAGAATTTATTTTTCTCATTGATTTTGTATATTGGATAGATCAAAATTTGATCCAATATGAGTCAACTGTCCACTTAATTACTTAACAAGGGTATTCATGTCTTTTAAGTTATAAACCTATAAATTAATACCCTAAGTATAATGTAGAACAAAAATAAGAGAGGACGTTTATAGGAAGAATGGCACCACCACTAGTAATGATCAAGTTCTTCATTTTCTTCTATATTTTTTTTTTCTTCTCATTTGGGTTGTCAATCAACATGGTATTAGAGCCTAATCTACGAGATTAGAGTGATTTCTGGTGATGTTGAAGTCTTAAAAAAATGGATGTTTAGGGCAGCAAGGATGAGTTGCCGATTGAAGATAATCTAATCAAGTTAGTGTTACTTCAAGATATTATCATTACAAAAAAACTCAGCAAAAGGAAGTGAGGAAATATATCAATCCTAAAGAAAGGGGGCGATTAGTATATCATACAAAGGGAAAATGATAGAAAGTAGAGAAAACATTGTTATAGACAAGGGAGAAGGATTTTAAATCGCAAATTTAAAGTTAGATAGCAGAAATTACCCTCAATGGGCTTGATCGATGAGGAGCAATGGATTATTTGATGGGAGACATTCCTACGTCCTATATATTGAATCCTTCATACCCAAAATGGCATAAGAAAAACGCCCTAGTTAGCACGTAGCTCATCCAATCCATGGCACCATCTATCAGGAGTACATTTATGTTTCTAGAGTCGACTAAAGATATTTAACTGGTTGTTCATGATGCTTATGCCCACAAAAAGAGCATAGCTAAGAAATATGAGATTATCGAAAAGATTCGAAAGTGCAAACAAGGAAGGTCAATGAGTGTGTACAACACTGAACTTCGTGGTTTATGGGAAGTACGGTTTTATTCCAAAACTAAATGTCAAAGTTGCATGAAAGAACAAAATAATGAGTTAGAGGAAGGAAAAGTGTTTGATCTTTTATGAGGTATTTCCTCTCAGTACGAAGGTCAAAAACAACATCCTGAGCATAGAGGAACTTCCTTCGTTGAGCACGATATATTCTCTACTCTTGTAGGAAGAGAATAGAAAACACTTAGAGAAAGAAGGTAAATTCAGCCAAGAAACAACTGCATTGTGGGCAAGAATGTGGCTAATTCTTTAGTATCTTGCGGTAAAGGAGGATTTGGAAATCACGGTAGAGGCAGATCACAGGTTACTCCAGATGAAAAGGATAAGTTGACTTCCTCACATCGTGGAAAAACTAGACATATGAAAGAGAATTATTGGGAACTAATGGGCATACCCAACTTTAATCATAACAGACCAAATAGAGCATATTTCAGTGATCAGATTGAAAAACAGAATAAGGAAACTGGGCTGAATTCATTAGCTGAGATGAAGAGGAAAATTGAAGAGCTCAAAGCGAGACTGGCCGAATCGTAAATTGTTTCAACTTCTTCTGCTGGAGATTCCCAAGCCACAATGGCGTATCCTTTTTCATTCATGGCTTTAGGTAATTCACTTACATCTATTTCCAAATTAAGAGTAGTTGATTTGAGCGCCACAAATCATATAGTTGGTTGTCGAGAATTTTTCTACGACTATCAGTTGATTTAGTTGGTTGATGGTTCTAATACTCTCATTGTGGGAAAAGAGAGTATAATTACTTCATTTCAAACTCTTAAAAATGTTTTACATATTCCAAAAATTTCAGTCAATATCTTATGAGTTTATGCCATAACCCAAGACTTAATCATATGGTAACCTTTAACTCTACTTAATATAATTTTTAGGAACTGAAGACGGTGAGAATCTTTGGTTAGGGTAGATTGAGGGAAGGACTTTATTTTTTTGAGAAAACCAACTGAACAGTTATGCAATCTACTCTCACTACTGAAAAGAGGAAAGAAGAGTTGATGTTAGAGCACCAAAGATTGGAACACTTACCTTTTTCTAATATTAGGATGTTATTACTTGAATTTTTCAGGTGTAGTGATTTGATTTTACAAAGTGAAACTTGTTAAAAGGCTAAGCATCATCGTGTCCTTTCTTTTGAATGAAACTAGAGCTTTAAACCTTTTAAAATTGTTCATTCTAATGTTTGGGGCCCATGTTTCATTACTTCATTGCATAGTTATAAGTACTTTGTTTCATTTATTGATGACTACACTAGATTTACTATGGCCTTCATGGTAATTCTAGGAGAAAGTTTAACCACTCAACATCAACTTTTAATTATGGATTTAGATATGAAAAAGTTAACAAAGAAGAAAAGACTACATCGAGTTATTCGGACTAAATGGTGGAACCTCAAAAGCGAGAAAGTCCTTCACGGAGATGCTTCAAATTATGTAGGTACACCTTGTGATATGTGGAATAATATAGCTATACATATTAGGAAAGTGACGAATGTTAGGTGAATCTAAGGGAGGTGTATTGTCACAAAAAGAAGCTTGGTGGTGGAGTGAAGTGGTGCAAAATAAAATCAAGGCAAAGAAGGCATGTTACAAATTACATTTTATTAAGAAAATTAGTGAAACTTTAGAGCCTTATAAGAAAGCAAAGAAATAAACAAAAAAGGCCGTTAGTGAAGCAAAAGCTAAAATTTGGGAGGATTTATATAAAAAACTCAACTCAAAAGAGGGTGAAAGAGATATTTTTAGTGTAGCTAGGGTTAGAGATAAGAAAACTAAGGATCTTAATTTTGTTAGACGTATCAAAGACAAGGATGAAAAAATTCTATTGGGAAACGATAATATAAAAAATAAATGAAAAACTATTTTTATAAGCTTTTTAATGAAAATAAAGAAGTTAGTATTAGCTTAGGAGGGTTAGCCAAATCAGAAAAGTATATAAACCACAATTTCTACTGATATATTCAAAAGAATGAAGTCAAAGAGGCTCTTAAACATATGAAGGGTGGTAAATCGGTAGGACCAGATAATATTCCTATAGAAGTTTGAAAAATCCTAGGAGAAACAGGAATCACTTGGCTTACAAGACTATTTATAAAATATAGAGAAACCAAAAGATGCCCGAGGAATGAATAGCGAGTATACTTATACCCATATACAAGAACAAGGGAGACATTCAGAATTGTGCGAATTATTGGGGTATCAAGTTAATAAGTCATACTATAAAATTATGGGAAAGAATTATCGAATGTAGGTTAAGACAAGTATAAGACCAGCAGATAACCAATTTGGATTCATTTAATGCATATCTATTATTGAAGTAGATTCACCTTTTAAGATATCTTATGGAACATTTTAGAGCAAAAAAGAAAGACCTTTACATGATATTTATTTACCAAGGAATGTTCTTTTGAGAACCTTAGAAAAAAAAGGTATCCCATTGACATATATAAACCTTATAAAAGACATATACGATGGTATAAAAACATGTGTGAGGACTCATGAAGGAATGACCAACTTTTTTGAAGTTAATATTCGGTTACATCAAGGATCAACTTTAAATTCATACTTATTTATAATGGTGATTAATGAGTTAACAAAATATATTCAAGATAAAGTACCTTGGTGTATGTTATTTGGAGATGACATTGTGTTAGTGGAGGTGTGTAAAGATAAAATTAGCAAACATTGTATCTCCTAAAAAGAAAGTTTTAAAAACCTAAGGTCAGTTTTTTCAGAGTGATTAAAGAATTGATGGAGATATTATGCATAGAATTAATGCAGGTTGGTTAAAATGGAGAGGAGCATCAGGTATTCTTTGTGATAAGAATATACCATTAAAATTAAAAGGTAAATATTATAGAGTAGCAATTAGACCTCTCATGTTTTATGGTTCTGAGTGTTGGACAACTAATCATCAATATGTAGGTAAATATTATAGAGTAGCAATTAGACCTCTCATGTTTTATGGTTCTGAGTGTTGGACAACTAATCATCAATATGTACAAAAGATGTCTGTGACAGAAATGGAGATGTTGAGATGGATGAGTGGTCATATAAGGAAAGACCGTATACATAATGAGGTTATTAGAAACAAATTAGGAGTGACCAATAGAGGATAAAATGAGAGAATATCGTTTAAGATGGTTTGAACATAAAGAAAGAAGATCAAAAGAAGTACCTGTAACAAGGTATGAAAAACTAGATTTTGAAAGTACTAAAAGAGGTAGAGGACGACCACAAAAGTGTTAGGAAAGAAACAATAAAGAATAACCTAGATTATGTTGAGTTAGTTGCTAACATGGCACATGATAGGGCTATGTGGAAACAAAGGATCCATGTAGCCAACCCCATCTTGTATGGAAAAAGGCTTAGTTGTTGTTGTTGTTGTTACGTCATTTTGTCATTGAGCTGGCTGTTCAACCTTGGAGGCTTTCTAACTCGATTTGTGGGAGGCCTGACTACAGCCTCCTCTTCATATAGCCCTCCTTATATAAGCAGCAATGACAACTTCGGTTTAAGCTATCTATCAACACCTAGCACAAAACAATCCAAACATATGAAGAACAAGCAATGAAATTTACAATGAGGGGTTTATGATGAAAAACGTGTTGGATAAATAGTTCAAATCCAAAAGGAAATTAGATAATGCTTGAGAATCATGCATAAAAGCAATTTTTTATCATTCAATAGGATTTTCATGGATTGTTCTGAAGACAAGATTGGTAATAGATTTTAGTTGCAAGTTTCACTTGTTGTCCAGTAACATCCTCTGATCCCAAGAATGTCACCATACCTGCAGGCAAAAGGAGCTTCTCCAAATACATGTACTACTGAGAGTTTGAAAAACCTTGCTAATTCTAAAGTCGATGAGGGATAACATTAAACCATTTTTCCTCTGAAAGGCTAACCAATTTCTTTCTAGAAAACTAAGAAACAGTCTTGTTTGTTCCAATACTTAGATTTGTCTGCTCTTCCCCGTTAGAGAACTGGTTCACATAGAGTCCTCAAACAACTAGTGACTGCATAAAAGAATAGCACCCTTTTGATCAAATGTCCATCAAACACAGAAATATTTCTCTTGAAAATGCACTTAAGATTTGAATGCCTTAACTGGAGAAATCTTGCTGTTTGTGCAGAAGGAGGCTGAATCATGGATAGACTTGGAAAGGGAATCTGCCCTCCAGATTGCACTTACAGAACTTGAAGCCATGAAGCAGCAAGCATCTCTTTTACAAAAGCAAGTTGAGGAACAAAAACAGCAACTTGAGCAGTCAGATTCAATTTTAAAAATGAAGGTAGTCAGTTTTTGCTTCTTTCTGTAGGAAGAAAGCATTCATTTGAATTTTTGGTAATGCAGTTTATAACACAGATAACAAGATTAACATATATCTATAGTTTTTTATTATAATTCTATGCCTATCTTTGAAGGCCTACAATTCATTATTGATGCAGGAAGAAAAGATTACCGTGTGACCACAGAACTGGATGGATTAAAAACTAAATTGAACCAATCTACTGAATTGGAAAAGAATATAGAGGGTGTGGAGAATGGACTGAAATCAGAAAGGTTAAAGTTTGACATCCAGGCAAGTACACTCTATTGCCTTGCCTGTATTTGCGTTAGGCTTTTGTGTTGCATAAAATAGTTAGGTGCAACATATTTAACTTCTTTATACAGTATGTACACATTCAACTTTGTAGAGTGTATGAATTAAGTTTTCTCATTGATCTTAGTTTCTAGGTGATGCACGTATTTTTGCTGATACACAAAAAATTATTATTACTGTCACATGATTCACATGGTTAAGTTTCATGCCGTTGATATGATTTACAGGAGAGGGAAGAAACGGACAAGAAATCTAGACACTTGGAAGCTTCTTCAATAACAGGGCTTAAGCTTGTACTGGCAGTAGCATTCTTTTCACTTATCTTGGGTGTTCTTCTTGGCAAGAGACACTAGGCGAATGATTTCAATACACGGAAACCCAGTACATGTTTTCAGCGACTACTAATTTGATAGACCAGGGGCTACAGACAGAAGATTTTCATGAAGGAATTTTTCCATGGGTCAAGCCTTTTCTATGTGGTAAATTGAATTTTGTAAGAACGGTGTTTGGAAACTATTGTTAAGCTTTTGCATATTGCTTTTCAGTGAAGCAGCAGTGAGGAACTCTCTCCATGCATGTAGCTTTGTATGCCTTCAAGAAAAGGATATAAAGCCCACTATTCATATGCCTGCAGAAGGATATCAAAGACACAGACAAGGAAAAGGATGGTGTCTCCATATGAAACACTGTCTTTCTGACAGTTATCGTGTATGCCCCTTCCGTCTGTGTGTCCATGCATTTATCTTTGTATGCCTTGAAGAAAAGGATACAAAATCCACTGTTCATATGTCTGCAAAAGGATATCAAAGACAGAGACAAGGAAAGGGTGGTGTCTCCATGTGAAAACACTGTCTTTCTCATGGTTACGGCAATATGGTTTTAATATATTTAACTTTACCACACAAAAAAGTTAAGATTGGCACACATTGTATCACTCACAAGGAAAGTTTTAAATACCTAGGGTCAATTTTTCAAAGTGATGGAAAAATTGATGGAGATGTTACACATAGAATTAATGCTGGTTGATTAAAATGAAGAGAGGCATCAGATATTATGTGTAATAAGAAGATACCATTAAAGTTAAAAGGTAAATATTATAGAGCAGCAATTAAACCTGCTATGTTTTATGGTTCTGAGTGTTGGGCGGTTAATTATTGAGCGTTTCAATTCAGACCTTTCTCATGGGACACCTAAAAGGACACAGCCTTGAGAGCCGATTCATTCACATTGTAGAGAGAGAGAGAGAGATTAAAGTAACTGGATGCCTCTTTTCAAACTTCTTGTAAAGAAGCTACTTTTCTTTTTATCATTATCTAAAACTTTAGTCATTGCATCAGAACTATCTGTTTAAAAATGTCTAACCCTGCCCTTTTTTGATGCATCCCTCATATTAATTGGCAAACATTGCAAACATGAATGTTATAATCAGCCAGGGGCATCAAAAAAGATAGGTGGAGGCACTTAGATTGAGAAAGGACTAAATTACTCCTAGAAAGGTCCACTGTTCTGATGCAATTCCCCTAGAGGTTGTCAGAAACAGCATGTGGTGCTTTCTGCCAACTGAGGAAAACCGATGACAGAAACATGAAATTATAGAATGAAGAGCTCACCTTTTATCCAGATTGCTTGACAGAAGATGCCAACTCATCGGCACTGACTGGCTTGTGCAACTGCAGTCAAACAAAGGAGTGATGAACATTGCAAAGATAAAAGGATCCATGTTAGAAAGAACATCTTTGTATAACAAAACGTAACTGGAACGATAACATTCTATAACCATAGGATTCATACTGCACGCATGTAACAAATGAGGAAAGCCACAAAGATTGTGAGCCCACCATAAATCAACTAAGAAAATGGAATACGGAAACTTACAGCATCGGCAACAGAAAACCAATGAAATAATCTCCTGAATTTGTCATCCACTGAAGGAACAGTATCATGATTCCAGTATGTGAAGTTTCTGAACAGTGAATGTGCTTTCCAGTGGTTTTTGTCATTTTCACCAGTATTCTGCTTTTCTAGGACAAAACCTGTAGAATTGAAAACCAATATATGAAAATGAATCGATCTTTACATTCCATGCAAATTCCACTATGCTATCTAGAGAAGGGAAAAAGAATCAGTGATGTTTGTACAGCAGCTGGTACAAGTTCAACATGTCTCAATAAATAATGCAGTCAATGCATCAAAAGTATGGAGTGCTTTCACCTTCGAGAGGAGCATTGTAGCTTCAAAATTCTGGATAGAAAATAGACACACCAATGTGTTCAAATATCAGAATGTACGCCACATTCATAGTGCATGGAAGACATTTGGGTGAAACTGGCTTCAGTTTTATCATGCACTGCCGTGTATTTTCTGCCATTATCAAGCTAATTACAGAACAGTTCATTGGGACTCATCATCAGTCTAAGAATGACTGATACCAAGAATCTTCTAACCCTCCCTCGCATCAAGGCACGTTAACAACAAAGGATGCCACCCCTGAGCAAATCGTTCCACCAACTCTAGTTAAGGTTCAACCGATAACTGACATTATATCCGCACATCCATATACAAATGTACAGCAGTACCAGAGTAGACTAGGTAATTTCAGCCAACTGGTGCAGCACCATGGAGTAAGGACTTGGTACAGCCTGTCGACTATAGAAAAGCAATCACCCCATCTATCAATTGATTTATACTTCAGTACTTAAGTTTGTGCACTTGAGCATAATAGATCTTGTATATGTAGGAAGGCAAATAAGTGGATTGGCAGGGTATGAGGATCCAAACCCAAAAAAAATTGGGTCCCCAACAAGAGGGCCCAAGATTTCTATGCAATGGATTCTATATGAAAGACTCTCAAAGGTGACAAATAGAGACCGGATGCAGTGCTAGGGATGCAATGCTTGAAAAGACAGTTGAACCATGTGAGTAGGTATTATGGTAACATTTGAGCATAATAAAACCAATGTTATAAATATCATATCGTACGATACGATAATATCATATATTGGTATCTAGATCGACAAGATCCAAGTATATGTATCGTTGGGATTCATTTATCGTTTTGTATTGCTTGTGTTTCATGCTATATCGATGTGATACGCAATATATCATATCTATATGGTATAAATATTGTATGGTTTTTCTAGATAATATATAAACATTTCTAACTCCGCCCATGTGAGCTCCATTTCTTTGATTATTGAGTCTATGACACTCCAGTGATGTGATATTGTTACTTGATGATATCATTTTTTTCTCTTACTGGAGACTAGCGTTTTAACTAATGCTTGAAGTGGTTTTAAACTGAAGGATGATAGATAGATGTTGTGGGTTAAAATCAGGTCATTTGATTACTTATGATCTCACTTCATAGACTGAGTTAAGCCTCACACACGCTATAATATTTACCTTTTAACTTTAATAATATCTTCTTATCATAAAGAATACCTAATGCTCCTCTCCATTTTAACCAACCTCTATGTGTAAAATCTCGATCAATTCTTCCATCACTCGTAAAAATTTACCCTAGGTATTTAAAACTTTCCTTTTGGGGATGCAATGTGTGCCAATTTTAATTTCTAGTTCCTCTGAAATAACCAAATGAACAAACTTACATTCCATATATTATGTCTTTATTCTACTAAGTCGGAAGCCTTTACTTTCTAATGTTTCTCTCGATAGTTCTAATTTTCTATTAACCTTTTTCTTACACTCTTCCACTAACACAATGTCATTTACAAATAACATACACCAAGGTACTTCATCTTGAATATGTTTTGTTAACTCATCAATCACCATTATAAATAAGTATGGACTTAAAGTTGAATTGATGTAACCCAATATTAACTTCAAAGAAGACTATCATTCCTTTATGAGTCCTCACATGTTTTTGCACCATCATACATGTCTCTTATAAGGTTTACGTATGTAAATAGGATACATCTTTTTTCTAAGGTTCTCTAAAGAACTTTCCTTTGTACCCTATCATAAGCTTTTCCTAGATTAATAAATATCATATGAAGGTCTTTCTTTTTTGCTTTAAAATGTTTCATAAGACGTCTGAAAAGGTGAATCGCTTAAATAGTAGATCTTCCTGGCATGAATCCAAATTGGTTCTCTGTTATACTCGATACTTGTCTCAACCTATGTTCAATAATTCTTTCCCATAATTTCATAGTATGGCTCATTAACTTGATACCTCGATAATTCGCACAATTACGAATGTCTCCCTTGTTCTTGTATATGGGTATAAGTGTACTATTTCCATTCCTCGGGCATCTTTTGGTTTCTCTATATTTCATTAAATAGTCTTGTGAGCAAAGTGATTCCTGTCTCTCCTAGGATTTTCCAAACTTCTATAAGAATATTGTCTGCTCCAGATGTAACAGTCTATATTAGTGTAATCTTAGCCATTAGGGCTTTCTAAGAAAGAGAAGAATAAAGTGTGCAGCCGCCGACTCCATTGGGAGGGCAGGCTGCTGATTCAAAGCTCCATTATTTTTGTTGCATTTTGTGATGTTTTGAAGGACTCGATTTCTTCACCAACACCTTTCCTCTCTTAATGCCCCAAACACTAAATCAACATCTCACCATATAAGTGGCTCATCACCACCAACAAACGCATCATCGATTGGATATTCATTTCGATCTTCAACCATTGCCAACGTGGTGGGATTCAAATTCTTTTGACGAACTTTCCTCTCTTTATACTTTTTTTATAGTCTTTTATCGTAAGGAATCACCCTTGCATTGCATATGATATTGTGTTAGTGGAGGTGTGTAAGGAAAAAGTTAATAGAAAATTGGAACTACGGAGAGAAACATTAGAGAGTAAAGGCTTCCGACTTAGTAGAACAAAGACATAATATATGGAATGTACGGAGAGAAACATTAGAGAGTAAAGGCTTCTGACTTAGTAGAACAAAGACAGAATATATGGAATGTAAGTTTGATCATTTGGTTACTTCAGAAGACATAAAAATTAAAATTGGCATACATTGCATCCCGTAAAAGGAAAGTTTTAAATACCTAGGGTTAATTTTCCAGAGTGATGGAAGAATTGATGGAGATGTTCCGCATAGAATTAATGCGGGTTGGTTAAAATGGAGAGGAGCAAAAAGTATTCTTTGTGATAAGAAGATACCATTAAAGTTAAAAGATAAATATTATAGAGCAACAATTAGACCTGTCATGTTTTATGGTTCTGAGTGTTGGGCAGTTACTCATCAACATGTACAAAAGATGTCTGTGACAGAAATGAAGATGTTGAGATGGATGAGTGGTCATAATAGAAAAGATCGTATACATGAGGTTATTAGAAATAAATTGTGTGGCACCAATAGAGGATAAAATGAGAGTATCGTTTAAAGTGATTTGGACATATGGAAAGAAGATCAAAAGAAGAACCTATAAGAAGGTATGAAAAACTAGATTTTGAAAGTATTAAAAGAGGTGGAGGGCAACCACAAAAGTATTGGAAAGAAACAATAAAGAATGATCTAGCTTATTGTGAGTTAACTACTAACATGGCTCATGATAGGGCCCTGTGGAAACAAAGAATCCATGTAAACAACCCCGTCTACTATGGGAAAAGGCTTAGTTGTTGTTGGTGTTGTGTATATATATATATATACATATATATATATATATATGTATATATATATATATATGTATATATATATATATGTATATCTATGTATATATATATATATGTATATATATATATATATGTATATATGTATATCTATGTATATATGTATATCTATGTATATATATATATAAATAGAGAGATAGAGGGCAACCACAAAAGTATTGGAAAGAAACAATAAAGAATGATTTAGCTTATTGTGAGTTAACTACTAACATGGCTCATGATAGGGCCCTGTGGACACAAAGAATCCATGTAAACAACCCCGTCTACTATGGGAAAAGGCTTAGTTGTTGTTGGTGTTGTGTGTGTGTATATATATATATATATATATATATATATATATAGAGAGAGAGAGAGAGAGAGAGAGAGATAGAGAGAATAGTCTATGTATGTATAGAGAGAGAGAGAATAATCTACACACGCACTCACCTTAAAAGATATCAACCATTCGATCTCTAAGATCAATGAATAAGATCTTTGAAACAAAAACAAATAGTACCAGGTGCATTTTTTGGTATTTAATGCACCTGCAAAAAGTATCAAAAGTTTTTTTTAAATTTGAATTTCAACATTCAATCTCATTGATCAAATAGTTGAGATCTTTAAAAATGTTTAAGGATGTAAGAGTAGATGCATTTCTAGTGGGATGCTGAAAAACAAGAAGTTGCATGAACAGATTTGTGAGAAGATACTAAAAGAAAATTTGAAGTATCAAGTTCAAGCAAACGAGCATATAAAATTTGCAGAATTCAAGAAGACTTATTGTGTCTTCATCTTAAGAAAGGATGGTTTTCTCCCGGAATATTTGCAAAGTCAGCTGATCCTTATAAGATGTTGAAGCAAGTTGGTGAACATGCACACAAAGTCAAGCTTCCAGCTGAATATGATGTGTATGACATTTTTCAGTGTTGAAGGCCTCTCTCCTTATCTTTTTCTTTTTGATACAAGATAGGCCGCAGCCTAACACACACACACTCCATGTAACCCCCAGGAGTCGAACTCCCCATCAACAACACAGGCATCAGTTGAGCTAATGCTCTGGGTGTGAGTTCTTTCCTTATCTTGAAGACACTGAAGACTGGAAGACAAGTTATTTTAAGCCAGGGGAGCATAATGCAAGAGCATCAGATGAATTAGAAGTTAATTAGGTGCTTAATGTAGCATGGCATAAATGCAATAGTTATCTGTCTTTTTTAAAGGCTATGACTCTTTAAAGTTCCTAGCTTACCTATTACGACCTAACCTCTTTTTTTTCTGTTACAAGGGGAGGCCGTAGCCTAACACACACACACGCACCATGCACCCCCCGGGAGTTGAACTCCCCGCCAGCAGCAAAGGCGTCAAAATGCCCAGCCAGTTCAGCTAATGCTCTGGGAGAGCTTGCTTCAAGCTCTGCTCTGGGAGAACCCACAGCCTTTTAGTTTCCCTTTGTTTGGTCTGTTCCTTCAATGTTATCTATTTCTGGGTTGACTGTTGAGTTTCTAGGATACCTATTTATAGATATTGGGGTTCCATGTGAAGGTATTCCCAGGCAGCCTATTTATGTTATAGAGTTTTCATTTCCTAATGCTCAGATGGGTGTTCCAAGATTAGCTATTTATATCCTTCTTTTTGTCGTGAAATTCTAAGATCCTGTGCTTCTTTTCAATAGTTCTTTATTTTTTTGGTGGACTCCATTGAGTGGTGAGTGGCTGAGCGCACCTAGTCAGTATTACCTAAGTTTGGAGTCCTTAGGATGGTGATTAAAATATCTCAAACTCCATATTATGATTTTCCCAGCAATCATACGTTATCGGTTTGACGGCAACCACACCTTAACTGGTGACAATCTTGTTGAGTTGTGTTTTCATCTTCCATCTACCCTGCACATATGGTATCAAATAATATCAGCAAACATCGACAACAATGAGGTTTTGACAGCTATTTTCAATGTTAAGGAACGACGTGCTACATATATCACATGTAATTACGGGATCCAGTGCGAGTTGTTTATCGACTACAAGCTAGAAAAAAATTTGTGGACCACTGAACCATGAAGAATGCGAAGTACGTGACATTAAACCGTTTGAAATGGATCCAGCAAAGCTTTAGCCGCTAGGTTTATATGCGCAAAAGGGAGAAACGCATAGAAATCTTACGAAACAAAAGTTGTAAGTTATAGCCACATGCAGGAAATCGGCCATAGCACAATGCAAGAGTGAACACAACAGAAGAGAGCCAAACACGTGGAAAGCTGGAAATGGAGACAAGGCATAAGCTGTACGCATACCACGGTAGCCATCGGGTATCGGAATGGTTGCACCCTCCAATTTCCTTCCCCTGAATGCGGCCTCCTCCACCAGCATTGCATCAACCACAATACCTACGCAACGAAAAGCAACAAAAAGAAGACTACCATCGTAAAACTAGCAACACACACACACACACACACACACACACACAGAGAGGGAGAGACCAGATTGCTTGGGCTTGAAGTAGTCTGCGACGGAGCACTGGCCGGACCGCTTGATGCCGCAAGGTAGGTGGTGGACATGGCCGGAGATGTCGACCGTTGGTTCGGATAGATCAACGGTCCCTGTTACTCCATCTCTTGGGCACCTGCTGCTGCTGCTGCCCTCCATTGAATTCTACCCGTGAGCTCACAACAATCGGAAACCCACACATCATCGTCCCTCTTTGTTGCTTTGAGGAACAGTGGTGGGGGCGATCAGATCTGGGTCCGATCTAGGTCATTCAGTTAAGGAAAGCAAAATGGCACGTGGTATTAGAATCAGACCGGGATCCAGTTCCTACCTAGGTCTACAACGAGCTTACGCCTTTTCCACACTGAGTGGGTCGACTAGGGGGTGCAATAGGACTTCTTCCTAGGAGGTATTTAAACCTAGCATTATTCCCGCCCATGCATACTTAACTTCAGAGTTTGGATGGAATCCGGTGTATTCATGCTTGAAAAGTCGCGTCCCTTAATACCTAACAAAGTTTTATGTTGGCTAACAGTTGCCTAACTCAATCCTTCTCTTTTATTTGGGCTTCGGGCTCACTTTGTAAGGTTTATCTCTAAATTGCGTGGAGTTCTGCAAGTTGCAAGGAATTCCCAAATATTTCTAATCCACTTATGAGGTTTTTTGTGGATCGTAATTGTTAATTCGAGCTGGATCCAAGTCTAGTATATGTTAATGAGAAGTTCAAAGACCAACCTGGATAATCGAATGGATATATCCATGTTGTGAGTAAGGGCGACCATGAAAATGGTGGTAGATTACATGTTATTAGGCCCAACAAATCAGCCATTATTCGTATTGTATATTATTAGTAGACAAAGCTAAACATATCTCATGCACAATTCATGAGCCCATGTTTGTACGAAAGCACATAACTGACACGAACTGGAGAGTTGGGTTGCCAATTAGAGCACACTAGAAGCAAGCCGTAAGGATGTATTTGATTAAGGGTGTCAGGCTCTTGGTACTAGAACCATACAACTAGATCTAAATGGGCTTGTAACTATGGTATGAGGAATTATGATTCTAAATTTGATTCATGAGTGGAATTTTCACTGGAGTTTTTGTGTGAGGTAGAGTAGCAATATGAGAGGAGGCAGTTGGGTTTTCATGTGAAGCCCATGGGTCTAGTTCTTATGGCCCACCTCGCTTTTTTGTATCAAGTTTTTTACTCAAACTGGGCTGGTAGAACCATTCTAGCGACAAGGTACACATTTGATGCATAACTAAACTTTAAATTTATAGCACCAAATATCAAGGTTCAATGCTTCTTAAACCACGAATCAAAGACACCTTAATGGGTCTTTTTGGCCTCCTTTAAATGTCAATGAAGTGGCTGATAAAGGAGAAGGAAGAAAAGGTTATTCTATTAGCCTTAGGAAACAAAACTTATTAAGACTAGTAAAGCATTACAAGTGATGTGGCGAATTCCCTGATTGGTGTTGCCAACTCTTATTTGTAGTTGGAATAAATCAAGTAAGATTAGAATCTTGTATCTTTTGGAAGTGTGATAGCAGTTGGTGCCAATTCCGGTAGAAGATTTTCCTAATGGTTGAAGCTTACCATTTTACCATGTCTTGATTTCAGAGAATTTCGTCTGGTTTGTGAATTATAGGACCCTACCTTTATGAACTTTTATGTGCTTTATATTTTGATCGTACCTGAGGCGCTTCAATTGCAACACCCACGAACTTCTCCTTTTCCTTTTTGTAAACACGAAAGAACAAACTTCCAAGGTCAACATTAACTTAGGAGCATGAACAAAATTTTACTTACGTTCAGACCTTTAAAGAACAAAAAATAAAAAATGAGATTAAAAACTTCCTCTTTTTCATTCATTATTCCTTATTTTTATACTTAAAAGGAAAGGACAACTCCATAACCAGGATTCACCATGAAGACGCAAGAGTTCTGGGTCGATGGAGCTGTCATTAGGTACCACTACAATTGGATTAACCATTGATCAATCAACAAGCAATAGTAGAGATAAACTTAAGGATGGACTTGAAGAAATACTCATCATATTTGAACTTGTATTCCTCAAGAAATAATCTCCTAAGTTGAGCTCATATTCTTATCCATACATCTTAAGAATTAAGAGGAACTATGATATTGCATCGGCCTCGTTAGCATGGGGACCACTCCTCTCACTCTTCCATGTGAACATGGTGAGCAAGTGAATTGGATATGGACTTTGGGCCACCCGCCCCAAAGAAGGGCCTAGAAAGGCCCCCCTTGGCCTATAAATAGAGGCCAGGGGGAGCATGTTCTCGTATCTTCCAAGAGGTGAAGAGAGTGATGCTCCTTGGGTTGTTTTGTGAGAGATTGTAGATTGCTAGGAAGAGATTTTGAGAGGAAGAGACTGCTAGGAAGAGATTTTGAGAGGGAAGAGACTTATAGAATTAAATTCAAGTTAAAAAGCCCATGGATTTCAAAGTAAATGAGACGAACAGGTGAGACCCAATCCAAATCCAGATCAAGACCAATTCCAAAAGCGAAGGATGGTCCGAGTTAGAAGCCTATTCTCTCAAGATAAAGCAAATAACAAAGATATCAAATAGGATATGAAGATCAAAGCTTATCGGAATTGGATAAGATGAAGACTGGCCTACTTCTAGGGACGAATCATTTCAGGACACGGGATCAGTTCAAGTTCAAATCAATGGCCAAGATGGATCGTCCTTCACTAAATGAATTGGGTTTGAAAATGCTGACTTTGAAGACTTATTCAAGCTACAACATATCAATTTAAATAAAGTTAAATAAAGACAAGAAGCAAAGCTAGCCTAGTCAACCACATAGGTGCACTCGGTTAGGGCAAGATGAGCCCATATAGACTAAAAAACCAGCCCACATGGGGTTGTTCACTATCTTGGAGGCTCCATTTTCTATCTTTCATCTTGGGGATTGGTGAGAGAAGGGCTGGTCTTGGGCTTAGCAAGGAGGTGCTGTACAAGGTGAGTCATGGGCTGCAAAGGAGTGAAGTAAGAGAGGAGAGAGTGGGGTAGATCTAGGCCATTGAGTGCAAGTGAGATTGAGAGATTAAATCAAGGAAGAAGGAGGCCGAATTCCCCTTGGGAGTTCAAATTCGTGGGTGAAAAGTTGTAAGTATTCCTACACCTTGATTCTAATCCTTCTTCTCCATTCATTATATTTGAAAGGGGTTGTATTAATGGAGCCTTGTCTCCCCCATATTATAATAGTGATTAGATTTGCTGAATTTTCATTCTCACATATACACTCCATGTGTTTGTTTTTGCGATTCTTCCCCAATATATTCTATAGAACACTCTATACTCTCTACCCCCTCTATGATTAAGCTTATATACATATTTCCCTTTATTTTCTTTCAGCAATTTCAATTCGTTATGTTGTGTTGCTGCAATTTTAATTCGTGTGAGTTTAATTCGTGATGTTGTGTTGTTGTAATTTTAATTTGTGTGAGTTTGCATCACGTATGTTTCTAAAAATTTGAAACTGGATTTTATCATCTCTACATATGTTGATTGCTTTATTTTTAATTCTCGAACCTCTTCTCCAATTGCTTTGAAACTTTTCACACATATTCTATACACACAGGCTCACTTCTGATAAAATTTTCAAGAATTTTAGGGTCGTCCAACCTCGTAATTAAAACTATGCAAAATCAGAATAATTTCTATAAACTGTCTTTTCAACCAGTTTTCTTATAATAGAGCATGAGTTTTCATCCTATAACTCTATTTATAGATTCTAAAATCGATGAATTTTGATTCATTGGAAAGTTGACATCCATAGCTTTCCATCAAGACCAATTCACTAAATTTGAAACTCGGAGCACTGAGATACAGACTCATCTTTGAGTCTCTATATTTCTGTGACAGAACAATTCTGGGTGCCTGAGCAAAGGTATTTCTCTGATTTAATTTTGGATCAATACAACTCTGAATCATGATCTGTAAAGTGCTACAAACTCTTCACATCTCAGTCTTGTTAAATTTTGATGATTTTATCTATAAGGCACTAAAAATGATTCGGGAAACAAAGACTAAAAACATAACATTTTGTTTTTGAGAACTTGTTCATTTCAAAGTTTTCAATCAAGTGTATTCATTTCTTCTTTAAAAACACCACATCTTCACATGAATTGGAGTCTTTTACCTCTAGAATTGAAGTTTCTAAGCACTTAGGCTGACCTTTGAACGTCGGTTCAAGAAGGCCTAAAGCGAAAAGAGCTCGCTTAGCCACAATCACCATTTTAGTCAGATTTTGTATATATTTTTGTTATTTTTGAAAAACTAGCTAGCACGCTTGCGTAAAAGTATATTAGAAATTATCATTTCAAGTCTTTACACAAGCTTGGAGTAAAAATTTAATGTCTACAGAATTGGCATGCCCAGTGGGAGTCGGATATTGAGAAATTTCAAAACTTAGGTGAAAAATCTTCAATTCCAAGCTTTCCAAAGTTTGGTGTTAATTTTCAAACTTATGCACAGATTTTTCTTATCTCTAAGCATTTCAAAAACAATGTAAAGCATAGATGATTCATTTGAAAACAAGCCGAGGAAATCCTCATCGCATTCTCAAAACGGTTTTCCAAATCCTCTAAAGCTTGAGATGAAGAGCTTGCTTCCCTAAGGGAGATAATGAGGGAAATGGAGAAAAAAATAAATGCCTTAAACCAAAAGGCTAAGGCACATCGATCACATGAGAATTCATCTCGGATGCATAAAGAGAAAAAGAATACTCGAAAAACCAAATTGAGCCCAGAATCCGATGAAGGAAATGAGGCTTCAAGTGCAGCAAGTGTTAAGATTGAATCATCTAACCTTGTCCATCCTCCAAGCATCTCCTTTTTCATTGAAAAACAAAAAGAAGTTTTTTATGTTTCAAAAGACCAAAAAAAATTGGAAAATCTTCAAAAATAAAACAAACTTGAAAATCAAAATTTTGAAATTTCAAAAACTGAAAATGAAGTCCACATTTTCGAGCACACAAATAGAGTGGGGCGTGAGATCCACTTTACTCCCATCACTTCACAAACATTCTCTCCGATGGGTTTCAATCCCTTGAGCCTCACTTCACATACCCCACATGTTTCACATGAGAATGGATGTTGCACACACGTAGGCTTGGAGGATAAAATCTAAGACCTCGAAAAGCAACGGGAGCTCGAAGCCATGCATGAGCTAGAGCCACCTCAGGACGCCTGCAAGGATGCTTGCTCTCACCATGAAAAGGTAGACAAATTTTAAAAAGGTATGTCCAAAACTCCTTCCCCATAAACTCCCTACTCGATCCTCCCCTTCTTAGTATAGGATCGATATATCATTCATTAGATGCATCGAATCACACTCATGCACCCACAGACCCACAAAATGATTCCAAGAATGTGGATTTTCAAGGTGTGTCAAATGTCCCGCACCAAGAAAAAGAATTTCAGAAAGAAAAACAAGATCAAAATAAAGTTCAAAATATGGTAGACACGACTATTCCTAAGGCATGCATTGACATCCAGGTACACGTATCCCTACCATGCATAAAAAAATCTCCTTGAGCCTAGGTTTGTATCATGAACTCGAACCTACAGCCATGATTTCTCCCAACATCCATAAACCAACCAAGGGACCGACCATGGTTTCCCTTGTAATCCATACCTCTCAACTTCGCAAGGGATCGAGCATGTTTTCCCTTTGCACCAAAATAAACACAAGTCGTCCATCCCTAGGGGTACAATGGGTTGCACCTAGGACCAATCCCAAGCCGTCTAGGGTTACATATACCCTAGAAGCACCCAAGTCTTCCACCCTCCATACCTCCGAGCTCCTACCAAAAATAAGTCGTGTGTATATCCATGATATTGATGATACTCGATTCCTAGGCCATTCACTTTATAAAAAAAAAATTAAAACTCAAGAAGCCTTGGAACATAATGTTAAACATGGGATACACACCTTACCAAGGCCTAGGAACCCATAACCAAGGTAGTCTAGAGCCAATCTTACCTAGTCCTAACCTGAGTCGATATAGATTGGGCTATACCCCATCCATACCCCGTGAGCCACCACCTAAGACCACTTGGGTCAAGATTGCCCTTAAAACCCACTAACACCGAAACTTATGGCTTAGACCTCTTGTTTAGAGTCTAATTCATAGATTTTTCTTTGTAGGTTTGATGGAAGATCCCTCTTTATCCAAAAATCCCCAAAAAAATATATATTCTCAAAAACCAAAAAAAGTTGGAAAACTTTAAAAATCCAAAAATATTTGAAAATCTAAAAATTCTAAAAAAGAAATTGTTTATATTCATTCTCCTATTCTTTATTTGGAAAAAGCCTCAAAAAGAAAGTCTTTTATATTGATCCTTCTAGTTTTTAAAAAAGATTAAAAAATAAAAATTTTAAAATTACAAAAAATATTGGCCATGTACAAAGCCCATTTTCGAGTTCTTTAAAGATTGTATATATTCTCAAATGAAAATTGGCTAAGACCATCATGCACAACCCCTCTCTCTTGCCTAACACTTCTCTAGAAATTAAAATGCTTGAGAATGATCAAAGCAAGGAAGAAGATCAAGCCTTCGAGCTTCCCGAATTTCATAGAATCCTTGACTTAGAAAAACTTTAAATACCACAGGAGGAGATTTTTAGGGAGTGAGACTAACCTAAACTATGTAAAAATAGGTGCATGTTTGCATAAGCATGAAAAAACATCATTCATTGCATTTTTGAATTCATATGTAGATGTATTTGTATGGACCTATGAAGACATGCCAGGTCTAGACCCTAAAATCATGGAGCATCATCTTTCCTTAGAACCCAATATTTTATCATAAGCCAAAGGTGTTAGAAGTCGACCCCTCTAAGTATCGAGCCACCATAGACATGCCTCCACCCTCCAACTTGACCCAAATCCGAAGTCTCGAAAGTTGACTCCAAGCGATTAGGAGATTTATCTCCAATTTAGCAACAAGATGCGAACCTTTCAATAGGCTTTTGAAAAAAGGGGTGAAATTTGAATGGGACATAGATTGTCAAAAAGCTTTCGAAAGATTGAAAACTTATTTGGTAAATCCTTCGATTTTAAAAACTCCAAAGCAAGAAAAACCTTTATTGCTTTACATTTCTGTTCATACAAATGCATTGGGTGCGTTACTTGCTCAATATGAAGATGATGGCCATAAGGAGTATGTTATTTACTATATTTCGAAAACTCTATTGGCATATGAAAGAAATTATCAAGCGATGGAGAAAACATGCTTGGCCTTGGTATGGGCTTGTCAAAAGTTTAGACATTACTTCCTTGATCATGAGATTTGGATAGTGTCTAAGCTTGATCCAATCAAGCACTTGTTTGAAAACCTATCCTAACGGGTGCTTGGTAAATGACAGCTCCTCTTAATGGAGTATGATTTAAAATTTCATCATAAAATCTCCATTAAGGGACAACCCCTAGCCAATCATATGGCTGAATTGCCGTTTGAATTCCACGATGGAGAATGTGGAGGCCATGTCAATGTAAATATGATGGCCATGAAGAAACTTAGGGTCAGTTGTTTTGGTCCACTCTTAGCAAGAATTATCATGATCATATTAGGAAATATCATCAATGTCAAGTGCATGGACATGTCATTCATATCCCATCGTCTACCTTACATTCCATTGTAAGTGTAGGCTTAAAAATTTCCACTCCTGGTTTTGAGACCGGGAATGAACCTTTTCGCACCTAAGTTCGTTTCTAAGGGCGTGCCAGCTAGCATACTTAAGCTAGCGAAGATTTTTGAAATATTCTGACTTTTCTTGATGATTGTGGGGAAGAGGGATCTTTTTGTTTAAACCTTCTTGAACTGATGCTCAAGGGTCAGTTTAAACGCTTAAAACTTCATTTTTACAAAACTTTGCAAAGACCAGTGTTCGAAGAATTCGATGTATGCCTTGTTTGCAAATTTTATTACGACTTTGGACGAACCTAAGTCTTTGGATTTTTAGCTATTTTGGGCTTGATGTGTGTGCACATGTGACCTAGTTTCCACGTGGTTTGAGCGTAGATTCAGGGCATCTTTGAAAGCTAACGAATGCAAAGATGCACAAATATTTTCGAGTTTTTGAGAAGATGATATCAGCTAGGCTCGAATTAAAAGGGCGACTCACACAACTTTCAATGTAAATACCCAAAATTGAAGTGCAACTCACGCAGCTTAATGTAAATACCCGAAATGTAAAGCAACTCACGTGACTTAATATAAATCCACACAAAGGGAAATGCAACTCGATGTGAAGTAAAACTCACACAACTTGAAAATATATAAATATGTTGTATCCTAAGAGCGGAAAGGCTCAATGTGTGTGAGTGTGAAGAGCGGAAGGGCTCGAGTACTTGTGCGTGCTTTTCGTGTGAAATTGAAATGACAACTCACACAACTTTCACTAAAGTAAATACCCAAATTGAAATATATACTTTAGCTTAAGAGTGAAAAGGCTCAATGTGTGTGGTTGTGTAGAATTGAAATGACAACTCACACGACTTTCACTAAAGTAAATACCCAAATTGAAATATATACTTTAGCTTAAGAGCGGAAAGGCTCAATGTGTGTGGTTGTGTAGAATTGAAATGACAACTCATACGACTTTCACTAAAGTAAATACCAAATTCAAATATATACTTTAGCGTAAGAGCAGAAAGGCTCAATGTGTGTGGTTGTGTAGAATTGAAATGACAACTCACATGACTTTCACTAAAGTAAATACCCGAATTAAAATATATACTTTAGCTTAAGAGCGGAAAGGCTAAATGCACGCGTGTGTGAGTGTGAAATTTAAATGACAACTCATACGACTTGAATGTAAATACCCAAATTGAATTGCAACTCACACAACTTTTACTAAAGTAAATACCCAAATAGAAATATATACTTTAGCTTAAGAGCGAAAAGGCTCCATGTGTGTGCAATCGTGTGCAATATAAGAGCGGAAAGGCTCAAGTGCACGTGGGTGTCCTTTGTGTGCAATTAAAAGCGAGAAAGCTCAAGTGTACGTGTGTGGATATGTATCAAGAACGAATATTACATTTCGGGGGGAGACTTCGCTCCATTATTACAACCCCGTGTCGAATTGAATTTATCTTAAGCTAGTAAGGTAAAAACTGAACTTAAACAAACACTTACATGTGGTCGACTTTGCCTCTCAAGTTGCTCGGGTCCATCCTCCTTGGCAGCCACGAGCTAGGTCTCCCTAGGTGGGTCTAGGCGTGAGAGTTTAGGCTTAGGTTTACTTGGGGGCAACCAAGTGTTTTGTGGTTTAGGATGGGCTGGTTTTGGGCAAGGTGTAGGTTAGGGCGTAACGGGTGTGGTCCTAGCTAGGTGAGGTCTTAGGTGAGTTAGGTAGGCTGGGGCTGAGTCACGACAAAAGGGTGTGGGGTGTTGGTGTCAGGTGATACTGAGGTAGGTCGGTAGGTGCTAAGGAGATGGCTGGGAGCTGGTGACAGGCGTGCAGTGGGGGTGCTGAGGTAGGTCGGGAGGTGCTGGGAGTCGGTAGGGTGTAGGGATGTCGCACAAGGCACGACAGGGGTTGTGTGGCACGGTGGGGTGCTGGGAATCGGCAGGGTGTGGGGTGCGGCAGGCGGGTGTGTGACACAGTGGGGTGATGGGACACAGCGGGTGAGTGGCACTGTGGGTGGCTGGGAATTGGGTGAGTGGTGTTGGGTGCGGACGTGGGAGATGTCAAGGCAGCTGGTGAGGTGTTGGTGTGTGGCTGGGTGTGCGGGGGACAGGGTGCAGGAAAGCGTGCAGGCCGGGGGGTTGTGAGGGTGCGGTTGTGGCAGGTAGAGGGTGCGGGTAGCAAGGTAAGTGGTAGTCGAGTGGTTGACTAGGGAGATGTGGGGTGCGGGTGGCAGCTTTGGCGCTGCACAAGGTGCAGGCCGAATGTAAGCTTGGAGCATGCAGAACATAAACCGAGTGCAAGATGCACTCGGTTAGAGGGTAAGGATAGGTCGGTGGAGAGGGGCTGGGTTCAACCTAGATATGGCTAGGTCTAGGGGCTAAATAAAGCCGGTTTGAGGGTGGCTGGGCTAGGTCTAACTAAGTCGGTTTGGGTTAAATGGGGGAGTCGGTTTGGACATAGGGATAGGTTAGTTGGGGTGAGAGTGGTCCAGCTAGAGGATAAAGGGAGTCAGTTTGGGGTATGTAGGCTAGGTCTAGGCTAGTTTGGGGTTAGGTTTAGTGGATAGGTTAGGGTTAGGTTTAGAGACCTACCTCTTGGATCCGGTCCACCTATTGTAGCCCATGCCTTGATCCACGCCCACGCCTTTATTCATGTTGGTGCGGCCCTAGGTTAGGTCCAACTCACATGGCTTGAACCCATTTCTCCTTTGGCTAACCCACTTGACCAAGTCAAGCCCACCAATCTTCTCTCTCTTACTTTATGCTCTCTCTCTCCCAAGCCTCCCACTTGAAGTTCACGTAAACTTTCATCCATGCCTCACCTCTATTTATAGGCAAGGGGATGGGTTTTGGCGTTTTGAGACAGGCGATTTTCATGGGCCTCCCACTTGAAGTTCACGTAAACTCCGTCTTAGGTTGAGTTTTTCTCAATCTTTTCGTCCGATCTCCTTCTCACCTTCTGGACTTCGTTTCGTCTCATTTCTGGAATTTCAAGCTTGGGCTTGGATTTCTGATGATTTTGCTTGGTGCTTTGGCTTTGCATTTCATGTTCCAGGGCTGAAGTCTGCTTTTGGCTTGAGCTCTTCTTTTGATTTTTGGCCTTGCTTTCATTAGGTTGGGCTGAATTCTAGGTTTTTGACCTGCTTTTGGAGTTGCTTTTTGATCAGGCTTCACTTGCTTGCTTTGGCTGCTTACAAAATTGGGACTTAGCGCGAGTTTAAGAAACTTATATTTCGAAAGGGTTTGATAAAAAGTTTAAAGTTTTGAAACTCCTAGGTTTTCGAAAGCTCAAAATTGGTTTTGAAATGGTTTTACAAACCAGGTGTTTGTTTCAGAAATCATTTGATTTTGGGGTGTTTACAGTGAGCCCATTGCCCTACACCATGTGGCCATTTGACATCATAGGACTCATCTCATCTCTACCAAACTAGGGGCATTTAGAATGTATTCCCTAAAAATCTTTTCATGGAGACTGAATATATTAATCATCTCATAAAGCATGTATCTCCATCACATCACATGGAATACATTTTTACATGTCATACATCACATGGACATCATTCATCCAAAGAGGCCCAAAAAGGTGGTAGCCCAAGTGGGAATGTCCCCATGTCGTAAAAGGGGCAACAAAAAAAAATGATAATGCATATTGATTGAATGATGTTGAGGGTAGAAATTTAGTAGACCCTATAAATGCCCAAATATCACACCTAGGGTCTATGTTAAATTCTTTTGAAAAGATTTTAAAATGGATCTCCTTTGAACTTCTTGAAATAAGGATCAAAATTGATTGTATGACCTTAAATAAGGGAATTGATGATTTATGAAAAGTAGAGTTTTCAAAAATCATGTGGTAACATTTCAAAAATCCTTGGCTTACAAAATGAAGCTTTGTTCAAAATAGCAAAATATTTTAAAATGGTAGATGCTATTAGGAAATGGGATGATCTTGGTTGAATCGAGTAGCCAAAGGGATAAGTTTCCCCCCATTTCACTTCTCTCTCAAAAAGAAAAATTGGTAAAATTCAAAAGAAAAAGAGAATACAAAAACTCTTCCAAAAAGAGGTCTTCCCTTCAAATAGAAAGAGGGAATACAAAAATTCCTCTAAAAGAGGTCTTCCCTTCAAATAGAAAGAGGGAATACAAAAATTCCTCTAAAAGAGGTCTTCTCTTTGAATGAAAAAAAGAAAGAAAAGAGAATGCAAAAACTCCTCCAAAAAGAGGCATTCCCTTCTGATAAAAAGAGGAAATACAAAAATTCCTTCGAAAGAGGTCTTCTCTTTGATTGAGAAAAAGAAAAGATAAAAAAAGATAAAAAAGGAAAATCCAAAGCTTAAAAGAGCAATTTTTCGTCTCTTTGACTTAAACCAAGGGACACTTTAGAAGGGACCGTGGTAATTCTTTCTCATATCCCTATAGCTTATCCCAATGTAAAAAGGTTTATCCATGAAAATCCTAAAGTAGGAATAGAATCTACTTATTTGGAGTTCATTTTGTTTGAAAATTAGACTTTGTTGTGTGGGAAATTGAACTTTGAAATGTTTTTCAAAATTTCCTACAAAACCTCTACCAAGTAGTAGGTATTGAAACCCAAATGAAGGAAAATATGAAAAATTGGAAGTCATTTTGATTGAATCTAAAAGGAGTTCCCTTTTGAAAATAAATTTTGAAAACCCGAAATGTCAAAATGACATGAGATTATCCTACTTGGGGCAGCCGAACTTCAAAGGCTCTCTCCAAGCTCATTCATCTTCTAATTGAGTCTCTAAAACCTCACTTTGTATCACCCACACCATGCATGCATACATTCAAAGTTGTTCATGCATGATCATGCTTAGGACATATACCCCATGTAGGTCAAGTCCCCTTTGGCTGAAATCCCCTCTTCTATAATTCAAGGAAAATGATTGTATAAAATAAAGGATGATTTATATTCTCAAGAAATTTTGTGAATAAAATATAAAAGAAATGTTTTCTTCTTTGCCATTATCCAAATAAATTTGGATTAATGGCAAAGAGGGGCATCTGTAAACACCCAAAATTTAAAATATTTTCAAAACTCCCAAATTTGAAAATCAATTTAAAGTCTTTATGAACGTCAAAATTCGAAAACCCCAACTTTTTAAAGATCAAGTATTTTTGGAAACATTTCAAAATAAAGGTTTTAAATTCAAGTTAAAAAGCCCATGTATTTCAAAGTAAATGAGACGAACAGGTGAGACCCAATCCAAATCCAGATTAAGACCAATTCTAAAAGCGAAGGATGGTCCGAGTTAGAAGCCTATTCTCTCAAGATAAAGCAAATAACAAATATATCAAATAGGATACGAAGATCAAAGCTTATCGGAATTGGATAAGATGAAGACCGGCCTACTTCTAGGGACAAATCATTTCAGGACACGGGATCAGTTCAAGTTCAAATCAATGGCCAAGATGGATCATCCTTTACTAAATGAATTGGGTTTGAAAATGCTGACTTTGAAGACTTATTCAAGCTACAACATATCAATTTAAATCAAGTTAAATGAAGACAAGAAGCAAAGCTAGCCTAGCCGACCACATAGGTGCACTCGGCTAGGGCAAGATGAGCCCATATAGACTAAAAAACCAGCCCACATGGGGCTGGTCCATGGCACCACAAGGGGACCACGTGATAAACATTTTTGTAGCTAAGTGGGTCATATGGCACATTACTTGCCTTTCTTGCATCTCTTTGTATTTGTCTATAAAGAAAATAAAAGAAAGAATACAATTTACTTAAAAGTTAGAAAATATCATTACTTATGAGTTACAACTTAAAGGTATAAGGAATAACAAATATATAACAAAAATATCTTTTTACCTTTGCCTTAACTTCATATTGTTTGTAATATATACCAAATCACAAAGACAAGCATGCTCCAATATGTTTCTTTTCTTTATGTGAATGCATTAAAAAAACTCCAATTCCTCTCGCATCGACTCGAACTACATTTTTGACTTAATACGTGTTGAACAAACCTTGACAAATTTGTTGCATCTACAACAAATCGAGCCCATCATTCATCTAAAATAAAACATAATAAATGAAAGGATTAAGTCTTAAGAAACAAAACAAGTTATAAGAACAAAGAAGTAATAATAAATTATCAAAAAACCAAATCATACTTGGTCGCATCTCGAAGCGCAGTTGTATTACAATTGAGCTTCCAAAATCTCCAACGCTATCTATATACTTACATAACTCTAAATGAATGTTGCACCTAATAGATGAATCTTATACAAGGTCAATTACTTTCAATATCCCTTTCTTAACTTCATTATCCTCTACAAAGTTGGGAGAAAATCTAATAGAGGGATTAAGAAAATATGCCACAGTATGTAAATCATGACGCAATTATCGATTTGAACGTGCATCAATCATCTTTCAAACCTTTTCTAGAAGTGACACTTGCGAGCAAGGTTTGCTTGTATTCCAATTTGACCTTATCCATAGCATCATATATATAAGACATAACAGGCCTATCTTCACTGTCTACGGTTTTCATTACCTTCACTCAAGACATAATCATCCTAAAAAAAGGTATTGTATTTCTCTCAAAAGTTAACATTAAAAATAACATGTACTATAATAACCCCCTCTCTCTTTCT
Organism: Brasenia schreberi; assembly: GCA_036023115.1. Taxonomy (NCBI): domain Eukaryota; kingdom Viridiplantae; phylum Streptophyta; class Magnoliopsida; order Nymphaeales; family Cabombaceae; genus Brasenia; species Brasenia schreberi. The sequence continues at coordinate 4,601,531 of JAYKKT010000038.1, forward strand.
TTACCAACTTATAGAGCCCCATTCATCAGATGCAAACATCTTTTTTAATGAACTTTTCTCTATGACAAAACTTTGAACACAAATAATGTTCGTAACAAATCTTGTTAATGAAGGCCTAATATGCTCCCTTCCATAAGTGTGGATTCTCATCAAATACAATACAAACTAGTGATTATAAGTGATGCATTCTAAGGATGATTCACCTCAAGCATCTTACAAGTAGCTCTAAAGTTTGCAGCATTATCAGTGATGAATTAAATAATATTTTTAACACCAACATCTTCAATATCTTCAAAAATAGGGAGTAAATCATTAACACTTTTATCAATATAGGACAAGTCATAGGATTTCAAAAATAATGTTCTCTTTAGACAATAGACCAACAAGTTCACTAATAATCTACGATGCCCATCTATCCAACCATTAGCTATAATGGAATAACCAGTAACCTTCCATAACTCTTTATATTCAAGATTACATTCATAAATAATAGTAACCCATTTTTATAATAATTTATCCCTCAAAGCATGATAAATATGGACCTTATAACCATATCCTACACTAGCTATAGCATTTGTCATACCTTGAAAGAAAAATGAATTTGGAATATTAAAAAAGAGGTAATTTTCATAAAAAAAACTTTGCACACTTCAAATCTACTTTCTTAATTACCTCCCTAGAAGCCATAGCTGATCTAATACTTGGTTGAGGTTTGAAAGTAGTATGTTGTGAAAAAATGAATGTATTCCACTACCTCTAGCACCTCCTCTACCACTCCTTGCATTCATAGAGAGAACAAGAGCTCTTGCAGTGGAACAAAAACCGACCCCACTACTATTGCCACCAAAATCTACACTCTTTCCTTTATCTCATCTTATCCTTCTCTTCTTAACTGTCTCTTCCTCCTATCTAGCCATAGCATAAATTTCTTTTCGAGAAACATCTTGAGACATATCCCAACTGCCTATTTCTGCTCTCTTTGTCATAATCTCTTTCTTTCCTTTATGAGCTCTAGAACTTATTGAATTTCATATTTCACACTTTAAAGCACTCGACAATAAGCACTTGCACGATTGCATCCTTTTTAGTTCTCCAAAGATGTTTCATGCGAGAAATACCTTAATCCTTCATATCGTTACAAAATATATATTTATTCACAAGCGTATTGCTTTAATACATGATGGTACAATACTTCTATGATGGATCACCAACAATAAAAACCTGAGTTTCTCGGGTTTGATATCCTATGAACCAACCTCGACTCGTATGATATAACTCATATCGTATCATATCATGTGATACACGATAAATCATAGAGCATGATACGGTATCGTGTACCATATCATATTGCCCTATGATATATGATAAATTTGTACTGTATAGTATGTTATGGTACGAGTTTACAACATTGATCACAACTAAACCAGTTTGGGGATGGTTTTGGTGTTGAAACCATCGGTTTCGGGGCGGTTCTTATTTTAGTTCTAGAACTGCCTTGGAACCACCAAGAGAAGCTTAAAACAGTTTTTCTTTTTCTAAGTTAAAAGATGAGAGTAAAGCTCTTTAAACTTGAACTCCCCACCATTGTAGCCAATGAGGAGCAACCTACCATTTGAGCTATTCGGTGGCTTATGAATAAAGAGCATTGGTGAAGGTATTTAAGGCCTATCTCCCATTTTTGTGAAACAAAACACGTGCACTTTGCACCCTCTAAGAGTCGAACTCCCCACCAAGGGCATGCATGAGGAGCTCCCTACTGTTGGGCTATGGGCTTATTCGTGATAGGATACTACAACAACAACTAAGCCTTTTCTCATACTAGATGGGGTTGGCTACATGAATTCTTTGTTTCTATAGAGCTCGATCATGTGTCATACTAACAATTCACTCAACATAAATAAATTTGTTCTTTATTGTTTTCTTCCAAATACTTTTCGTGGTTTTCTTCTTTCTCTTTTAACATTTTCACAATCTAAAATAAATTTGTTCTTTATTATTTTCTTCCAATACTTTTTGTGGTTTTATTCTTTCTCTTTTAACATTTTCACAATCTAGTTTCTTGTACTTTCTTATCGAAACTTCTTTTCATCATCTTTTTACGTGTTCAAACCATCTCAAATGATTTTTTTATTTTATTATTTATTGGTATCACTCCCAATTTGTTTCTAATAAGCTCAATATATATGGTATTTCTTTGTGTGACGACTCATCGATCTCAATATCTTTATTTCTATCATGAACATCTTTTATATATATATTGATAATTAACTGTCCAACACTCAAAACTTGTTCATGATAGGATATTTTTGAAAATATATTTATTTAAATATAATAGCAGTTTCAAACCACCAGTTTCAGTCTTTGGTCGGTTTTCAAAAATCATGAATTGTAATTGAACCGAGAGAGATTTTCGGTTACAATTACGGTTTTGGGACCTATTCCGAACCGGCCATGTCTAGTTATTCGTAAATGCCAAGGGTGAGTTAGCTTAAATAGTTTAGCCCTCATTTCAAAGAAATTTTGTTTGCAATGTCTAAGCAATAGTTTCAACTTTAAATACTTTAACCACTAATCAACGAAGCATGCTTCTTTCTTAAAAAAATTGTAGGATCTTATACTTGCTTGGCTATTCAATTGTTGCTTTTTGTAAATATAGAGTGGATATTAACGGTCATTTTTGGTATCAAGTGTTCATTCGAGTGTTATTCGTATCGTATGATATGTATGGTATCATGAGAAGCCATGCCACGATACGATACTGTCGATATGCTTTTAATTTTTTTTCATTTCTTTTTGCAAGTTTCTAGCCTCTCTTAGTATGATATCGACCGATATGCTTGTTTGGGATTGCAAGCTGTGTATGTAACATGTAAATTCGGGTTTATAATTTCATTTATTGAATAAGAATACTTTATGAACAAATAAAAATTGTGACAACATCATTTCCCTTTTTGTTGACAACTTTTAGGTATATTTCTGCTACCAGTTTCTAATTTCATGAAATCGCAAACAATGAAGAACAATTTGGTTGTCTCGGTTCATTGAGTGATCATTTCACAACAATTTTAGGGTTCACCTTACATGACTTCTATTGAGTTGAACATGATCAACGTGTGTGAGGGTTAACTTGAAGTGAGAAATAGAGCTCAAGCATTAGTTAAAAAGCTAGGCTCCAGTAAGAGAAAAAGGGGATATCATCAAGTAATAATATCACATCACCGAGGTATCATAGACTCAATAATCAAAGAAATGGAGGTCATCATTTTGCTCACATATGAAATTAGCAAATATGACAACTACATATACAAAGATAGCAGTTTGTTAATTTTTATATATTAGATGAGTGAATTATGGAAGATAACGAAGAAAATGCACTCCTAACCGAAGAAGACATTGCATGGATTAATTTGAAAGGAGTGCAACAACATCACGAAGTAGATGAAGATTTTGATTTTGAAGCAGAAGGTGATGAGAAACAAATCTTCATCAAGGAGAAGATGAAGATTATTTAGTTAATGATCCTGATACAAATTTACAATATGTAAAATGTAAATGTATTCCATTTTTTGCTTCAAAATATATAAATTTGGATGCAATTGTTTAATGTTGAATGCTCAATATGTACTAAACTTTGCATTATATGAATTCAAAGCAATTACCAGATTTTTCCTTATTTTTCTTGATTTTTCGGTTTTTTACTAATTTTCCTGATTTTTTAAATATTTTTCTATTTTTTAATATTAAAGTATGATACGATACGATATGCCCATATCATGGATCCCAGCGATATGCAATACGATAAGCGTCACACAACACTGGTTCGTTCTTCCCCCTCTTAAGTTATTTGAAAGGAGTGAGGGACAGAATTCCTACTGTGTTGATCGTCATTTTAGTCTTAGATATAGTGCTGATTGTACAAGTTCATACAGAAGGACTTGAGAGATTAGGGCCTCTGATGATCTTCTGGTAGGGATTCCTTCCCAAGAAAAGTTTATTACGCATCAAGGACTTGTACAAAGTGCAAATATCTCATTCTTGTTTCCTTAATATTTGATTTATGTATGTGGGGAAACTTGAAACCAGAATTGCTACATGCTGATGCAATTGTGGGGATTAGTAACTACATAAGGAAGGTGTTTTTTTGATAGAATGCTACTTTCGGTGCTGTATAATTTTTGTTTCATTGAAAAATTTAGCCTGGATGATGTTGCTGAATCAAGGCCCTTGACACCAGACAGCAAATGGAGCGTTGTCCTTTCCTTTACCCAGATTTTGTTGTGTTCTGTATATGGACAGAAGCAACAATAGAAGCCTGCTAATTATGAAGTATATAGCGTGCAACTTATTATTTTCTCATTTGATAGCTTATGAAGGTTCAGATCATATTCTGTGTGGAACATCTTCAGGAATAGATTGAAGCCTTTTATAACAGAATGAACTTATGAACAAAATTTTCCCTTATGGTCAAAGAGTGAAGTCAATCTAGTCTATTTCTGACCCATCAGGTGCCGTTGGTATTTACCCACCAAATTCAAAGCACACCTAGATGGACTTGGGATTTATTATGGTTTTCACGTTACATCTCAAAACTATGCTCGTCGTAGCCACCAACAGTAGGTTAGATTTCAGTTCCTTGCACATTTAATATTTGTGTTCTAGGGTGTGTGCGAATGTTCTTTTCCTCTCGGCATGATGTTTCTTCTTTTGGGTTGCTCTAATTCTCTTATCTATACGTTAATGTTTTGCAGCTTTTAACAAACTTCGTTCTTTCTATGACATAATTGCTACAAGTGCACCTGGATATACTATATCATCTCTTTTGAATGGAGCGTCTTTTATCAATGGGTGGGAGCAAAACCTTTTTCTCACTAAATGGAGTATGCACCAGTTGTTATGATTCTGCTTTTTTGATGTTGGACTTTCAGAATTTGTCGTCTAGTTCAGTACCATCATACTAAAGGGTTATTCTTTGTTTTCATAGTTTGTCATCTTCTGGTGCTTTTTAGTTTGTTCTTTGGCAGTTGATTGCACATCCTTGTGCTCATGATTGCTTTCATTGTTTTCCTTTTACTTCTGAAATAATTACTTTTGGTGTTCAATTTTCAATTTGTTGCCTGAATTGAAATTGTGGCCACTGTATAAAATTTCAAACTTCGTTCTTTGGCAGTAGACACTTAGTTCAGTGAGCTTATATAATCTGAGCTCAGTCAGATACAAGTTTTTCTTTAAGGTCATATAGCTTAACGGGCAAACTCTTGAATTATCAACTGTACTCATGTGAGCCAAACCCGGCCAAACCATGAACAGCAGCTGAATTAATTACCATGCCAAATCTGGCGGTGATGTTTGGTGTCTTTGTGCCTTCAAATGAGGGCAAAAAGGAGCAGTTTGTAATTTGGATAATATTACTGCAAGTTTTTATCCAATCCTTATCTTCTTCCTTGATGTTTCATTTCCTCCTCATCCCTCAACTGCCCCCTTCTCACATAACATGAATGCTTGGTACAAAAATCAAACGGTACTGGGGTGAGGATGAAAGTACCATGTGTTTTTTGGTTGATGTTGATCTCCTCTAGCTTTCTATTCTTGTCGTTTCACCTAATTGTTTTCCATTCCTTAACCTTTTTTCTCTTGGCCTGTGTATCACAATAAGGGCAAAAGAAAGTTTTTACATTTGAGACCTATTCTTGTATTGTAGTTTTTACATTTGAAACCTATTCTTGTATTGCAACCCTATTCTTTGGATTGAAGCTCCCACCATTCTACTTTGCTTTTGCCTGTTGCTGTTTATCAGTCTTCCATGACATGTGTAAAACAAAAATCATATGGTATTAGAGCAGTACAGAGGAAACTACACATCCAAAAGTATAAGGGATTTCACTTCATGCGATTTTTCATCCTGGCACTCTGTCACTGTCAGCACCGTTTGACCTATATTAGACCTCATCTTCGGTTTTCCTCTAAACTGATTCCAAAGAAAGAACTGTTGATGCAACATACTGATGACAGCATTTGACTAACACTTATGCGGCACTTGTGTTGTGAGTATCAAGTTGAATTGGCCCAATATTTTTCTTTTGTTGAGTCAATTCAGTTTCTTTACACTGATTCCAAAAATTTGTTAAATTAGATTTCCAGTCCATTTTTCAAAAATAAAATGTAACTTGCCAAATCAGTCTAATTCTGTTCAATTGGCCTATCTCTGAAGTACAATAATTTGATTCAGAAACCACTCTGACAATGTTTGTTCCATCTTCTGCTTGGCCTGAAAATCTGTGATTCTTTCCCGTCTGTTTGCTTCAGTTCTGAAGCCTCGTACTGATGATTGTGGTTCATTTGCTTGCTTCTTTGTTAACATAAGAGCTATGTTCATCAGGCATTATTACATAAGCCGATCAAGTTGTTACTTGTTTAACAATCATGAACTGATAAGACACTTATTACTCGTACAAAATAACTCGATACATTCATTGAGAGTCATTATATGATGATCCCCACCTGTCTTGGTTTGTTTCAGTGCTCCAGGATTTTGTATTCTCAATGTGCTGAAGCTCTGAATAGATGTAAATAGACTTCTACTTGCAGTATAATTAAGCTATGCAATTTCGAAATTTTCTGCATTGCAGTGCCTTCTCTTCATCAAATGTCTTTTGCAAGGGTTATATCATTATCAAATTATTGATTATTGATTTGTTTTAGTTAATGATGTAAACATTTTTGCATTAAAACTAGGATTATGCCCGCATGAATTGTGCAATACTTGTTTGAATGTTGATCTAGATGTCTCTTTGTAAATTTCTTTCAGCTGATTGAATGTCCCTCGATGTATGAGCTATTAGCTTGTCCTGATTTCAACTGGCCTACCACTCCACTTCTACATGTATGGCAAGAAGTTGTCGGTGATGATGGGAACATGAGCATGGAAAAGCAGTCATACAAACCATCTGAAGCTATATCTGTGATGGTGGAAGCTCTTCGTGACAATCAGGTTAGCCTTCTCGGCTTTTGTATCAAAATCACAAAGATTTGGTGGCTCATTGGGTCACTTTGTCTATTTTTTGCTGGATGCTATGCATAACCTTAAGTGCTACATGCTACTATCCTTAGCCCTCATACTTTCATATGCCTGTTCTACATCACTTTTTCTGCTGGGTTTATGAGGAAAGTTGATAATGATTAACTATGTCTTCTGCTGCTTAAAGCAGCTGCTTTTTTGCATCCTTGAAAGATGTAACCCTGATAAGGGAGTTGCTTCTCTTATGTTGTGGTATCATTTTTTGTGACAACCGCTTCTTAGCTTTTAGCTTCATAATAATGTTGGAGTTGAATACGCTTGTTTATCTATTCTAGAATGTCTTATAAGACCGATGTGTTTGAACTTTGAATGTCATAATCACTTTAAGTCTATTCCTTTTTCAAGTCAGGACTTTCTTTTGCTGCATAGTGATACTGACAAAAATAGTTAATGCAGCCATGTGCTCATAACTACATGTACGGAAACACTCTCTTGTACAGGTTGTCATAGTTTGTGGTAGAACTTGTGCCACAAGGATAGCTCATTTTTATATGTATTGGTAGAGTGCAGTTGATGACAGATCATGAGTTCATTGCAAATTCAAATATTCCTGTATAATGTTCCCTCAGTCTGCTGGTTACACTGGAACAATAAAGATGGTCACATTCACATTTCCTTTGCTTCAATCATGTGACATAAAGGTACTAATTATTCTTAGCATCTGGTTAGCATTAACAGGAATGCTATTAGTGGCAATGCACACAGCCTAGAGCTGGATTCAGACTTGGCAGTCCTGAGCTTGGTCTATCCATAAAGGATGGTTCAAGCTTGGTTCAATCTTGAACAAGTTTTCTGAACTAATTCCCTGAACCCATGACTTCAGAGATAAAAGGCAGAGCAGAAGTACTATTGGATCACATTATTTTCATTTCCAAAGTTCCTACATAGATTTAGCTGGTTGTGCTTGTCTCGTTCTTATGTATCCTGGCCAAACTTGCTTCCCAGTTCAGCTACTCATGTAAGTGAAGTTTGGGATCCGTTCATTTCTGAGCCATCAAGACTGACCTAAATATGTCAAGCCTAGGTTGTTCAACTTCTGTGTCTCTGGTTGTGGATGGCTTGGAAAATATAGAGATACTTCATTCTGGCTTTTGTATAATTTTCTTTTACATGTTTATGCTTCTCGGTATCCACAGCATATTCATGTAAAGCAGTTGAATCATCAAGCATATGCATGGAAAGCAACTATATGACCAGGAAACTTTGTAAAGCAACTGTATCTTTAGGGATATGCATCTGACCTATATGTTTGTGTTTCTTAGTATCCAATTATGATAAGTGAGATTATTTACTTGTGATGGGGGGTAATAAACATTTCCAGTTATACTGGCAAAGGAATGGTAATGGTTAAAGGGGAAACTTGTCCCAACCAAGTTGAGATCATAGATGTTATACAACTATTCTTCAAAAGGCTGCATTTTGTGCCAGTTTATATGCAAAATGCCAAGATAAATAACGCTGATGGAACCTCAGATTCACTGGTTGTTTCACCTAAGATAAACTGCTCATGACATTCTTCTGGACGTTTGAGATTCATCATCATATTTCCATCAGCATTCTATATTTTGATAACATTTGTATATTCTTCCTTGTAGATTTTATTGTGTATTTCGTATTACTTTAGTAGTATAGTTCAAAATGTATCTGCATGTAAATGACCCAATCAAGGCACCGATTTATAGTGACAAGCCCCAGGAAGGATGTCACACCCTGGGGAGATAAGGCTCACAGTCGTGAATCATCTCATACCACATAGTTTAACCTCATAGCAGGTGCACATAAACAAACCAAACATACATGTCATTTAATAAAATCAAACAAATGTCACAGATAGAAATAACACTTGTGTTTTAGTGACTGGATCCTCTGATCAAAATAAATGAAACAAGGAATCTTCCAATGTCTAAAATGAATTCTACCATCTCTCTATTCAATTGCACAATCTAATTGCACCTCTCCACTGATGCTCTGAAACTTTCGCTTGAAGAATAACCGTAAGTGGTAAATATGCTGTGATGAACATATTGACACATGTAGATAAACACTTTCCTATAAGAAGTATTCTACTTTTAAAACTGATATGCACTTTAATAAGGTAGTTCATGAACCATGCATTATTTTAATGCCATTCAAATATTTGCACCATTGATGCACACCATCCACACAATCATTATGTTTCAATCATTATCACCTATAATTATAACACCATCAACAAGGCTGCAAGAGTCACTAGGCTTTCCTCGTCAGCCTTGGTCTCTTGCAATGGCAACAAATCGACTTACCATCTAGATGCTCTTGCTGCTCTTTTGATGATGTTATTGTTGCTCATAATTGTCAGAAAGTAATGATGTGTGGATGATATATATCTTAGTTATCAATAGCGCCCTATAATGTCTGCTATAGCGAATTAGTGGTCCCGTGCTCGCTATAACAATGTGAATATAAGGGCCATCCTTGAAGGACGATATTAGCACTGTTAAGAGTGCTATAGCGGTCCGCTATAATACTGATATCGTAAAGGTCGGGTCGACCTGACCCAATTCCCAAACCTATGTCAGATTAGGTTGATTCTCACCCCTCTCTCCCTCATGTCTTCCATTCCCCCTTCCCTCCCGTGCCTTCCATTGCCACCAGCGATGGAGAAGTCCACCACCGTCACCTCTCACTCTCCTATGGCTGGTATCTCTCTCCCCCTCCCTCTCTGATGTTATTTGAAATTTGAATACTTAACATTGGATGTTTTTCGTTCATGAAAACTGGTCATCTAGTGAGAAGTAACACTTTTGTTTAGAAAAGATTAAAGTTTCATCAAGATAAGTCAGTGAAGGATCCCATACATCATGCATCATCCACAATGGACCATCAAAATGTACTCTGTGTGGCAAAGTACAATGGCCATCCCAGGTTTCTTATAGATGCTCTCTAGTGGCTATCACCTTAGGCTCCTTTGTTTAAATACAAAGGCGGGCCCCTTGGCTCTCATTGTTTCTCAATCCTTCCCTAACAGTTTCTGAATTTTATGCACGTTCTTTTCCTACAGGGTAATCATTGTCATGTTCATGTCTAAGAGGCCCGCCTTCTCCTGTTATGTATTTTTCGTTGATTTGAATGGACATAACAAGTATAATATGTTTGGTACTATGAAAGTCTATTATTGCTACAAATAACCTGCATGACACCACTGCCACTTTTATTTATTTTGAAGAAAACTTATGGGATGAAGCTTTTAAAGTTTATTTTAATTCTTCTACTTACTACTTAGAATTGGTTACATTTATGTTTTCATTTTTAATTTAAGTTTAACAATTCAATATACATATACTACATAAAATTTATTGTTTGTCTTCTTGGATTTTCTGTGGTTGCTTGATGGTTGATGCATTGCAGCCTTCTTGAGCCCCTTTTTATAGGCCACGAGTTGCCCATTGGCTGCAGCCATTCATAAGGCAACTTGCCTTTTGTAATTTGATGTAACAAGGCAAAAAGGTGCTGCTCAAGGCCTTCCAAATTGGACCAAATGCTGCTGCACACACTGGCCAAATTCGGCTCAAGCTTGAGAATGAAGGTGAGCTGCTGTACTGCTGATCTTGGCCAAACTTGGAAAGTTGAAATTCGGCTGATCTTGGAGCTGCTCACTGCTGGTCTTGGCCCAACTTGGAAGGTTGCCAAGCTAAGAACTCTGTTGGAGCTGTACATGCTGAAATGGTAAGTGTGTTTGATGGATTCGGCCAAGGCTTGAGCATGGATTCGGCCAGACTTGAGTATGGATTCGGCCAGACCACACCTTGGCTAGATTATATCTTGAGTTGACCTATCCACTCAACTCAACGCACTGAATTCACGGCTCAAGATGCTAGCTCTCTTCCTTCTATGTTGAGGTCGACTGAGCTTGGTAAGATGCTGGCTCTCTTGGGGCTATCCACTTGGGCTCTCTTGGGGCTATCCACTTGCTGAATTCAGTTGCTAAATCATTCTAGACGGGGTCGGCTACATGGATTCTTTGTTTCCACATATCCCGATCGTGTGCCATGTTAATAGTTAACTCACAATAAGCTAGATCATTCTTTATTGTTTCTTTCCAATACTTTTGTGGTCGTCCTCTACCTCTTTTAATACTTTCTAAATTTAGTTTTTCTAACTCTAAAAAAATGACCCTAGGTATTTAAAACTTTCCTTTTGGGGGATGCAATGTGTGCAAATTTTAATTTCTATGTCCTTTGAGATAACAAAATGATCAAACTTACATTCCATATATTATGTCTTTGTTCTACTAAGTCGGAGGCCTTTGCTTTCTAATGTTTCTCTCAATAGTTCCAATTTTCTATTAACCTTTTCCTTAGACTCCTCCACTAATATAATGTCATATGCAAATAACATACACCAAGGTACTTCATCTTAAATATGTTTAGTTAACTCATCAATCACTATAATAAGTATGGACTTAAAGTTGATCCTTGATGTAACCCAATATTAATTTCAAAGAAGTCTATCATTTCTTCATGAGTCCTCACACATATTTTTACACCATTGGACATGTCTCTTATAAGGTTAATGTATGTCAATGGGATACCTCTTTTTTTTAAAGTTCTCCAAAGAACCTCCCTCGGTACTCTATCATAAGCTTTTTCTAGATCAATAAATATCATGTGAAGGTCTTTCTTTTTTGCTCTAAAATGTTCCATAAGACGTCTCAAAAGGTGAATCACTTCAACAGTAGATCCGCCTAGCATGAATCCAAATTGGTTATCTGTTATACATGATAATTGTCTTAACCTACATTCGATAATTCTTTTCCACAATTTCATAGTATGGCTCATTAACTTGATACCTCGATAATTCACACAGTTTTGAATGTTTCCCTTGTTCTTATATATGGTATAAGTATACTCACTCTCCATTCCTCGGACATCTTTTGGTTTTTCCATGTTTCATTAAATAGTCTTTGTGAGCCAAGTGATTCCCATTTCTCCTAGTATTTTTCAAATTTCTATAGGAATATTATTTGGTCCTATCGATTTACCACCCTTCATATGTTTAAGAGCCTCTTTGACTTCATTCTTTTGAATACATCGGTAGAAATTGTGGTTTATATACTTTTCTGATTTGGCTAACTCTCCTAAGCTAATACTAACATCTTTATTTTCATTAAAAGGCTTACAAAAATAGTTTTTCCATCTATTTCTTCTATCATCATTTGCCACTAGAAGTTTTTCCTCCTCATCCTTGATGCATCTAACATAATTAAGATATTTAATTTTCTTATCTCTAGCCATAGCTATCCTAAAAATATCTCTTTCACCCTCTTTTGAGTTGAGTTTTTTTATATAAATCCTTTCAAATTTTAGCTTTTGCTTCACTCACGGCCTTTTTCGCTTCTTTCTTTGCTTTCTTATAAGCCTCTAAAGTTTCACTAGTTTTCTTAGCATAATGTAATTTGCAACATGCCCTCTTTGCCTTGATTTTATTTTGCACTACTTCACTCCACCACCAAGCTTCTTTTTGTGCCGGTACACCTCCCTTAGATACACCTAACACATCTTTCGCCACTTTTCTAATATGTATAGCCATATTGTTCTACATATCACAGGGTGTACCAATATAATTCCAAACATCTCCTTGAAGGACTTTTTGTTTAAATATATATTCTTTCTCGCTTTTGTGGTTCCACCATTTAGTCTGAATCAGTGTTGTCCGTATCGCAGGTGCGGGCGTATCGCACCGTATCGTGTGATACGGTGCGTATCGCCCGTATCGTACGATACGGGCGATACGCCCTGGGACCCTTATAAAGGGTCCCGGCCGGAGGGAAACCCGCGATTTTTCGCGGGTTTCCTCTCTCCTTTTCGGTTCTTCAAGCTCCCTAAGAGTCGGTTTTCGCCTCCTTGGTGTTCAAAGCTCTAAAATCGTGCCCTACGGTGTCCGTCCAAGCCTCTAAACTCGGATTTAGGTATATTTTTAATGTTTTTTTCCTTTTTTTCCTTTATATTTATTGTTTTTTGTGTTATTTCGGGTTTTTTTTTGAATGACAAAATATGAAGTTATTAAGTGTGTGTATACGATTTTTATTGCATTCATGAAGTGGGAGACACTCGATTTGAGTGTTATTTGAAGATTGGGGGATTTACGAAGTGCTTTTATTTTCAGGTTTTTGTTTGAATTAAAGTACTCCATTGAGATGGCAGGAAGGGGTGGTAGAGACTCTCATTCAAAGTTTGATGATCCGGTATGGCAGTGGGGTATACCAGTTGAGGGTTCAAGGTTAAAAATCAGATGTTTATTTTGTGAAAAGGTGGTTAGTGGTGGAATTTCAAGGTTGAAACACCACCTAGCAGGAACCAGGAAAGAAGTTGCTCCATGCACAGGCAGAGTTAGAAGTGTGCCAGAAGGTATTAAATGGCAATGCTTGCAGATGATTGAGAGCATACAGGAAAGGAGACAACAAAAGGATGATTTCCAGATGTGTGAAGAAGCTGATGATGCTACTGCCACTGGAGTTGGATTCACTGATAGTTTGCCTTCAGATGCTAGAACAGATATTGGTAGTAGCAGTTCGCGAGCACCTAGCAGAGGAAAGAGGGTTGCATCTGAAGACTTTGGAGGTGGCAGAAGAGGAAGTTCAGGAAGGAGTAGAGGAAGAGCTTCTTCTTCTAGCATACATTCGTTCTTTCCTCCTTCCACTACACCTGGTGCTCAGCCAGGAATTCGTGCTGCTATGGCTTCAGAACAACTGCACGATCAAGCAGACCTTGCAGTGGGCAGATGGTTTTATGATACATGCATTCCATTTAATGCAGCAAACAGTTTTCATTTTCAAGCAATGGCAGATGCAATTGCTAACATTGGTCCAGGATACAGGATGCCCTCTTATCAGAAGTTGAGAGGGAAGATATTAGATCAGACCGTGATTGAAGTGCAGCAATACTGTTCGACTTTGAGACAATCGTGGAAGGAAACAGGATGCACTATCATGGCAGATGGATGGACCGATAGGCGAGGAAGGACATTGCTAAACTTTCTTGTATATTGTCCTAAAGGACTCATGTTTTTGAGATCTCTAGATATGTCAGAGGAGAGACACACTGCAGAGATCCTACGAGAGGAATTTGATAAGGTTATACAAGAGGTTGGGCTAGAAAATGTAGTCCAATTGATTACAGATAATGCAGTTAACTACAAAGCAGCCGGAAAGGAGTTAGTTGATATTTATGGGACTTTCTACTGGACACCATGTGCAGCCCATTGTTTAGATCTTATCCTCGAGGACATCGGTGAGATGGATGAAATAAAGGCAGCAACTGAGTGTTGCCAAGATATTACAAAATTTATTTACAACCATGCATTTGTTTTATGTATGATGAGGAGATACACAGAAGGTGCAGAGCTTCTTCGCACAGCTGCAACTCGGTTCGCAACAAACTTCTTATCTGTACAGAGTATTGTGAGACAGAAGCAAGCTTTAAAGAGAATGTTCTCCTCAGATGAGTGGCAACAATTTGCAGAGTTGCCACAAAACAGAAGGAACAGAAAGTTAAATGAGATTGCAGAAACGGTTTTTAGAAGTTCATTTTGGAATGCATGTATCAGATTATTGAAAATTACTTGTCATTTAGTGAAAGTTTTGAGATTGGCTGACAGCGAGGAGAAACCATCTATGGGCTACCTTTATGAATCCATGGACAGGGCAAAAGAAGCAATTAGAAATAACTTTAATGGAAAAAAAAGAGATTATGTGCCCGTGTAGAAAATAATTGATAGTAGATGGAATAAACAATTGCATCAGCCTATTCATGCAGCAACCTACTATCTAAACCCATCATTGAGGTACTCAGCAACCTTCAAAAGGGACGGTGAGGTTAATCGAGGAATCATTGAATGCATCGACAGATTAGTCCCTGATGAGAGCATAGTAGATGCGATACATCGAGAGATGGAGATATATGATAATGCTCTTCACTTGATGGGTTTGCCTGTTGCAATTCGCAACCGCTCTACGATGCGTCCAGGTACATTGTTTATTTTCATATTTAAGTTGCATCTTACATTACTGTGGATTATTATGTCTCTAATGTTTATATTTTTTTTACAGATGTTTGGTGGAACAGGTTTGGAAGTGATTGTCCAAACCTTAGAGATTTTGCAGTTAGAGTCTTAAGCCAAACCTGTAGTGCAACAGGTTGTGAAAGAAATTGGAGTGTTTTTGAACACATCCATACAAAAAAGCGCAACAGGTTGGAACACAAAAGGCTTAATGATTTGGTTTATATTCGTTGTAACATGCGCCTTCGTGAAAGGTAATGTTGTATTACTTTCAAATTTTCAATTCGATATTATTTAACTTCAGTTTTCAATTGGTAATATTACTTACTAATTGTTTATCTTTGTTTGTGTCGTAGGCAATTAAAAAAAGTAAATAGAGAAGAAAGTCAGTTCGATCCAATAAGTTTGGATAATTTTGATATATTAGAAGATTGGGTTATGGAAGACACTGAAGAAAATGCCCTCCTAACAGAAGAAGACGTTGCCTGGATTAATTTGGAAGGAGCGCAACAACATTATGGAGATGAAGAATTTGATTTTGAAGAAGAAGGTGTGGGCATGGCTGATGATGATGAGGATCTGCAACAAGGAGAAGATGAAGATTATTTAGTTGATGATCCTGATTACAATTTGTAAAATGTAACATTATATGTAACTGTAGTGTACTGTAAAGTGTAAACTATGTCTGTATTTTATTTTTTGGATTCAAAATATATAAATTTGGATGCAATTGTTCAATGTTGAATGCTCAATCTGTACTAAACTTACATTATATGAATTTAAAGCAATTATCAGATTTTTCCTGATTTTTTCTTGATTTTTTTCGATTTTTTACTATTTTTTATTAATTTTTAATTATTTTTATATTATTTTAATATTAAAGTACGATACGATACGATACGATACGATACGCCCGTATCGTGGAGCCCAGCGATACACGATACGATACGCGTCAGACAACACTGGTCTGAATAGCTCGATGCACTATTTTCTTCTTTGTCCATTTTTTAATTTGTAAATCCATAACTAAAAGTCGATGTTGGGTGTTTACACTATGCTTCACGTATCAATTGTTCATATTGTGCTCTATTGTGTTTTTATCATTCTATATCCTCACATGCACGCTCCATCCATGCTCGATCATTATATGCGTGCTTTCATGAATCATTTCATGCACTAGCATAACAACTCTCCATCTCAGGATTATACCATGATACTCCATGATTTTATTATCTATGCTTCAAAAGATGGCTCTTTTGTGATCGTTTCATTCATGCGCCATGGCTACACCTCCATGGTTGACTGATCCATGCCTTGATTTACATGTTGTCCATTCTATAACATGATTGTTTCATGCATTCTCTTCCATGAACTGCCTAGGCCACCTTTTTGTTGTCGTTCATTATCATCCTTCACATTTTCATGGTCATTCACTTGCTTGGTTGATTCATTAGTTTGATCTACTTCGGACTTGATTCCACATACCTATCTTGATGTTCATCATCTTCAAGGCTTATTTTTACAAGGAAAATCTTCTCACGGAGGCAAGCATTTGGGTGTTGAATGATGGTGTGGGCATGCCAGGAAACATGATTAGGTAGATGCTTCCAACAACCTTTGACTTAATCGAAAGTGAGGATATGCTAATCTTGTAACCCCAAAACAAGGAGATTTTGCAAGTCTGGCAACTAAAGGTTCTTCGAGCCTTCTTCAAAGGAAAGGCCAGATTTGATTCTAAAAAGCCGATTGCAATGAATAAATAGTTTGGAGAGCTAGAAGGACGATGGTGTAAACAAATAGTGTGGGAATGAACTTGAAGTGAAAAAGATTGGATGTGAACCTATAAAGATGTTTATTGATGAACAAGCAATATGAAAATAGATTCCAAAAAGCTGCCTATGATGAACGAACAATATGAGCACGCATCCGAGGTGGGAGAACCACTCTTTAAAATCTACAATTAAACAACAACTAAGCCTTTTTCCCATACTATATGGAGTTAACTACATGGATTCTTTGTTTCCACATATCCCTATCATGTGCCATGCTAGTAGTTACTCAATATAAACTAGATCATTCTTTATTGTTTCTTTTCAACACTTTTGTGGTTGTTCTCTTCCTCTTTTAAAATTTTCACAATCTACTTTTTCATATATTCTTATGGGATCATACTTAGGTTTTCATATTTAGTTGTAGTTTCAAAATCTACAACTACAGTAAAAGGAAAATACAATGGAAGAAGACAAAAAAACTCAAACGAGAAACTTAGATTTTCATTGTTGTGTCTCTATAGAGGTCCCCTCTCCTTTCTTCTCCACCCTTTTATGTTGCAACCTTTAGCTCCATTTACTGGTTAATTTTTTTTTTTCATGTCTAGTCTTGAAACAACACACAGTCAGACAATTGCCTTTCTTTTATGCTAAAAACGTCCAACTACCTTCAACAGAGGTGGTCCATTGGGAGGCTTGCAAGTTTCAGTCAATTAAACTTGGGTGGATCGTGTTCACTCGTAACCGTCTTTGCCGAGGTAGTTCCATGGTCGTATTGCTGCTTGTGGCATGAGTGTGTAGCTAATGAGTATAATCCCCACCATCCAAATTGTCCACCGAAATGGCATTTCCTCTCCCACTAGTTGTGGCGCCAATTGTGTCTTGGGTTACATCGATAACTCTCATTCAACATTTGATGAGTGGCACTCCTACTTTTGCCATTGTTGGCCACTACCAAGAAGTGGACCGTCTTCTTTGGCCAAATTGGTATTCGGCAAAATTTTGTTGTTCCTTTAAATCGACAAAATCTTGCTGATCCTTTAAATCGGAAAATAGCATACCTATTTTGTCGATCTTTGTCTAGGCTAGCCAGCAAATGATCTTTATTTTGCCGATCTATACAGCATTATTTCGAGCGATAACATATGGCCCTTGTCACATTAATTTAAGAAATTTTGCACTCTTTATGAGCCTGTGACAGTTTTCCTACTACATTCTAGAAAGGCTTCCCAAAGACTTTCATTCTTCGTTAGCTTTGTCCTCTTCTAGTAGCTCTTCTTTAGAAACACCCCTTTCTTCCAGTAAAGGTTTTATTTACTCGACATATACTTCTTTGAGATATCATTCTATGCAACTTGTCATCATGACCAAATCTACAAAATCCAAATAATTCTATCCTGCCAGTAATCCCACAGCTTTGGCAACATATTGTTGTTTGCTGCAAAGGCACACTATGACTCCAAGACTCTCATATTACTTTTTCCATTTATTTGTTTGAACTTTGTCATGAGCTCCATTACTTGCTTGTTAGATACGGTCTGATCTCGATAAGGGATTGATGTTTGAATTAGTAGACTTCATCTAGTCTGATTTTCCCCAAGCAAGGGATTGATGTTTGGGTTGCACGTGATGCTCATGATGGAGTTTGGAGTCAACATGTGATTATGTGTTTGCTCATCAATTTGGGGGCTTTGTCGAGGCCAACTTCTCTAGCCATTCATGTTGCCTTGATACTGGTTCGAGTTTGGCTAGGGGACCCAGGTTGACCTATAAGACAATCCTACAGGGGGCCTCATTTAGTTAGGGTATTTGATTGGGTGAAATGTGACATATGGGCAAGCTACTGAGTGGATGGGTGGACTAAAGCCACAGTATTTTCGACCTCCTTGTGATCACACATCACCATCAGACCATACCCCTAGTTGATGCCAACTGTGACTAGCTTTGTCCCACGTTATATTGACAAAAAGGGTTCCAACCATATGCTCAAGTCATCGGCCCTTAAGTCCTATGTTGAATGTCACATTGATTGCATTTGACAATATAGGCATGAGTATATACTTGCAATGGTGAGACAAGATATTGATCGCCTCCGAGAGAGTGGAATCAAAATATTCCCTGAAAGATAGATGGAGCTCCAACTGAACGAACGGAGCATCAGGTGGGGGATACCACATGGAATTGGCAACTAAGTGTGAACCTAACTGCACTACACGAAGCAATGGGAGTTTCCTCTTGCCATCGAGGTAGCATTCTCATGATTAGGTTGGTTCCTCTTTATCCAAGATGTTAAAGTATCATCCCAGGCAAAAGAATCAAGAACCAAATTATACCTCCTCCTCGCAATGTTGGTGCCGGCATGCCAGGAAACGTGATTGTGTTGGCACTTCCAACAACCTTCGGATTGATTGGGGATTAGCAATAGATGCATGTAAATATTGGTCTTGTAATGCTGAAACAAGGAGATTTTGCAAGTCATGCAACTGAAGGTTCCCCAAGCCTCCTTGACAATAACTTAGGTTAAGTAGGAAAGGCTATATTGAACTCCAAAAAGCTAATCGCAATGAACAAATAGTGTAGACCCTAGAAAGGTGATTGTGCAAACAAATAGTGTGAAAATGAATCTAAAGGGGTTAGATATGATCAAGAAAGCTACTTATTGATGAACAACCAGTATGAAAACAAATTCCAAAAAGTTGCCTGTGATGAACAAATAGTATGGGATGCATCCTAGGTAAGAGAACCACTATTCTACACTTGGAACTAAAGTTAAAAAATATAACGAAAGAAC
This sequence comes from Brasenia schreberi, assembly GCA_036023115.1. Lineage (NCBI taxonomy): Eukaryota > Viridiplantae > Streptophyta > Magnoliopsida > Nymphaeales > Cabombaceae > Brasenia > Brasenia schreberi. The sequence continues at coordinate 4,621,203 of JAYKKT010000038.1, forward strand.
AAAGAAAACTTAAACGAGAAACTCGTACTTTCATTTTGTGTGTTTGTATAGAGGTTCTTCTTTCTTCTCTACCCTTTTTACAATACAACCTCGGGTTCCATCTACAGGTTGATTCCCTTCTTTTTCCACATCAACTATCTTGAAACGGCTCACACTGGTAAACACCTACCTTTGATTCATTCTATAACTATCTTCCTAACTTCAGTGGTGGTGGTCAAGCGGGAGGCATGCCAGTTTCAGCCACTTAGGCTTGGGTGGATCATATGAATAATTGCTTCTGCCAAGACGACTCTGTGATCATGTTGTCAATTGTGTGTCATGTGGATGGTCTGGCACGGTCTAGGTCTACGGTATACGTCTCGTGATATTCCTCCCCAGCCGATGAAGACTTCGTCCTCAAGGTCTCGTGGTAGCTGCAACAAAGTGTCATATTCCCTCCAAAGCGGGGGAACCCACGATTTCCTCGGGACGACAGGCCCATTTCACCAAATAGAAAGGTACAATAGAATGGCGCAATGCCTTCTGCATTCCAACGCTGGTTTGAATAGCTTAGGCAAAGACCAGGTCGCCACAGCATATCAATAATGAGCATAGTTCCTGCTGTCCAAATTGTCCACCAAAACGGCATTTGGTCTGCCGCTGGGTGTCGAATCTAATCCACTTATTCGGTCGTTATGTTTTGGTTTACATCGACAATTGCCGTTCGACATTTGATAAGCAGCACTCCTACTTTCGCTTCTCTCGGTCACTACCACTAAGTGGGTCTCGTTTTGTCAATTTGGTATTCGGCACGATTGTGCCGATCCTTTATATCGGCAAATAACATTCTTATTTTAACGATTTTTTTTAGCAGTCAGCCAGCAAATGGTCTTTATTTTGCCGTTTTGTATTGCAAAATTTCATGCGGTAAATGGCCCGTCCATGCTTTTGAATTAGTTGCATGCTCTGAATACTTTCATTGCTCACGCCCGTTTGATTTGATTTATCTCTTTCATAATCTGTTCATGAATCTCTTTTTATGAATTTGGATATAATTATGGCGTGATGTTGGTTTTAGTTTATTGAATTGTTTCTTCTTTGCTTACATTGGTTGATGTAGAAGTCACCGTGATTAGGTCATGCTTTTTCTTCTCATACTCAATTCATGCATGAGTTCGACCTGGGTACCATTCCCTGGTTCTGTTGAGACTACATGCGTTGTTGGCATCTTCCCTTAATGATTTAATTTCCATCAATAATCTTAATTCAAATTGTTTCCTTCTCCATGCTGCACGATTTCGTTTATAACGGGTCACATGAAAACTGGTTCTTCCGCCATATTTGATTCATTCTCTTGTACCTCTTGACTGGTTTAATCATCAGCGGTCTGGTTTGTTAGATTTTGTCATGAGTTTACTCATGCTCGATCGAATTCACCTGCATATACATTTCTTGCCGTTGAGTGTTCTCATTAAAAAATCTCATCGTGTTTAAGCCTCATGTTTGCGTAGAGTAATGTTTAGTCGGGTCTCATATGCACATTTAAATGTCATCGATCCACAACAATTTCGTACCCCGTCCATGATATAAGTGATGTTTGGTTTGCAGATTTTTCGTAAGTGATGTTTGGTTTGTTAGGAATCATATTACTTAGCTCCTTGTCCGCATCATATAAGTGTTTGTTATCATTCACAAAGGTTCGTCATTCCCTTCATTGCAAGTCCTTTTCTTTTTCCCTTTCATACCTGAGAAAAGCAAGGAGTTGCCTTTGGAGTATGGATTCACGTATTGGAGTTGTGACTTTAAAGAAAGAGACCACCATCCCAAGCAAGCTACAATGGCTGATTCAATGAGCAAGAATAAAATCATCCTAGAGATACCCGAGTGGCACGATGAGTCGACCCTTATTCAAGAGAACAAAAAGGCATTCACGTGAAGCCCAGATGGACTTTATGCCTCTTGAAGATTTTCTTCTAGTTTTATTAACTTAAGCTTATCAAGGAAACATTCTTTGAAATAAGACTTGCATTCATATTTGTTTTCTATAGTCTTGTTCATTTGCGTATAACTAAGAAGTGAGTTTGCTTCTACTCGGACCGGCTGAAGGACATTTCCAACAGAATGAGGTAGGATGCACTAAACAATGCCTCATGGTCGAATTAGGCTGCAGAAAAGTAGTTCAAATCGTGTCTCTTTAACGCTAAGAATGAAAGGAAATGAATGCAACTAAGAACAAAAGCAAACATAAACAAGGGAAAATGTTTTTATTGCAAGAGATGAAAGTAGTAGTTGCAACTAGGAAGCAAAAACAAGCACAAGAAGTTGCAAAGGCCAAATGAGTTGCTTGTTCAGGTGATTGATGCCTTCGGAGTTGAACAAAGTGCTTTTTATATAAAGTCCAATTCGACAGTGGCCTTGAGCTAAGCTCCGAAGATTGATTCTCATGTAGAATGGCACCCCATCTGCGTAAAGATTGTAGCCATCTCTTATTATCCTCAACCATTTTGTAGGCATTGATGGTCAGTTTGCCTTAAATTCAAATATCGTTTCGTATTTGTGTGAAGATTGCTCTAACCCCAATTGTATCCGATTATTTTCCGGTATATTCGTGTCGTGTCGTTTTCTAATGAGTGAAATGTTAGCCTGTTCCGAGGGCTTTTGAAATTTACTGGAATAGTGGATGAACCTCGGTGAAAGGTAAAAAGGAAAGGGATGGCTACCAATAGGGAAACGCCTACCTAGATCTTCTTCCTCCTCCTTGCTGAGGAGAACGAAAGAGACGATCTGCGGCATGACATTAAGCGAGGGATCTCAGTTGCGATGGCAACAAAAGAAGCCAGGGTGGGAAGTGAAGGGTTGCTATCTTTCACCGCCCAACTGGCGGAAACTGATGCGGAAGCTCAAGAGGAAAAGCAAATGCCTGTGCTCCGACGTCTCCTACGGAAGCGGCGGCCACAGACACTCCGCAGCCTTCCACTTCGATTACGACCTTCGCAGCTATGCACAGAATTTCGATCGGTCCGGCTCCGCGGCTTCTTCCGACGACTCCGATCACTTCCATGCCTTCTCCGCCAGGTTCGTCAAGCCTGCCACACCTCCACCAACAGCAACTAACAATGGCAACAACAGCAATGCCGTAAGAGGGGTCAGCTTAGCGGAAGATGCCAATGACCGCTAGATGGGCGATCAGGTTAGGCGCTCGAAACTGCCAACAGGGTATTAAGGGGTTTGAGTAGACCAACTGTTTGGGCTTCTAGACGGCGAAAATAATGCAACAAGAGCTGCTAGACGGGTAGCTGAGAGTATAATTAGACGGGAGGTCAGGGGGTTCGTCTCCCATGAGCACAAATCTTTGTTTAGTCCACATTCGGGATGGTTAGGATCGTCGAATTAGAGTTTGTACTGAATTGAAATCTTTCTACCCTCGAAAAGCAGTTTCACAGAGTCGTAAATGAAAAGTAGCCGGATGGCACCCACATTATCAATTTCTCGTGCTCATTTGTTTTTCTTGTTTCTCTCTTTAGATCTGCGTGTCTGCCGTCTTAATTCTTCGAATTTGGGCCATCTTTGTAGAGTTTTACATTCGGAATTTTCTCTTTCGTTTCTTTTGTAACGTATGGTCTGATCCAGTAATTTGTACTGTAAAATGCTTTTGGATTTTCTGATCTCATCTTACCTTTCCGAGGGAAGTGCTCAAGATATCCACAAGAGTTGCGTCATTTTCGATCGATGGGAGTTTCTTTTTGTGTTGTTCTAGCAATGACCTTCGCCGTTGGTGGTCCTCACTGTTCATCGGCTGCAACCAAGACGAAGGGTATGCATAGATGAAGTCTGGCTCCTAGCTTTTCTCATGCTGATTGATCATTACATGAGCATTTTAAAAAAAATTAGGAAAGCATACCCTAAAGGCAATTGTATTAGTTTACCTAAGATAATTGAAGTATCATTTTCCTTTCAAAACTTTCTTGTACCTGTTGCGCTCGTTAAAGTAATGACCAGGGGTGGCTCGGCCACCAAGGCAAACGGTCTTAGGCCCCAAAGTTTTAAACTCATTACTTTCTTCAATATAGGCCCCTAACTTTTAGTTACCAATTTTGGCTTTAAGCCCCAACTTATCTGGCAACGACTTTAGCCATTTACAATCCTACTTGAAAGTAGGCTATCGTCTAGCTCTGAGGTGAGTAAACAACAAGACTCTTCAATTAGTTTAGCTCATATGGCCACTTTGGGATCTAGAAAATGCTTTAGGTGACGTGAATCGCCAAAGATTTTTCACCCTGATCCATGTATTATATAGCTTGTTTCTGTACTTTCCAAAATATGAACAAGGTTGATGCCTCCTCACTCACCTCACCTCACCTTGATATAGTAGCCCTGCTGCTAGTAGGTCATGTGGGCTTGCAAGTTTAATGGTTGGGTGGTGTAAACACCTTTTTGCTTTGTGGATAATACACAAGACAAAATGGCATGAGATAGGTTTAACTTTTCGCTTTTCATAAAGAAATACAGAAGGGCAAGTTCTAGTGTTTGATTTTTTTCCATCTTTCCTTTTCATAGAAAATTTTATAAATACTATCAAACTTTTGGGACAACCACAAAAGTATTGGAAAGAAACAATAAAAAATAATCTAGTTTACTGGCATATGATAGGGTTATGTGAAAACATGGCATATGATATTGTTGTACCAAACTTTTGGGTCCATCCACATAACCACTCCTTAGATGTTTTCAGTTTCCCACAGACCTTTTGCATGGATTAAGCAAAACCACAACCTCCTTTCCCACCAAACATACCAATAGTATGATGAAGAAGCCCAAGCACGGGATTCAACTTCGTTTGGGGTTCACATTTGGCACAACATTCCCTTTGTTAACTGTGTAGACTTTCTAGATGATCACCTTCACTGGAGGATTGCAACCTCACCTATCTCGTTTTCTTGTCTGTGGCTCCATTTGCGACCTCCACCCCCAAATACACCCACCCAGAAAACAAAAACAAAAACTCAAGCCACTGTTAAGAATAGCATTTCAATGAAAAGGCTTCACTTTCACATTGGGAGGTCACGAGTTCGATACCCCAAGGCGGTCATGTCGGGGCTCTACCTAACCTTGGGTTGCTGAGAGAAAAAAATGTTTGTTTCCTTTTGCATTTCTTAAAGAAACGTAAACTCGATGGTGAAGGTCATTGAAACATGATTATCATGCACATTTTCAGCTGACTGTAATAGCACTCGATCAAATGATGAGTAGAAGAAATTAGAAAAGAACAAAACTAGCATCTGGAATTGGCATTCAATAACGTAGAAACAATGAGGCCTTACCACTGTACAAGTTGATTAGAAAGAAACATTCTGTCTATCAAGACACGTGACTGAAGGTGAGGGATAGATAGACTCAAAAGAACTTTCCGATTAAAGAGTACAGATGTTTGCCTGATGCAACTTTCCCAAAAACAAAGGCACAATAATTATAATATATTGCTATTCATACACCCTTTTACTAAGCATGTACTTTTTTTAATATAATATAATTATTATTCATACACCTTTTTTTATTAAGCATACCCTTTTTTAATCTTGAAATTATCCGTACAGTTTCTCTCTTTCCACACCTCTTCGCTCTAACATACCCACCACCGACAATGTTTCCTTCTTCCTTCGTATGTGTTCTCTTGTATTACTTTTAATCTTTATTTTCAATTTATTCTTATTATTTTCGATTGATTTTCAATCTTATTCAATTATCATAAAATCATACTATGGATATTATCCGATATCTTCTATTCGATCTATCAATGAACTATACAAGAATGTTTAAAAAAGATCAAGTTTCAGGCAAGGTGAGTGTCTTTGATCGGGAAAGCGATGCACGCCAGACGTATCGATCTTTACTACTTGACATGATCCAGGTGCATGCCTTGGTTATACACCATTGCACATTGTATATGGATATTAAAGCTGTGTGAGTTGCACTTTCAATTCGAGCCTAGCTCACATCATCGCTTACAAAACCTAAAAAGATTTCTGCATCCTTGCATTCGCTCGCTTTCAAAAGCCCCGAATACTCGCTCAAACCACGTGGAAAATAGGTCACATATTCACACACATATCAGGCCTAAATAGCTAAAACTCCAAAGAATTAGGGTCATCCGAAAGTCTAATAAAACTTGCAAATAAGGCATACATCAAATTCATAAAACACAGATATTTCAAAGTTTTGTAAAAACGAAGTTTCTAAGCGTTTAAACTGATCCTTGAGTATCGGTTCAAGAAGGTTTAAGCGAAAAGATCCTGCTTTCCCACAATCGCCAGAAAGTCAGAATATTTTCAAAAATCTTTGCTAGTTTGAGCATGCTAGCTGGCATGCTCGTAGAAATGACGTAGACACGAAAAGGTTCATTTCTGGTCTCATAAATCATTAGTGGAAATTTTCATGTTTACAGATTTGGCACGCCCGGTGGGACGCGGGTCTTAAAACTTCGATAAAACAAACAAAACTCTCAATTTTTTTCCAAAAAAGTGTTTAAAATTTTCGCCTATTTGCATTTGTAGGATTTCAAAATTTGTTGAGTCATGTCTAGTTCAGGCTCCAATGAAGTGACTAGCTGAGCCTCGCGCTCGTCAAGTTCCCTTTCAAAGAAAATTTCAAAATCTCAACTCAAATGCAAAAAAGAAGAGTTAGAAAACTTGCACAGGGAATTCGAGATAAAAATCAACGCAAAAATCGACGCCCTTAGCCAAGAGGCAGAGGTGGCTGACTCTTGCTCGTCACATTGCGAACCTGCCAAAGCCAAGAAAAGAACTGCCAAGTCCAAGAAACACAAGAAAACCTCCGCAATGGAGGAGGACCAATATCACGATTCCTTCACACTGAAGGATCGCAAAGCCCTTCAACAACTGTTGAAAGGGCAAAACAAAGAAAAGAAATCATACGCCCTGTCTGACTTCCTTCCTTCAGATTATAAAACAGACAGCGACGACGACATACTGAATTTCCATCAGTATGATGGCACGGGGGATCCTAGATCCCACCTGTAACTCTTTTCGCGCAGAGCCCATAAAAAGAAAAAGGACTCTGCGAAATGGATTTATTGGTTTCCCCTTTCCCTCAAGGGGACTACTTCAAAATGGCTTGCTTGCTACGACTTAAGCCAGTTTACTACTTTTGAAGAGTTAGTAAACAACTTTATACAAAGATTTTCGCACAACGTGGAAGTAACACCCACATTAAACACCTTGAGGGACACGAAACGGGCTTTGAACGAGGATGTACACGTATTCATCGTTCGATGGAGGTCCCTCCTTGGGCAAATAAAAGAGCCCATCTCTGAAGGATGTGCAGTATTGCTCATCCTTGAAAATTTTAAAATGGAGATAAAACTCTTCTTTCATTGCATGAGATTTCCACCTTTCACAAGTTAATAAAAAAGGCCTCCCTGTTTGAAACCAATATGAAAAAGGGAGTCTACGATGACTTGTGGAAGGGAAAAATTCTTCCAAAAATGAGATTTCTAAAACCCGAAACTTACGGGCTAACCACGGTAGACAAAGGGGCAAAACCCCAAAAGATTGCAAATGTTTGAGTGGAATCAAACCCGACGGGAACTTCAAAGAAGCTCGAACAAAAAAATGAGAAATTTTCAAAAAATATTTGAAAAAGGGAGTATACCCCACTGGGGCAGCCTGTCTCAAAGGTCCTTCACCTCCTACTCGCCCAAGGGTTGGTAATACTCTCAGAAATTCTCGAGGGGACCCCTCTAAAAAGAAGATTTTTGAACAAGTATTGCAAATATCATCGGCTCAAAGGCCATGATACGAACAAATGTTTTTCCCTTTTGAATAAAATTGAAAACTTGACAGAGCAGGGCCAACTCTAGGTCACTGAAGAACCAGAGCCTACCCAAGCTGTGCTTAAAGAACCCTTCCCCAATCACGCAAGTACCAGTGGGAAGGAAAAAGAGGTATGTGCTTTCTCAACTTCGAAAGGTTTAGTGCATGCATCATATACTGGCTTCACTACTTGTCACACACCACCTTCTATCATCATAAACAAAAAAGTCACACAAGTAGTGATCTAGGGAGCGCTTAGAGTCCCGCCCCCGGCTAGAGCCATCTTACAAATTTCGGGTGCTCCAAAGCACGAAAATAGAGCTAACATAGGAGCAAGCCTTAGGAAAGGTGTGGACGAGGTGACCAGGTCCGGAAGGATCTATCAACCCCCACATCTAAAAAAAATGCTAAAAAAGTGGTCAGTATTCCTGGCCCTTCAAAAGCATGCATTCTTAGGGCATTGCAGGTCATAGATAAAGGTAAAAACGTTTTAACCCCATATGATTTTGAAAATCATCTTTCCAAGATCCCGATAAACCTGTCCATCTTAGAGTTAATCCAAATTTCTTCTAAGCATAGACAAGTTTTAGAAAAATCTTAGAAAGAGCCAAGGTTAACTCAAGTATAACTCCTGAGTCCTTGTCTTTCCTAGTGGCACCCATTCGTGCTAAAACACCAATTATATTCTCGGAAGACGAGATAGAAAGACCATATGAAACCTACAACTAAGCCCTGCATCTCGAGGTGGTATTGAATCACCATCCTCTAGACAGGTGTTTGGTTGATGGGGGGAAGGTCTCAACATCCTTCCGCTACATGTGGCTTATCAAATTGGAGTCACCTTGACTTCTGTAAACCCAAGCCCCATCGTTATCACTGGATACGATGTGAATGCATCGAAACCTTTGGGAGCCATAGAGTTACCCATGGAACTAGGGGGCATAACCCACACAGGGGTGTTCCATGTCTTAGACATACACCCCCATTATAACCTACTTTTGGGAAGACCTTGGTTACATAGCCTTCGAGCTGTGCCATCCACCTTCCATAGGTGTGTAAAAATCCCCCACGGGAACCAAGTCGTGGTAATTATGGGCGAAAGCCATCCACAACTGAGGGGAGTTCAAAACTTCTCCTGCTTGTCAAGTCAAAAGGCCTATGGGACCAACCCCGTGAAATCCTTGGACGAATCAAACAAGTTCATCCTCCAAAAACCTAGGAGTGTCGTGTAGGTCAAGGGGCAGCCCAAAGCTGGCCCGCCAAAAGTCGTGACCATCCTAGGCAAATCCAAACTCCCCATATTTCCAAAATCCCTAAACAAAAAGTCATTCGAGCATGTCATGGATGACAACAAGTTCTAAGGTCATCCTTTGTACAAAGAATTCTAAAAAAACAAAAAACCTTGGAACATGCTACTAAACATGGGCTACATGCCCTATCAAAGTTTAGGGAACAAAAACCGAGGTTGTCTAGAGCCTATATTTTCAAACCCAAATACAAATAGGTATGGAATAGGCTACATTCCAACCATACCCCCAGAACTACCACCTACGACCACTTGGGTCAAGGGTGCCCTAGAACCTACTAAAACCGAGACCTATGGCTTAGATCTCTTATTTAGAGACTGATTCATGGCGTTTTCTTTGTAGGTATGATAGAAGACCCCTCCTTAACCAAAAAGCCAAAAAAATTACAAATTTTCAAAATCTGAAAACAATTGAAAAAACCTCAAAACCCAAAAATATTGGAAAATTGTGAAAAAACCAAAAAAAGTGTAATTTGCATTTCTCCAAATGGCTTGTCTTTACAAAAAACCAAAAAAATAGAAAAACCAGAAAATACCAAAAACAAAATCGTGTATATACCAGCTCTTGGTAAAAATTTGGAAAAAGTCAAGAAATTTGAAGAAGTCGTCTTTATAAAAGGACCAAAATCTTCAAAACTTGCAGAAATTTCAAAACAAAAACCAGGTGTTTGTGAAAAGCATGCATCAACTCCAACTTCCTTAGGATTCAAAATTCTCGATAATGATCAAAGCACGGAGGAGGATCCCGTTTTCCTTGAGGAGGATCAAACCTCTGAGCTTCCCGAGTTTCAAAAAATCCTTGACTTAGAAAAACCTTCAAATTCTGTAGGAGGGGATTTTATAGAAATCAACCTAGGAATTGAGTCAAAACCAAAACGTGTTAAGATAGGCACATGTCTGCATGAGCATGAAAAAGCATCATTCATTGCATTCCTGAAAGCCTACATAGACGTTTTTGCATGGACCTACGAAGACATGCCGGGTCTAGACCCGAAAATTGTAGAGCATGGTCTTCCCCTAGAAACAGATGCAAAACCTATAAAGCAAAAGCTTAGAAAGATCCATCCGAACATACACTCGCAAGTGAAAGAGGGTTTAGAAGATCTTTTAAAAGATGGATTTATAAAACCCAGTGCGTATTCTGATTGGCTTTCAAATATAGTTGTAGTTCGAAAATCCAATGGGAAAATTTGAATTTGCATCGATTTTAGAAATCTGAACAAAGCCACTGCAAAAGATAACTTCCCTTTGCCAAACATTGATTTGATAGTGGACAACACTGCAAATCATGAAATGTTTTCTTTTATGGATGGCTGCTCGGGTTATAATCAAATCAAGTTAGCCCAAAGAGATTAGGCTAAAACTGCTTTTACCACACCCTTGGGTACATACTGCTACACAATTATGCCCTTTAAATTGAAAAACGCCGGTGCCATATACCAAAGAGCCATGACTACCATTTTTCACGATCAAATTCACGAGCTCTTAGAAGTATATGTAGATCTCTTGGTGAAATAAAAACCCGATGCACACACATCGAATCTTTGCAAAAAGTTTTCGAAAGGCTTAGGCGTTACAAAGTGAAACTAAACCCTCAAAAGTGTGTCTTCAGAGTAGAATCAGGTAAGCTTTTAGGTTTCATGGTAAGCCAAAAGGCATTGAAGTCAACCCCTCTAAGTGTCGAGCTATCATAGACATGTCTCCACCCTCCAACTTAACTCAAATCCGAAGCCTCCAAGGTCGCCTCCAATCGATTAGAAGGTTTATTTCAAACCTCGCAACGAGATGCAAATCTTTCAACAAGCTTTTGAGAAATGGGATGAAATTTGTATGGGATGACGAGTGCCAAAAAGCTTTTGAAAGATTAAAAGCGTATTTGGTTAATCCTCTTATTTTAAAACCTCCAAAGCAAGGAAAGCCACTTTTGTGCATGTGAATACATTGGGTGCTTTATTAGCTCAATATGAGGATGATACCCATAAAGAGTATGCTATTTACTATATTTCGAAAACTCTATTGGCATATGAAAGAAATTATCAAGCCATGGAGAAAACGTGCTTGGCCTTGGTATGGGCCTGCCAGAAATTTAGACACTACTTCTTAGATCATGAGATCTGGATAGTGTCCAGGCTTGATCCGATCAAGCACTTGTATGAAAAACCTATCCTCATGGGTAGGCTGGGTAAATGGCAACTCCTCTTAATGGAGTATGACTTAAAATTCCATCATCAAACCTCCATCAAGGGACAAGCCCTAGCTGATTATGTGGCCGAATTCCCCTTGGAAGATTCATATCCCATACTTGATGAAATGCCCGACGAGGGCATCTTTTTAAACAATGTTCAAAACCATGTTTTAGCAAACTGTTGTAAACACCCCGAAATCCCATGAATTCTTCGAAACAACCTGGTTTTGTAAAAGCAGCCCCAAAGGGCTATTTTGAGTCTGGAAACCCAGGAGCCTTCCAGACAACCCTGTACATATGTTTTGAACTCTGTATTTCAAAAATATACAATATGGTTTTTAAAAACCTTTTTAAACATGTTTTGAAACCCCGAAGCAGCTTGGCCTAATCCAGACAGGACCAGAAAAGCTAAGGAGAGCCCGAAACCGGAGCACATGTCGAGCCCGGCACAACAATTCTCGTATCAAATCCACACCCCCAGGATCTCGAACGTCCAAGACCCTGTTATCATCAAAACATTGTTTGAAGTCATCTCCGGAAGGCGAAAATAGAGGCGGACGATCATGTTGGCGAAGACCCAACAAAGACGGAGTACTGATGTTGTCAGACCCCGCACAAACCGTTCGTTTCGAACACAGCTCGAAGGAGTCAGAGTTCAGTTTGGATCGGATCTGGACCATATATATCCATATCCCAACCCAAACCCATGTATGGACTTAGATTTGGATTTGGATTCAAAAATCTAATCCAATATCCATATCCATGGCCCACATCACCTCCTCATAAATGGAGGTGGGGCCCACTTGAATTTCACGTGGGATTATGGGCATGAGAGAGAGTGGGGGTGGATAAGATCAAGTGTGTGTTGTAATTAAGCTTGACTTGTGTGTCAAGTTTGGGGTTAATCATGTGGGTTAGCCTAATTAAGTGGGTTTAAGCTTGTAATTAGCCAAAACCTAACCTAGGGCTGCACCAACATGATATGATTAGGGTCTATGGGCCATGCAAAGGGAGCTCCTTCACCTAAACCTAACCAAAAACACATAATCCTAGCCTTCCACCCTAATCCGCCCCTAATCTGAGCCTAATCACCTAACCCACTTCCCTAATCCCGGCCTAATCCCAACCTAATCACCTAACCCACTTCCCTAATCCTTCCCTAAACCTAGGTTAATTACCCTAATCCTAGCCTAATCACCTAACCTACCTCACTAAACCTCACCCTAGAACCAACCCACCTAGCTAAACCCTAAACCTCTAAACTACCCCTAGCCCACAACCTACCCAAACCACTTGTATTTAAAATATCTGGCCCTACCCTTTCCAGCCCACCTTATCACCACACCACCCTACCTAAACCACCTAACCACTACCCCAAACCCAGCCCTAACCGACCTAGCTCAACCCTATATAACCCCCCCCCTTGGGGGCGGGTTTTCCCATCTAGAGGCTCCAACCTCCAATCTCGGGTCCTCCACTTCCCAGCTCAGCCGAATCCCCACCTGCTCCACCTTCTCCACGTCCTGCCCCACCTGCACCACTACCTTCCAGTCAAGCACCACCACCACCACCATCACCCGGCTGAACTCCATCCTAACCCTCCCAATCACCCGGCTGATTCCCTTCCATCCGCCACCACTTCTTCACTCGGTAAGTACCCTACATCCTACCTTACTCCTTCTTCACTCCCTCTCCACTCTCAGCCACCTAATCCACTCCCGTATCACCCTCACACCAGCCATTCCACTTGCTGCCACCAGTCCCACTCGGCTAGGCCCGTAGCCACCCTAACTACCCGCCACCACCTAGACACCTTAGCTCCATTCGGCCACCCTATCCGACTCCCTAAGACCTGCCCATATCACCCCACTACACCCACTACACCCACTACCACCTGACCCCATCTCCTAGCTAGTTCCCCTACCTTACACCACCCCTAGCCATTCTAGCAACCCGCCACCACCAAGTCCTCCTAGTCGGCCACTCCAACCGACTGTCATTTCATTCGGCCACCCTAGCAACCCGCCAACCTTAGGTGCCCCATTAGATCTTCCCTTGAGCTTCCCTTAGTGCCATACTCCCTTAGTGACCTTACCTAGCCCCTCTAGCCCAACACGCCAAGAACAACCCTTTCCTAGCAGTCGGCCACCTTCAAGGCGCCTCTCCCGCGCACCAAGGACACTCGGCCAGCAACCCCTTGCCATTCTACTCCGCGGAGCTCCCTTTTGTAGCCCAAGGTGAAGGCCAAACCCACGCTCAAGCAAGGCATCTTCGGACCAGCTATTAGTAAGTGCCTAACTCGGTCTTTAGTTGTATACTTGATTGAGATTCAATTCGATACGGGGTTGTAATAACGGAGCATAGTCTCCCCCCGCTTGTAATAACGTGGCTTGGCACACCCACACACGTGCACTCTCTTAGTTGTGCACGATTTTGAACACACACGGGCCTAATCAGCCCCTAATACATAAATATATACATATACTTTAATTTTTGTAGGGTTTTGCTTAAGTTGGGTGTGTTGTCTTTCAATTCAAGCACTCACACACATTGAGCCTTCGCTCTTATTTGAAAGACCCAAGTAAGGGCCGACCTATACTATTTGGGTTTTCATTTCATGTCGTGTGTGTAAGTCTTTCAATTCAAGCACTCACACACATTGAGCCTTCGCTCTTATTTGAAAGACCCAAGTAAGGGCCGACCTATACTATTTGGGTTTTCATTTCATGTCGTGTGTGTAAGTCTTTCAATTCAAGCACGCACCCACATTGAGCTTTCGCTCTTATTTGAAGGACCCAAGTAAGGGCCGTGTTATACTATTTGGGTTTAATTTCATGTTGTGTGCATAGTACTTCAATTCAAGCACTCACACACATTGAGCTTTCACTCTTATTCCCAAGACCTTAATCAAGGCCATACTGCAAGTTATATTTGGGTTTAATTTCATGTTGTGTGTGTAAGTCTTTCAATTCAAGCACGCACCCACATTGAGCCTTCGCTCTTATTTGCAAGACCCGAGTAAGGGCCCATATACATACTCTATATACATATCTCCCTTCGGCATTTACATTACAAGTCATTTCCCTTCGGTTATTTCCCTTCGGCATTGTCTTTACATTCGGGTTTTCCCTTTGGAGTAGCGTGAGTTTGCATTGCATCTACGCCATAACACGAGGTAGGACGCATATTGCATCAAAGCAAGCCCCGCTCAAATTCGCCCATGTAGTGGAGTGTTCATAACACACAAACTAGGTGGCCCGTAAAGGGATAAAAGGAAAGACTTAGGCACGTGCAAGTCCACGTGATCTAAAATCTGCAATCGCATCTAAAAGACCCAAATTAGACACCTCGAACCGCTTCGTAGGCTTTCTATCCAAAAACTCGATTTTTTGCAAAGCGTACAGACTGACCCTTGCACATCGGTGCAAGAAGGTCTGCGACGACAAGAGCTCACTTGCTCACAGTCGCCACGATTAGAAGTCAATTTAAAATATATCTTCGCTAGCTTAGGTAAGCTAGTTGGCACGCCCTGTTTACATAAATTGGCCTTAGACGCACGAGAGGATCCACTCCAAGCCTAGAAAAGGCGAAGAGGCGTGGGGATTTTCTCGCGTCTACAGAGATTGGCATGCCCGGTGGGACGTGAGCCTTTCAAAAGTCGAGTTTTTAAGTTAGGAGCTTACAAAAATTTTCAAAAGAGGTGTCATTTTTAACTTGTTTTCTTTGCTTGTACTTAGGACATTTTGAAAAAGCTTGAAAAGCATGTCAAAATCCAATCCAAGTGAAGTGTCGAGCCAAGGCTCATGCGCATCAAGTTCTCACTCTAGGAGGATTTTCAAAAAAAAATAAAACTAGATGAGATCGAGGACCTGAGAAGGGAGTTTGAGGCCAAAATCGATGCTCTCAGCCAAGAGGCTGAAGTAGGCGATTCGTGTTCATCAAACGGTGAACAAAGGCCTAAGAAAAAATCTGAAAAACCTCGCAAGCACAAAGAGGCCTCCGTAATGGAAGGCAACCAATACCACGAGTCCTTCACACAAAAGGACCGTAAAGCCCTACAACAGTTGCTGAAAGGGCAGAATAAAGAGAAAAGAAGCTACGCCATGTCTGATTTCCTTCCTATGGATTACGAAACAGACAGTGACGACGAAATACCGAACTTCCATCGGTATGATAGCATGGGAGACCCTAGGTCTCACTTGCAGCTTTTCTTGCGTCGAGCCCATAAGAAGAAAAAGGACTCGATGAAATGGGTGTATTGGTTCCCTTTATCCCTTAAAGGCACAACTGCCAAATGGCTGGCTTCCTACGACCTAAGCCAGTTCTCTACTTTTGAAGAGTTAGTGAACTATTTAATGCAAAGGTTTGCACAAAACGTAAAAGTCACGCCGACTCTGAATACCTTAAGGGATACAAAGCAAGGCATGAACGAAGACGTACATGCCTTCATTATAAGATGGAGGTCGCTTTTGGGCCAAGTGCGAGAGCCCATATCCGAAGGATGCGCAGTAATGCTCATCCTGGATAACTTTAAAAGCGAGCTAAAAACCCTTCTCTCGCTCTATGAGATCTCAACTTTCCATAAGTTGATCAAAAAGGCATCCCTTTTCGAAACCAACTTGCGAAAAGGGACATACGATCACTTGTGGAAAGGAAGTGCCGTTCCCAAAACCCGCTTGGAAAAGCCCATCACATACGGGCTACCCACGATGGACAAAGGGGCAAAACCCCAATAAAATCGCCAATGTCCGGGTGGATCCAGGCGTGGCGGGCACTTCCAAAAATTTTGAAAAGTTAGAAAAGAAGAGGGAGTAAAATTTTCAAAAACCGGTTGAAAAACGAGAGTATACTCCGCTGGGGCAACCTGTATCGGAGGTCTTAGACCTCCTACTTGCCCAGGACAAGATAGAACTCCCTGAAATCCCCGAAGGTGTCACTTCCAAAGGGGGGTATTTTAACCGATTTTGTAAGTATCATCGGCTCAAAGACCATGATACCAAACGCTGCTTCTCCCTTTTAAATAAAATTGAGAACTTGATAGCAGATGGCCGGCTCCAGGTCACTTCGGAACCTGAGCCACCTCAAGCTATCTTCAAAGAATCCTTTCCCAAACACGCTAGTGGCAGTGAGAAAGGAAAGGAGGTATGTACCCTCACCATTTCTAAGGAACTAGTGCGAATACCAGAGTCTGGTCGACCCACTTGTGCGCCCATTCTTGTACTGTACAAGAAGCCCGCCCAAGTCGTCATTCGGGGACCACGAAAAGTGGAATCCCCGACAAAACCAGTTTTAAAAATCCAAGGTTCTCCTCAGCTCATCCTTAAAGCCAAGTTTAGCGCGAACCCTAGGCTGGTCGTGGGGGAAGTCACTAGATTCGGGAGGATCTATCAACCCCCGCACCTTCAAGGTGCTCAAAAGGTGGTCAGTGTGCCTGGCCCCTCAAAAGCATGTATCCCTAGTGGTCTGCCAAAAGCAGATAAGGACAAAGTCATCCTAAATCCTTATGACTTCGAAAACCACCTTTCAAAAATTCCTATTCACATGTCTATCTTAGAGCTTATACAAACCTCGCCTAAACATAGACTTGTATTAGAGAAAATTCTAGAAAGGGCCAAGGTTGATTCAAACATAAGTCCGGAATCCTTGTCTGCCCAAGTGGCTTTATTAGGAGTGAAATCGCCCTTCACTTTCTCGGAAGATGATGTAGATAGGCCCTACGAATCCCACAACCAGGCCTTGCATATCGAGGTGGTTCTAAACAACCACTCTCTGGACAGGTGCCTAGTCGATGGTGGAGGAGGGCTCAACATCCTTCCACTTCATGTGGTGTATAAAATCGGAGTCACCTTAACTTCAGTGAACCCAAGCACCATCGTTATCACTGGATACGATGGGAATGCATCTAGACCTTTAGGATCCATCGAACTCCTAATGGAAACGGGAGGGATCGAACACACGGGGGTATTCCATGTCTTGGACATCCACCCCCATTATAACCTGTTGCTGGGAAGACCCTGGATACACATTTTGTGCATTGTGCCATCCACCTTCCACAGGTGTGTCAAGATCCCTTTTAGGGACCATGTCGTAGTGATCCTAGGTGAGAGTCACCCACAGCTTCAGGGGATCATAAACTCCCCTTGTTTATCGAGCTCCCAGGCCCATGAGTCTAACCTGGGGTAAATTATGGTTGAGCCACCTCGGCTCGTGTTAAACAGCCATAGGAAGGTTGTATATGTGAAGGGGCCGCCCAAAGCAGGCCCCCTCCCGATCTTAACCCTTCTAGGAAAACCTAAGCATTCCCTATTTCCAAAGCCCCTGGATAAGAGGCTATATGAGCACAATATGGACGATAGCATGTTCCAGGACCACGACTTGTATCAAACTTTTTCAAAAAGTAAAAAGTCATGGAATATATTGTTGAACATGGGCTACACGCCCTACAAGAGTCTAGGGGCGCAGAACTAGGGTCTCCTAGAGCCCATCCTTCCTAGGGCGAATCCAAGCCGATATGGGATCGGCTATACTCCCCGAATACCGCCGGAGCCACCCCCTGTGACCACCTGGGTCAAGGGTGCCCCGGAACCTGTCTTAGAAGAGACCTACGGTTTAGATCTCCTATTCCGAGTCTAACCGATAGTGTTTTCCCTTTGTAGGTATGACGGAAGATCCCTTTTTTCTAAAAATACAAAAACATTTGAAAAGCTTAAAATAAAAAAAAATCAAAAAAACAAGAAAAACCAAAAACAATGGAAAAACAAAAACTCAAAAATAGAGTGCTTTGTATAGTTCCCAAAGTTCTTGTTTTACAAAAACCCAAAAAAATCGAAAAGTTAGAAAATACCAAAAAGATTTTGTATATAGCTGCTCCTGGTAGCACTTTGGGAAAAGAAAAGGATTTTGAAAGAAACGTCGTCTGCGTAGGCAGACCAAAATTTTCGATATCACTTGAAAATAGTGTTTGGATCTGGACACCAAGGAGGATTAAAGAAAGAAGAATTTGGGTTGGATCTGGACATAAATATCTAGATCCAGACCCAAATAGTGTTTGGATCAGATTTGGAGCATAAAAACCAAATCGAAGATCCAAACCTAAGACCCACCCCTTTGCCTATAAATAGGACCAGGGGAGGGTGAAAGTTCACATGAACTTACTTGGGAGAGGTTGGGGGAGTGCATAAAGTAAGAGAGAGAAGAATGGTGGGCTTAACTTTTTCAAGTGGGTTAGCCATGTGGGGCTTGATCAAAGGGTGTGGGTTCGAACCTTGTGTGAACCTAGACCTACCATGGAGCTGCAGCAACGTGATGGAATGGCATGGACATGGGTTGCACATGGTGGACTTGGCTCCAAGAGGTAGGTCCCTAAACCTAACCCTGACTTAGCCACTAAACCTAACCCAAACCTAGCCTAGAGTTAGCCCATTTTACCTAAACCGACCTAACTTAGCCCCAACCGACTCCCTTCAATCCCACCTAAACCTAACCCAAACCGCACCCTAGCTTGACCATTCTCACCCTAAACCTACCCACCTAACCCACACCTCACCTTGCTGCGCACTGCACCTCATTTCCCCTGGCTTGTGCACAGCAGCACCTCACCTCACCTGCCTCCCGCCATCACCCTCACCGGCGGCATCCCATCTTGCACCAGCAACAACTTGTCGCGCACCAGCCGCTCCCCAGCATCCGCACTACGCCCCACTCACCTGCTGCACCTCACCTGCCCCTGTCGCGTAGTGCCCTGCCACACACACTCACCTCATCTGCCGCCCCTGCACGCTCTGCACACCCTGCTGCACTCCAGTAGTGGCTCACCTCACACTTGCCGTGACCTACCTAAATCCTACCCCTAAGCCAGCCGAGTGCACCTAGCACTCAGCCAAGACTTGTTGACCGTGCACCAACCTTGACAAAACCCCCATCCGGCCTGCCTTTGGCTGGCCTAGTTCATACCCATTTCTCTAAACCAAGACCTAGACCTAACTAGGACCATACTCACCATAACCTAAACCTAACCCCTTGGCCAAACCCAGCCAATCCTAAGCCAAAACCCACTCGACTACACCCACACCCAAGCCTCACGTCGGAACCCACCTAAAGGGACTTACCATGTGGCTGCCAAGGAGGACGAACCCGAGTGACTCGAGAGGCAAAACCGACCACTTGTAAGTGTTATTTACATTCGGTTTTACATTACTCGCTTAAAGTAAATTCAATTCGATACGGAGTTGTAATAATGGAGCGAAGTCTCCCCTCGAAATGTAATATTTGTGTTTGATACACAACCACACACGTGCACTTGAGCCTTCTCGCTCTTAACTGCACACAAAGGACACCCACATGCACTTGAGTCTTTCTGCTATTATATTACACACTTACACACATGTGCATTAAGCATTTCCGCTCTTAAGCTAAAGTATATATTTCAATTCAGGTATTTACTTTAGTGAAAGTCGTGTGAGTTGTCATTTCAATTCCACAGAACCACACACATTGAGCCTTTCTGCACAAAGTTGGGGAAAACTCAGCACAAGATGGAGCACTGATGAAGCCAGGGCCCGCACAAACCGTTCGTCTCGAAACGCCAAGAAGGATTGAAGAAACGAAAATTTGGATTGGATTTGGACCCAAATATGCAGATCCAGACCTAAATAGTGTTTGGATCAAATTTGGATCTCAAAATCCAAATCCAAGATCCATACCCAAGACCCACCTCATTTTCCTATAAATAGAGGTGAGGGGGTGCCCACAAGTTCATGTGAAATCCAAGAGGGCTTGGGGAGAGCTTGCATAAAGTAGGTGAGAGAAAATTGGTGTGCTAGATATTTTCAAGTGGGCCATACCCAAGTGGGCTTGATGAAGGGCATGGGTTCAAGCCTTGTATGAACCTAGGCTCAAACCAAAGGGCTGCACCGACTTGAAGAAGGACTGCACAAGTGCGTGGAAGCATGGGCAAGGCGTGGTGGACTGGCTCCAAGAGGTAGGTCTCTCAACCTCACCCTGACCTAGCCTAAACCACCTAACCCACCTCACTAAACCTAACCCTAAACTAGCCTAGACCTAACCCCTTTCACCTAAACTGACCCTAACTCCCCTTAACCAACCTACATCAACACCCAACCCAGTGCAGCTGCACTCGGTTTGAACCTGCCTCGTATCCCGTCTACCACCCTACATCCCTCACCTCCCGGCGTACCTAGCGCCAATCTACCCCCAACACCCGGAGCACCTAGCTCCCCATCACCTGCCCATCCGTGACCTGACCGCATCTCCCTCACTACCTGCTACTCTCCCTAACCCCAGCCAACACCATCACTCCCAGTCAAACTCCCTAGTCAGCACCCGACACCTGCACCGCACTCCATGCGCCTGCCGTGACCCAGCACTTGCCGTCTCCCTGCCACCTTACCCCATCACTCCCTAGCGCCTAGCGCCTCGCACCTTCCTGCCATAACCCACTCCCTAGCGCCACACCCGCACCCGACTAGCAACTGCCTAACTCCCGCACCTCACTACCTAGCTCCCAGCCACACCTAAGACCCTACCTTAGCCAAGACCTCCCAACCATGTCCTTCTACTTAGGGCCATATCCACACCCTAGCCGTGACTCACCTTAGGCCGTGACCTACCTTAGCCTCTATCCATCCAACCGAACCAAAGCACCTCCTAAGCTCAAAAGCCCAAACTCTCGTCAAAACCCCACCTAGGGAGACCTGTCTCTTGGCTGCCAAGGTGGACAAAAGCCCAAGCATGTTGAGAGGAAAAGTCGACCACTTGTAAGTGTTTAAAATTCAGTTTTTACCTTACTCTTTTAAAGTTCAATTCAATTCGATACGGGGTTGTAATAATGGAGCGTGGCCTCTCCCCGAAATGTAATATTGGTGCTTAATACACAAAGCACACACGTACACTTGAAGTTATATTGCTCTTAAATGTACACAAGACACCCACGTGCACTTGAGCCTTTACGCTCTTAATTGCACACTATTGCACACACATTGAGCCTTCGCTCTTAAGCTAAAGACTTTAGTGAAGGCCGTGTGAGTTGCAATTTAATTCGGGTTGTTACGTTCAAAGTTGTGTGAGTTTGTCATTTACATTTCACACTCGCACACAAAAGTACTCGAGCACTTGCTCTACACTCTCACGCACCTTTTGAGCATTTGTTGCTCATAAGATATAGCATAGCTATATACTTTCCAGCTGCGTGAGTTTTACATTAAGTCGTGTACGCACTTACATTTCCGGGTGGTTCAATTCCAGTTGTGTGAGTTGTCTTTCCATTTACACACCAAGAGCACTCACTCATAATTGAGCCTTTCCGCTCTTACTATATCTATATTTCAATTTCGGCAAAGTTCAATTCAAGTCGTGTGAGTTTGTCATTTAAATTCCACACTACACACATGCGTGCATTGAGCCTTTCCGCTTTTACTATATACTTATATTTCAATTTCGGCAAATTCAATTCAAGTCATGTGAGTTTGTCATTTAAATTCCACACTACACACACACGTGCATTGAGCCTTTCCACTCTTAAATATATAAGTATATTTCAATTCAGCAATTTACATTCAAAGTCGTGTGAGTTGCTTTCAAGTTCGGGTATTTCCCTTAAGTTGTGTGAGTTGCACTTCCATTTGGGTATTTACATTAAGTTGTGTGTGTGAGTTGCTTTCAATTTTGGCGCATACTTGCATTCGTACGCTTTCGAAAAAGCCCCAAATCTATGCTCAAACACGTTGAAATTAGGCCACTTATGCACACACCCATCCGGCCTAAATAGCTAAAACTTGAGACTTGAAAACGTGCAACCCCCGTAATAAAAACTGCAATTTAGGCATACAATCATCGAAACACTTACTTTTCTTTCAAAAGTACACGTTTGTTTAAAAGATCAAAAGTTTTCTAAGCATTTAAACCAACCCTTGAGCATCGGTTCAAGAAGGTTTAAGCAAAAGATCCCACTTATCCGCAATCGCCAAAAGTAGTCAAATATTTCAAAAACCTTCACTAGCTTGAGCAAGCTAGCTGGCACACCCTTTTTAAAAGCGACATAGGCAGGAAAAGGTTTATTTCTGGTCTTATAAACTGGGAGTGAGAATTTTTGTTGTTTATAGTTTGGCACGCCCGGTGGGACGTGGGTCTTGAGAAAACCAAGATCAAACAAACAAAACTCTTGAAAACAAAGGATTAGAGTCATGTCGAGTTCAGACTCCAATGAAGTGTCTAGCCGTATCTCACGCTCATTAAGTTCCCATTCTAAAAAAATTTCAAAAAATTTCAAAAACAAAAGAGAAGAGATTGAAGACTTACAAAAAGATTTCGAAGCGAAAATCGCTGCACTTAGCCAAGAGGTAGAGGCAGCTGATTCCTGTTCGTCTCATGTCGAACTGGTAAAAGCTAAGAAAAAATTTGACAAGTCTAGAAAGCCCAAGGAATGCTCTGCAATGGATGAAAACCAATATCACGAGTCATTCACACACAAGGACCGAAAAGCCCTGCAACAACTGCTAAAAGGGCAAAAGAAAGAAAAGAGAATGTACGCCCTGTTTGATTTCCTTCCTTTGGATTACAAAATAGACAGTGATAATGAGATGCCAAACTTTCATCGGTATGATGGCATAGGGGATCCTAGATCCCACCTGTAACTCTTTTCCCGTCGAGCCCATAAAAAGAAAAAGGACTCGACAAAGTGGATATATTGGTTTCCCCTTTCCCTCAAAGGCATTGCTTCAAAATAGCTTGCTTCTTACGATTTAAGCCAGTTTGCGATTTTTGAAGAGTTAGCAAACTGCTTTATGCAAAGATTTTCGCATAACGTAGAAGCAATGCCAACTTTAAACACTTTGAGGGATACGAGGCAAGCTTCGAACAAGGATGTGCCCGCATTCATGGTTCTTTGGAGGTCCCTCCTCGGGCAAGTAAGAGAGCTGATTTCCGAAGGATGCATAGTAATGCTCATCCTCGATAATTTTAAAAATGAATTGCAAACTCTTCTCTCTTTGCACGAAATCTCAACTCTCCACAAGTTGATAAAGAAAGCTTCCCTCTTTGAAACAAATCTCAAAAAGGGAGTCTATGATCACTTATGGAAAGGAAATATTTTACCAAAATCACGGTTGAAAAAACCCGAAACTTACGGGTTTCCCACTATGGACAAAGGGCCAAAACCCCAAAAAGTTGCAAACGTCCGAGTGGATCCAAGCCCGACAAGTACTTCAAAAAAGTTTAAACCAAAAAATGAAAAAAAGTTATAAAAAACTTTTGAAAAACGGGAGTATACCCCACTGGGACAGCCTGTCTCGGAGGTCCTTGACCTCCTTTTCGCCCAAGGGTTTATAACACTCCCCAAAATTTCCGAAGGAACCTCTTCAAAGGGGAGATTTTTTGAACCATTTTTGCAAGTATCATCAGCTCAAGGGCCATGATACGAACCAATGTGTCTCCCTTCTAAATAAAATTGAGAACTTGATAGAGCAGGGCCGGCTCTAGGTCACTGAGGAACCAGAGCCTGCCCAAGCTATATTCAAAGAACCCTTCCCAAATCATTCAAGCACTAATGGGAAGGGAAAAGAGGTATGTACTTTCTCGAGTTTGAAAAGTTTAGTGCATCCATCACATTCTGGTTTTACTACTTGTACATCATCTCTCATCATTTGTAAGAAAAATGCCCAAGTAGTAATCCGGGGAGCGCTTAGAGTCCCGCCCCCAGTTAGAGCCTTTTTAGAAATTCGATTTGCTCCAAAGCACTGAAATAAAGCCACAATAGGAACGAGCCTTATGCAAAGTGTAGGGGAAGTGACCAGGTCCGGAAGGATCTATCAACCCCAACACTTAGAAAAAACTGCTAAAGTGGTCAGTGTTCTTGGCCCTTTAAAAGCATGCATTCCGAGGGTTCGAGCGCTTTGCCGCAATGAGCGGATGCAGAGATGCTAGAAATCTTTTTGGGTTTTTGAGAACGATGATGCGAACTCACCGAAATTGAAATTGCAACTCACACTGCTTTCACGAAAGTAAACTCACGCGAATTTAAGTGCAACTCACACAACTTTCACGAAGTAAACCCATGCGAATTTAAGTGCAACTCACACTACTTTCACGAAGTAAACCCACGCGCATTTAAGTGCAACTCACATGACTTTTGCGAAAGTAAACTCACATGAATTTAAGTGTAACTCACATGATTTTCACGAAAGTAAACTCACGCGAATTTAAGTGCAACTCACACGACTTTCACGAAGTAAACCCACGCGAATTTAAGTGCAACTCACTCTACTTACGTGAAAGTAAACTCACGCTAATTGAAATACATATACTAGCTTAAGAACAGAAGGGGTTCAAAGTATAGAATTTTTATAATGTATACTAGGGCAAAGAGCGGAAAGGCTCAAGTGCTTGTGGGTGCGATCGTGTTCATCCACCAGATAAGAGCGAAAAAGCTCAAGTGCTTTTGGGTGCGATCGTGTTCATCCACCAAATAAGAGTGAAAAGGCTCAAGTACTTATGTGTGAGATCGTGTTCATCAAACAGTTAAGAGTGGAAAGGCTCAAGTGCTCGTGGGTGCGATCGTTTTCATGCACAAATATTACAACCCGAGGAGAGACTTCGCTCCATTAATACAACCCCGTTCCAAATTGAATTTAAAAGAAAAAGCGGTTTGAAGTAAAAGTTTAAAAGAACTTACAAGTCTTTTCGTTCGGTTTAGCCCTTGTGTGTAGCCCCTTTTCACTTCACTGGGTCGATGCTCGTGGTTCGGTCGAGTGGTCCACTGGGTCTCGATCAACCCTCCTGTTTATGTCGGGTCCTTCAAGTGGCTGTGGTTCAACCCCAGGTCAAGCTCGTGTTCAACCAAATGCAAGTCGGCCAGGTCCAAGTGGTGCAGCGAAGGTAGGTTTAAGAGGTGCAAGGTTCGGCCAGCAAGGAGTGAGCTAGGTGGGTTCAGCCATGGCTCGGTTCAAGGTAGGTATAGGTCGGTCCAAAGTGTGCAAGGCGGTTCAACCGAGTGGTGCAGGTCGGTTCAAGGTTGGTGTTACCCAAGGTTCGGTCAAGGTGTGGTTCGAGGTGGTTCGGTCCACACCAAGTCAAAGGATGTTTAACCGGGTGTAGTTTGGTTCGGTCCACACCAAGTCGAAGCTTCAGCTGGGTTCGGCCAACAAGTTCAAGGATTTGGTTGGTGTAGGTCGGTTCAACCAAGTCGAGCCAGCCAAGGTAGGTCAAAAGGGGTGAGCTAGATGCGTTCGGCCAGCACAAGTTCGGCTCTTTAAGGTGGTTTTGCTAGGTTCGGTCAAGGTAGGTCAAAAGGGGATTACCTTGGTTGCAACCCACCATAGTCAAGCTCGGTTCAAGATGCAGCCGGTCCACCTTTGTTGCAGCTCACCATAGTCAAGCTCGGTTCAAGATGCAACCGGTCCACCTTTGTTGCAGCCCACCACAGTCGGTTCAAGACACTGGGTCTCTTGGAACTCCAAATCGAGCCAAGATATTCTTCTTAATGAATGCCACTACATGTTGCCCTTGGATATTAGCCAAGGAGGTGTAAACACCACAAAAATTCCAATTTTCAAAACTCCCAAAACTTCAAAAGCCACCTTGAGGCCAAAGCAAGAGAAAGAAGAAAAATTCAAGTCCGTTCGGAGAAAAGCCCGACAGAAGGCCAAAATTGTAATTTGGGTTAAAAAGCAAAAGCAGCTCTAAAGTGCATAAAGAGGCCAAGAACCAAATAAAGTCGACAGAGGTCCAAGACACGGCCCATAAGAATGAAGAACGGAGTTTGTGGGGAAATCTAAGATCGATAGCATCAAAATTGGCCAAAAACATGAAAAGGCAGATTAAAACAGATGCCAGAATGTCCTAAGAAGCAGAACATCAGTTGGAAAAAGAACTTGGGGAAAACCTAGGCCGAAATTGGGTCACCGAGGAACCGGAGCCCGCTCAAAACCGACTGTGGAAAGCGTCAAAAAGGACTCAAAGAGAGGAGTAGAAAATTTTGGATTGGATCTGGATCAAAATATCAATATCCAAACCCAAATATATTTGAATCAGATCTGGATCTGAAAACCCAAATCCAAGATCCAGATCTAAACCCAAATAACATTTGGATCAGATCTAGATTCCAAGATCCAAATCCAAGATCCAAACCCAAGACCCATTCCCTTGCCTATAAATAGAGGTGAGGGGTGGATAAAAAGGGGTTCACGTATTTTGCTTGGGAGGAGAGAGAGTGAGAGAGTGGGTCTTGACCATGGGTCTTAGCCATGTGGGCTCGGTCAAAGGGGCATGGGCTTGAACCATGTTGGACCTAACCTAGTCAAGTGTTGCACCAAGTGGGCTTGGACCGAAGAGGAGGCTGCAACCAAGGTGGGCTCGGCATGGACTGCATATGGTGGATCGGCTCCAAGAGGTATGTCCCCTAAAACCTCACCCTAACATAGCCTAGGCTCGACCTTTGACCTAACCCACCTAACCCTAAGCCCAAGCAAGCCCCGTGCGGCACCCGACTCCACCTCCTATTGCGTAGTGCCCTGCCCGCCACCCTATCGCGCGCCCTCCTGCCGCGCGCCACCTGCCACGCGCCCTCCGCGTGCCACACCCCCTGCGCGACACCCGCCATCTTCCCTTGCCTTAGAACCCACCTGCCATCTACCTTCATCACATCTAGCTCCCATCCCACTTGACCAAACATACCCCCCACGGCCCAGCCTAACCTAGACCTAACTTGGACCATACCCACTTAGCCACCCTACACCTTAGCCGAACTCACTCCCTACAAGACCCGAACCAACTTAGTTGCGCCCAAGTGAACCCCAACTCAAGCCTCACTCCTCGACCCACCAAAGGGGACCTAGCTTGTGGCTGCCAAAGGAGGACGGACTCGAGCAGATTTGAAAGGAAAAGCCGACCACTTGTAAGTGTTTAAATTCGGTTTTTTACCTTACTCATTTGAAATTAAATTCGATTCGATACAGGATTGTAATAATGGAGCGTAGTCTCCCCCCAAAATGTAATATTTGTGCTTGATACACAAACCACACATGTACACTTGAGCCTTATTGCTCTTAATCGTACACAAGGAACACACACGTGCACTTGAGCCTTTCCGTTCTTAATTGCACACGATTGCATACACATTGAGCCTTTTCGCTCTTAAGCTAAAGTATATATTTCCCTTTGGGTATTTACTTTAGTGAAAGCTGTGTGATTTGCAATTCAATTCGGGTTGTTACATTCAAGTCGTGTGAGTTTGTCAATTAAATTTCACACTTACACACACATTGAGCCTTTCCGCTCTTAAGCTAAAATATATATTTCCCTTTGGGTATTTACTTTAGTGAAAGTCGTGTGAGTTTGTCATTTAAATTTCACACTTGCACACAAAAGCACTCAAGCCTTTGCTCTACACTCTCACACATATTTTGAACCTTTGTTGCTCATAAGATATAACATACTTATATACTTTCAAGCTGTGTGTGTTACATTAAGTCGTGTATGCATTTACATTCCGGGTGGGTTTAATTTAAGTTGTGTGAGTTGTCCTTTCCATTTACACACCAAAAGCACTCCTCACAATTGAGTCTTTCCGCTCTTACTATATACCTATATTTCAATTTCGGCAAGTTCAATTCAAGTCGTGTGAGTTGTCTTTTCAATTTACACACCAAAAGCACTCACTCTCAATTGAGCCTTTCTGCTCTTAAGATATATGTATATTTCAATTTTGCAATTTACATTCAAGTCGTGTGAGTTGCTTTACATTTCGGGTATTTTCCTTAAAGCTGCGTGAGTTGCACTTTCGGTTTCGGGTATTTACATTAAGTTGTGCGAGTTGCTTTGAATTCGAGCCTAGCTCACATCATCATCTCAACCTGAAAATGTTTGTGCATCCTTGCATTCGTGCGTTTTCAAAGAAACCCCGAATCTACGCTCAAACACGCTAAAATTTGGCCACTTGTGCACACACATATCCGGCCTAAAATAGCTAAAACTCAAAGACTTGGAATCGTAGAACTCTCGTATATAAAACTTGTAAACATAGGCATAACTCGAGTTTTTCAAAACACTTGTCTCTTTTCTAGAGTCCAAATTGTTTTTTCAAAGTCCATAAGTACTTAAACTGACCCCTGAGCATCGGTTGAAGAAGGTTTAAAGCAAAAAGATCCCGCTTGCTCATAATTTCCTCAAAAGTCAGACATTTCAAAAAACTTCACTAGCTTGAGCAAGCTAGCTGGCACGGCCATAGAAACGACTTAGATGCGAAAATGTTCATTTCTGACTTCAGGACCATAAGTGAAAATTTTTGTTGTTTACAAGAGGTAGCTTCAACCCATTTAGAAAAATATTCGGTGGCTGATAGGATGAACCTATGTCCATTTGATGTATTAGGGGAGATTGGTCCTATGATGTCAAATGCCCACATGGTGAAAGGCCATGGGCTAACAATGGAATGCAAAGTTGATGATGGGATATGAATGGCATGTCCATGCACTTGACATGGTCGTGTCAATCTTGCTTAAGGGTGGACGAAAAATATCCGGCTCTCAGTATTTTCATGGCCATCATATTTCCATTGACATGCCCTCCACATTCTCCATCATGGAATTCATGCATTATAGTCCTAGCCTCCTCAAGGTCTACACACCTCAACAAGATGCCGGTAAAACTCTTTTTATAGAGAACTCCTCCCAAAATCACATATCATGTTGAAATTTTTTGAATAAAAGCTTTATCCCTAGAAGAAGCAAATTCGGAAAATCCTCCGTTTTCTAAAAAGCTTTTAATATCTTGATACCAGGGTTTTTCAATGGAATTTTGGTCATTATGGCAAATCTCCAAATCGTGGGTGGATGGAGTAGGTGAGTGCCATATCTCTAACGATCAGGTTCCTAAGGTGGGATCGACCCTTAGGGCCGATCCTAGGGATGAGAGGGCATCTGCTATGGTGTTGTCCTCTCTCCCTATGTGAGTGAGTGTACATGATTTGAAGGAATCGACCAGTTTGGTGGCCAATTCGTGGTATGGAGTGAGTTTTTCATTTTTGACCTGCCAAATTTTCAAGACTTTGTTTATGGCAAGTAAAGAATCTCTAAAGACTTCGATGCATGATGCCCCTAGATTTTTCAAAATTTTCAAACCTTGTATGAGTGCCTCATATTCGGCCATATTATTGGAACATTTGAAATCTAGGCGAATAGCAATGGATATCTCTCCCTTTTCAGGAGATATGAAGATGACTCCCACACCTGCCCCTCTTTGGTTTCTTGCCCCATCAAAGTGCATTTTCAATACTTGGTTTTCTTTCAAACAACTTGCTAAAATATGTTTTTGAAAATCGTTTGAAAAGATGCCCTCATCGGGCATTTCATCGAGTATGGGATATGTCTCTTCCAGGGGGAACTCAACCACTTGATCAGCTAGGGATTGTCCGTTAACGGAGGTTTGATGGTGAAATTTTAAATCATACTCCATTAAGAGGACCTGCCATTTACCAAGCCTGTTCATGAGGATAGGTTTTTCAAATAAGTGCTTGATCAGATCTAGCCTAGACACTATCCATATCTCATGATCTAAGAAGTAGTGTCTCAACTTTTGGTAGGCCCATACCAATGCCAAGCACGTTTTCTCCATGACTTGATAATTTCTTTTATATGCCAGTAGAGTTTTCGAAATATAGTAAATAGAATACTCTTTATGGCTATCATCCTCATATTGGGCTAGTAAAGCACCCAATGCATTCGTATGCATGGAAATGTAAAGCAACAATGGTTTTCCTTGCTTTGGAGGTTTTAAAGTCAGAGGATTTATCAAATAAGTTTTTAATTTTTCGAAAGCCTTTTGACAATCATCGTCCCATACAAACTTCACCCTTTTCTTAAAAGCTTGTTGAAAGGTTCGCATCTTGTTGCAAGGTTTGAAATAAAGCTCCTGATTGATTGGAGGCGACCTTGGAGGCTTCGGATTTGGGTCAAGTTGGAGGGTGGAGGCATGTCTATGATGGCTCGACACTTAGAGGGGTCGACTTCAATGCCCCTTTGGCTTACCATAAAGCCTGAAAGCTTACCTGATTCCACTCTGAAGACACACTTTTGAGGGTTTAGTTTTACTTTGTAAAGCCTAAGCCTTTCGAGAACCTTTTTCAAAGATTCGATGTGTGTGCATCGGGTTTTTGATTTTACCAAAAGATCATCTACATATACTTTTGAGAGCTCATGAATTTGATCGTGAAAAATAGTGGTCATGGCTCTTTGGTATGTGGCACCGACATTTTTCAACCCAAATGGCATTACTGTGTAACAGTATGTGCTCCAGGGTGTAGTAAAAGCAGTCTTAGCTTGATCTTTTGGTGCTAACTTGATTTGATTATGACCCAAGTAGCCATCCATAAAAGAAAACATTTCATGATTCGCAGTGCTATCCACTATCAAATCAGTGTTTGGTAAAGGAAAATTATCTTTTGGAGTGGCTTTGTTCAACTTTCTAAAATCGATGCAAATCCGAATTTTCCCATTGGATTTTCGAACTACAACTATATTTAAGAATCAACCAGAGTACACAATGGGTTTTATAAATTCGGGTTTTAAAAGTTCTTCCAAACCCTCTTTTACTTGAGAGTGGACATTGGGATGGATTTTCCTAAGCTTTTGCTTTATAGGTCTAGCATCTGGTTCTAGGGGAAGACAATGTTCTACCACCTTTGGGTCTAGACGCAACATGTCTTCGTAGGTCCATGCGAGTACGTCTATGTAGGTTTTCAAGAATACAATGAATGATCATTTTTCATGCTCATGCAAACATGTGCCTATCTTAACATGCTTAGGAATATTCTCACTCCCTAAGTTGATTTCTATAAAATCCCCTCCTACAGAATTTGAAGTTTTTTCCAAGTTAAGGATTTTATGAAACTCGGGAAGCTCGGAGGCTTGATCCTCCTCAGAGAAGAGGGGATCCTCCTCCTTGCTTTGATTATTCTTCAGAATTTTAGGTCCAAGGGAAGTTTGAGGTGACACATGGTTTTCAAAAACACCTGGTTTTGGTTTTGGAATTTTTACAAGTTTTGAAGAACTTGGGCCTTTTGCAAAGACAATTTTTTCTTCAAATTTTCCATTTTTTTTGGCTTTTTCGAAATGGATATTTGGAGTTGATATATACAAAACCTTGTTTTCAGTATTTTCAGGTTTTTTGATTTTTTTGGTCTTTTATAAAGAAATGACCGGAGGAGGAATACAAATCACACTTTTTTTTGGATTTTTCACAATTTTATGATGTTTTTGAGGTTTTTCCAAATGTTTTTGGATTTTGAAAATATGTAATTTTTTGGGATTTTTGGTTATGGAGGGGTCTTCCATCATACCTACAAAGAAAACACAATGAATTAGTCTCTAAATAAGAAGTCTAAGTCATAGGTTTCGGTTTTAGGAGGCCCAGGGTACCCTTGACCCAAGTGGTCGTAGGTGGTGGTTCCGGGGGTATGGTTGGAGTGTAGCCTGTCCCATGCTGATTTGGTTTAGGATTCGGCAAGATGGGTTCTAAGCAACCCCGATTTTGGTTTCCTAAACTTTGATAGGGCATGTAACTCATGTTTAGCATAATGTTCCAAGGCTTTTTTAGTTTTGCAAATATTTTGTAAAGTTGATGGCCTTGGAACTTGGTGTCATCCATGTCATGCTAAAATGTTTTCTTGTTTAGGGACTTGGGGAGGATTTTGATTTTGGTTTTTCCTAGGATGGTCATGGTTTTGGGCAGGCAGGCTTTGGGCTGCCCCTTGATATACATGACATTCCTAGGTCTTTTCAGGATGAACTTGGATGGTTCGCCCAAAGGTTTTCTTGGTTTGGACTCGTTGGTTTGATGGCTTGACAAGCATGGGAAGTTTTGAACTCTCCTAAGCTGAGGGTGGTTTTCTACTAGAATTACCACAATTTGGCTTTCGTAGGAGATTTTGACACACCTATGGAAGGTGGATGGCATAGTCCGAAGGCTATGTATCCATGGTCTTCCTAGGAGTAGGTTGTAATGGGGTATTTGTCTAGGACATGGAACACCACTTCTTGAGTTATGCCCCCTATTTTCATTGGTAACTCTACGGCTACCAAAGGTTTTGATGCATTTCTATCGTATGCCGTGATAATGATGGAGCTTGGATTCACAGAGGTCAAGGAGACTCCGATTTGAAAAGCCACGTGTAACGGAAGGATGTTTAGACCTCCTCCCTTATGAACCAAACACCTGTTTAGAGGATGGTGATTCAATACCACCTCTATATGGAAGGCTTGGTTATGGGTTTGGTATGATCTTTCTAACTGATCTTTCGAGAACACAATAGGGGTTTTAGGACAGATAGGTGTGACTAGGAAGGATAGGGACTCACGGGTTATGCTCGAGTTAACCTTGACTCTTTCTAAGATTTTCTTTAAAACCTGTCGATGCTTGGGGGAAGTTTGGATTAGTTCTAGGATAGACATATTTATAGAGATCTAGGAAAGATGTATTTCGAAATCATATGGGGTTAATACATTTTTTTCTTTGTTCATGACCTGAGATGCTTTAGGAATTGTAAACACCCCGAAATCCCACGAATTTCTCAAATCCATCTGGTTTTATACAAGCAGCCCCAAAGGGCCATTTTTGAGTCTGGAAACCCAGGAGCCTTCCAGATAATCCTGTATATATGTTTTAAACTTCATATTTCAAAAATATATAATATGGCTTTTGAAAACCTTTTAAAACATGTTTTGAAACCCCGAAGCAGCTTGGCCTAATCCAGACAAGACCAGGAGAGCTAAGAAGAGCCCGGAACCGGAGCACACGTCGAGCTCGGCACAGCAACTCTTGTATCTGATTCACACCCCCAGGATCTCGAACGTCCAAGACCCTGTTCTTATCAAAATATCATTTGAAGTCATCTCCGGAAGGCAGAAACGGAGGCGGACGACCATGTTGGCGAAGACCCAACGCAGACGGAGTACTGATGCTGTCAGGCCCCGCACAAATCATCCGTTTCGAACCCAGCTCGAAGGAGTCAGAGTTCAGTTTGGATTGGATCTGGACCATATATATCCAGATCCCAATCCAAACCCATATGTGGACTTGGATTTGGATTTGGATCCAGAGATCCAATCCAATATCCATATCCATGGCCCACATCACCTTCTCATAAATGGAGGTGGGGCCCACTTGAAATTCACGTGGGATCATGGGCATGAGAGAGAGTGGGGATGGAAAATATCAAGATGTTGTAATTAAGCTTGACTTGTGTGTCAAGTTTGGGGTTAATCATGTGGGTTAGCCTAATTGAGTGGGTTTAACCTTGTAATTAGCCAAAACCTAACCTAGGGCTGCACCAACATGAGGTGGTTAAGGTCTATGGGCCACGCAAAGGGAGCTCCTTCACCTAAACCTAACCCAAAACGCCTAATCCTAGCCTACCACCCTAATCCACCCCTAATTTGAGCCTAATCACCTAACCCACTTCCCTAATCCCGGCTTAATCCCAACCTAATCACCTAACCCACTTCCCTAATCCTTCCCTAAACCTAGGTTAATTTCCCTAAACCTAACCTAATCCTAGCCTAATCACCTAACCCACCTCACTAAACCTCACCCCAAAACCAACCCACCTAGCTAAACCCTAAACCTCCACTTCCCCAGGCTCCACCTGCTCCGCCTCACTTGGGGGCGGGTTCTCCTATCTAGAAGCCCACCGAAATCCCAGCCGGGCCCTCTCTTTCCTCCACTTCCCCAGCTGCTCCACCTGCTCCGCCTGCACCACCACCATCCCTCCATCCCACCACCACTTGCACTGCCATCTCCACCACCTCCCGGCCAAGCCTCACTGCCTTCCCCAAGCCCAGCCGAGCGCCATCTTCATTCCATTCGGTTAGTACCCCTTACTTCATCTCACTTTCTCTACCCCCTCTCCACTCTCAGCCACCTAACCCTACCACAACACCCTACCACAACATCCTACCCCCAGCCATTCCCCTTTGCTGCCACCCTTCCCACTCAGCCGAACCTAGTCATCCTAGCAGCCCGCTGCCACCACATTCCCCTAAGACTCCCATTCGGCCTTCCCTTAAACTCCCCTTAGGTCCATATTCCCTAACACTCTATACTCTCCATTCGTGACCCTACCTACATACTTGGCCCAGCCCCTTTAATTTTCTACATCAAGGCGACACCCCCTTGCAGCCGGCCACCTTCAAGGCGCCTATCCCGCGCCCCACTTGCAGCCGGCCAGCACCCTTTGTCACTCACCCTCGCGGAGCTCCCGTTTGCAGGCCAAGGTGAAGGCCAAGCCCACACTCAAGCAAGGCCTCTACGGACCAGCTACTCGTAAGTGCCTAAACTCGGTCTTTAGTTGTATACTTGCTTGAGATTCAATTTGATACGGGGTTGTAATAACGGAGCATAGTCTCCCCCCGCTTGTAATAACATGGCTTGGCACACCCACACACGTGCACTCTCTTAGTTGTGCACGATTTTGAACACACACGGGCCTAATCAACCCCTAATACATAAGTAGATATATATACTTTCATTTTTGAAGGGTTTTTGCTTAAGTTGGGTGCGTTGTCTTTCAATTCAAGCACTCACACAAATTGAGCTTTCGCTCTGATTTGAAAGACCCAAGTAAGGGCCGACCTATACTATTTGGGTTTCATTTCATGTCGTGTGAGTAAGTCTTTCAATTCAAGCACTCTCACACACATTGAGCTTTCGCTCTTATTTGAAAGACCCAAGTAAGGGCCGACCTATACTATTTGGGTTTCATTTCATGTCGTGTGAGTAAGTCTTTCAATTCAAGCACTCTCACACACATTGAGCCTTCGCTCTTATTCCCAAGACCTTAGTAAAGGCCTTATTGCAGTTATATTTGGGTTTCATTTATGTCGTGTGTGTAGTACTTCAATTCAAGCACGCTCACACACATTGAGCCTTCGCTCTTACTCCCAAGACCTTAGTCAAGGCCATACTGCAATTTATATTTGGGTTTAATTTCATGTCGTGTGTGTAAGTCTTTCAATTCAAGCACGCACCCACATTGAGCCTTCGCTCTTATTTGCAAGACCCAAGTAAGGGCTCATATACATATTCTATATACATATCTCCCTTCGGCATTTATATTTCAAGTCATTTTCCCTTCGGTTATTTCCCTTTAGTATTGTCTTTACATTTTGGGTTTTCCCTTTGGAGTAGCGTGAGTTTGCATTGCATCTACGCTATACCACGAGGTAGGACGCATATTGCATCGAAGCAAGCCCCGCTCGAATTCGCCCATTGTAGTGGAGTGTTCATAACACACAAACTAGGTGGCCCAAAAGGGATAAAAGAAAAGACTTAGGCACGTGCAAATCCACGTGATCTAAAACATGCAATCGCATTTTTAAGACCCGAAATAGACACCTCGAACCGCTTCGTAGACTTTCTCTCCAAAACTCGATTTTTGCAAAGCGTACAGACTGACCCTTGCGCACCGGTGCAAGAAGGTCTGCGACGACAAGAGCTTACTTGCTCACAGTCGCCACGTTTAGAAGTCAGTGTTAAATATATCTTCGCTAGCTTAAGTAAGGTAGCTGGCACGCCCTGTTTGCATACATAGGCCTTAGACACACGAGAGGATCCGCTCCGAGCCCTGAAAAGGCGAGAGGCGAGGATTTTCACGCGTCTACAGGAATGCATGATTTTGAAGGGCCAAGAATAATGACCACTTCTTTAGTAGCATCTTTGGCTAGATGTGGGGTTGATAGATCCTTCCGGACCTGGTCACCTTGTCCACACCTTTCCTAAGGCTCGCTCCTATGTTGGCTCTAATTTTATGCTTTGGAGCACCCCGAATTTTTAAAATGGCTCTAGCTAGGGGCGAGACTCTAAGCGCTCCCCAGATCACTACTTGCTTGGCTTTTTTGATTATGATGAGAGAAGGTGGTGTGTGACAAGTAGTGAAGCTTGTATGCAATGTATGCTCTAAACCCTTTAAGGAGGTCGAGAAAACACATACCTCTTTTTCCTTCCCACTGGTGCTTGCATGGTTGGGGAAGGGTTCCTTAAGAACAGCTTGGGTAGGCTTCGGGTCCTTAGTGACCTTGAGCCGGCCCTGCTCTATCAAGTCCTCGATTTTGTTTAAAAGGGAATAACATTTGTTTGTATCATGACCCTTGAGCCAATGATACTTGCAAAATTTGTTCAAAAATTTCCCTTTTAGAGACGTCCCCTCGGGAATCTCGAGAAGTGTTACCATTCCTTGGGTGACCTGGAGGTCGAGGATCTTTGAGACGGGCTGTCTCAGTGGGTTCATTCTTTTCAAATGTTTTTTGAAACTTTTTTTCAATTTTTGGTTCATTCTTCTTTGAAGTGCTGGCCGGGTTCGTTTTCACTCAAACATTAGCAATTTTTTGGGGTTTTGCCCCCTTGTTCGCAGTGGTAGCCTGTAAGTTCTGAGTTTTTCAAATCTCATTTTTTGAAGCATTTTTTCTTTCCATAAGTCATCGTAGACCCCCTTTTTCAGATTTGTTTCGAAGAGGGAAACCTTTTTGATTAATTTATGTAAAGTTAAAATTTCGTGCAAAGAAAGAAGTGTTTTCAACTCCATTTTGAAATTGTCAAGGATGAGCATTACTGCACATCCTTCGGAGATGGGCTCTCTCACTTGCTTGAGGAGGGACCTCTATCGAATGATGAATGCATGTACATCCTCGTTCGATGCTTGTTTTGTATCCCTCAAGGTTTTCAAAGTGGGGATCACTTCTACGTTGTGAGAAAAACCTTTGCTTAAAGCTATTCGCTAACTCTTCAAAAGTTGTGAACTGGCTTAGGTCGTAAGAAGCGAGCCATTTTGAAGCAGTTCCCTTGAGGGAGAGGGGAAACCAATATATCAATTTCGCAGAATCCTTTTTATTTTTGTAGGATCTGCGCGAAAAGAGTTGCAGGTGGAATCTAGGGTCCCTCGTGCCATCATACCGATGGAAGTTCGGTATATCGTCATCACTATCTGTTTGGTAATCTGAAGGAAGAAAATCAAATAGGGCGTACGATCTCTTTTCTTTCTTTTGGCCCCTCAACAGTTGTTAGAGGGCTTTTCGATCATTTAGTGTAATGATTCTTCATATTGGTCCCCCTCCATGACGGAGGTTTCTTTGTGCCTTTTTGACTTGTTAGGCTTTTTCTTAGCCTTGGCGGGTTCGCCATGAGACGAGCAAGACTCAGCTGCCTCGGCCTCTTGGCTAAGGGCGACGATTTTTGCTTCGAATTCCTTTCGTAAGTCTTCGAGCTCTTCTTTTTTGCTTTTGAAATTGGCTTTTGAAAATTTTTTGGAAAAGGAACTTGATGACATCGACGCTCCACTAGACACTTCATTGGAGTCTGAACTTGACATGTTTAATAATTTTGAAATCCTATAAGTGCAAAAAGGTAGAAGTTAAACACTTTTCTTGAAATTTTTTCAAAGTTTTGATTTGTTTGAATCGAAGTTTACTTAAGACCTGGGTCCTACCGGGCGTGCCAATCTTGTAAAGAAGAAAATTTTTACTTCCAAGTTATAAGACTCGAAGTGAACCTTTTCATGCCTACGTTTGCGCGAGTGTGCCAGCTAGCTTACTCAAACTAGCAAAGGTTTTTAAATGATTTTCTGACATTGGCGATTGTAGGCAAGCAGACTCTTTTCGCTTTAAACCTTTTTGAACCGACGCTCAAGGATCAGTTTAAGCGCTTAGAAACTTCGATTTTTCAAACAAGTATTACTTCGAATGATAAGTGTTTTTGATGAATCCGGTTCGTGCACTCTTTGCAAATTTTTATTACGAGGGTTGGACGACCCTAAGTTCTTGCAAGTTGCCTGATGTGTGTGTGGAATGTGTGGCCTAATTTCAGCATGGTTTGGGCGAGGGTTTGAGTGCTTTGCCGCAATGAGTGGATGCAGAGATGCTAGAAATCTTTTTGGGTTTTTGAGAACGATGATACGAACTCACCGAAATTGAAATTGAAACTCACACTTCTTTCATGAAAGTAAACTCACGCGAATTTTAGTGCAACTCACACGACTTTCATGAAGTAAACCCATGCAAATTTAAGTACAACTCACATAACTTTCACTAAAGTGAACTCATGCAAATTTAAGTGCAACTCACACGACTTTCATGAAGTAAACCCATGCGAATTTAAGTGCAACTCACATGACTTTCACAAAAGTAAATGCACGCGAATTTAAGTGCGACTCACATGACTTTCACGAAGTAAACCCGCGCGAATTTAAGTGAAACTCACACGACTTTTATGAAAGTAAACTCACACGAATTTAAGTGCAACTCACATGACTTTCAAGAAGTAAACCCACGTGAATTTAAGTGCAACTCACTCTGCTTATGCGAAAGTAAACTTACGCTAATTGAAATACATATACTTGCTTAAGAACAGAAGGGGTTCGAAGTATAGAATTTTTTTAATACATACTGGGGCAAAGAGCAGAAAGGCTCAAGTACATGTGTGTAAAGAGCGGAAAGGCTCAAGTGCTCGTGGGTGCGATCGTGTTCATCCACCAGATAAGAGCGAAAAGGCTCAAGTGCTTTTGGGTGCGATCATGTTCATCCACCAAATAAGAGTGAAAAGGCTCAAGTACTTATGTGTGAGATCGTGTTCATCAAACAGTTAAGAGTGGAAAGGCTCAAGTGCTCGTGGGTGCGATCGTATTCATGCACAAATATTACAACTCGGGGAGAGACTTCGCTCCATTAATACAACCCCCTTCCAAATTGAATTTAAAAGAAAAAGTGGTTTGAAGTAAAAGTTTAAAAGAACTTACAAGTCTTTTCGTTCTGTTTAGCCCTTGTGCATAGTTGTAAACACCCCGAAATCCCACGAATTCCTCGAAACAAACTTGGTTTTGTTAAAGCAGCCCCAAAGGGCTATTTTGAGTCTGGAAACCCAGGAGCCTTCTAGGCAACCCTGTACATATGTTTTTAACTTTTTATTTTTCAAAAATGTATAATATGGCTTTAAAAACCTTTTAAAACATGTTTTTGAAACCCCGAAACAGCTTGGCCTAATCTAGACAGGACCAGAAAAGCTAAGGATAGCCCGGAATCGGAGCACAAGTTGAACCCGGCACAGCAACTCTCATATCAAATCCACCCCCAAGATCTTGAACGTCCAAGACCCCGTTATTATCAAAACATCATTTGAAGTCATCTCTGGAAGGCGAAAACAGAGGCGGACCATCATGTTGGCGAAGACCCAACACAGACGGAGTACTGATGCTGTCAGACCCCGCACAAACCGTTCGTTTCGAACACAGCCCGAAGGAGTCATAATTCAGTTTGGATTGGATCTAGACCATATATATCTATATCCCAATCCAAACCCATGTGTGGACTTGGACTTGGATTTGGATCCAAAGATCCAATCCAATATCCATATCCATGGCCCACATCACCTTCTCATAAATGGAGGTGGGGCCCACTTGAATTTCACGTGGGATTATGGGCTTGAGAGAGAGTGGGGGAGGATAAGATCAAAGTGTGTTGTAATTAAGCTTGACTTGTGTGTCAAGTTTGGGGTTAATCATGTGGGTTAGCCTAATTAAAGTGGGTTTAAGCTTGTAATTAGCCAAAACCTAACCTAGGGCTGCACCAACATGATGTGATTAAGGTCCATGGGTCATGCAAAGGGAGCTCCTTAATCTAATCTTAACCAAAAATACCTAATCCTAGCCTTTTAGCCTAATCCTGTCCTAATCCAAGCCTAATCACCTAACCCACTTCCCTAATCCCGGTCTAATCCCAACTAATCACCTAACCTACTTCCCTAATCCTTCCCTAAACCTAGGTTAATTTCCCTAAACCTAACCTAATCCTAGCCTAATCACCTAACCCACCTCACTAAACCTCACCCCAAAACCAACCCACCTAGCTAAACCCTAAACCTCTAAACCAGCCCACCTAAGCCTAGCACACAATCTACCCAAAACCCCTTTGTATTTAAAATATCTGGCCCTACCCCAAAACCAGCCCACCTTATCACCACACCACCCCTCCCTAGACCACCTTACCACCTCCTCAAAACCAGCCCCATCGCCCTTCAAAAAGCTATAAACCCCCCCCTAGTGGGCGGGTTTTTCAGCTTTTCGGGTCTACCACTTCCAGTCGATCTTCCCTCATCCCTTTCCATCCCCTTTCAGCCACAGCTACCACCTCGCTCCACCTGCTCCACCACACCTCAACCGGCCAACTACCTGTCGCCACTACTTCCATCCGGCCGAACCCTCCATTTCAACCACCCGGCTGCTCCCTTTCCATCCGCCACCGCCTCTTCATTTGGTTAGTACCCCATACTCCACTATACTTCTTCTCCACTCCCCCTCCACTCTCAGCCACCTGCACCACCACCACCTTACTCTAACACCAGCCACTTGTCGCCACCACTTCCATTCGGGCAAACCTCAGCCACCCCCAACTACCCGCCGTTACCTAGGCACCCTAGCTACACCCGACCACTCCACCTAACTCCCTAAGACCTGCCCATATCACCTCACCACACCCGGCCACTACCTCACCCCATACCCTAGCTAGCTTCCTTCTCATCCACCATAGCCCTAGCTACCTTAGCAACCACCACCACCGAGTCTCCCTTAGTCGACCACTCCAACCGACTGTCCCCTACCCATTCGGCCAGCCACCCGCCAGCCACATACTTCCCCTAGGCACTCCCTTAGACACTCCCTTAGGTTCCCATTTAGTGCCACATTTCCTAACA
This sequence comes from Brasenia schreberi, assembly GCA_036023115.1. Taxonomy (NCBI): domain Eukaryota; kingdom Viridiplantae; phylum Streptophyta; class Magnoliopsida; order Nymphaeales; family Cabombaceae; genus Brasenia; species Brasenia schreberi. The sequence goes on from JAYKKT010000038.1 coordinate 4,662,241, forward strand.
CTACACCCTCCCTTAGTGACCCTACTTAGTCACTTTAGCCCAACACGCCAAGGCAGCCCCCTCCCTAGCCGCCGGCCACCTTCAAGGCGCCCCTTCCTCGCACCTAAGGCGCCCGGCCAGCAGCCCTCTTGCCGTTCAACTCCGCGGAGCTCCCTCTTGCAGCCCAAGGCGAAGACCAAGCCCATGCTCAAGCAAGGCATCTTCGGACCAGATATTAGTAAGTGCCTAACTCGGTCCTTAGTTGTATACTTGCTTAAAATTTAATTCGATACGGGGTTGTAATAACGGAGCATAGTCTCCCCCCACTTGTAATAACGTGGCTTGGCACACCCACACACACGTGCACTCTCTTTGTCGTGCACAATTTTGAACACACACGGGCCTAATCAGCCCCTAAGATATATATATATATATATACTTCAACTTACGTAGGGTTTTGCTTGAGTTGAGTGTGTTGTCTTTCCATTCAAGCACTCACACACATTGAGCCTTCGCTCTTATTTGAAAGACCCAAGTAAGGGCCGTGCTATACTATTTGGGTTTCATTTCATGTCGTGTGTGTAAGTCTTTCAATTCAAGCACTCACACACATTGAGCCTTCGCTCTTATTTGAAAGACCCAAGTAAGGGTCATGTTATACTATTTGGGTTTAATTTCATGTTGTGTGCGTAGTACTTCAATTCAAGCACTCACACACATTGAGCTTTCGCTCTTATTTCCAAGACCTTAGTTAAGGCCATATTGCAAGTTATATTTGGGTTTTATTTCATGTCGTGTGTGTAAGTCTTTCAATTCAAGCACGCACTCACATTGAGCCTTCGCTCTTATTTGCAAGACCCAAGTAAGGGCTCGTATATACCCTATATACATATCTCCCTTCGGCATTTACATTACAAGTCATTTCCCTTCGGTTATTTCCCTTCGGCATTGTCTTTACATTCGGGTTTTCCCTTTGGAGTAGCGTGAGTTTGCATTGCATCTACGCCATACCACGAGGTAGGACGCATATTGCATCAAAGCAAAACCCCGTACTCCCGCTCAAAATTCGCCCCATGTAGTGGAGTGTTCATAACACACACCTAGGTGGCCCATAAAGGGATAAAAAGAAAGACTTAGGCACGTGCAAATCCACGTGATCTAAAATCTATAATCGCATTTAAAAGACCCTAATCAAACACCTCGAACCGCTTTCGTAGGCTTTTTCTACCCTAAACTCGATTTTTAAAGCGCACAGACTGACCCTTGCACATCGGTGCAAGAAGGTCTGCGACGACAAGAGCTCACTTGCTCACAGTCGCCACGTTAAAAGTCATATTTAAAATATATCTTCGCTAGTTTAGGTAAGCTAGCTGGCACGCCCTGTTTATACAAATAGGCCTTAGACGCACGAGAGGATCCGCTCCAAGCCCTGAGAAGCCGAAAGGGGAGGCGGGGATTTTCCTGCGTCTACAGAGATTGGCACGCCCGGTGGGACGTGAGCCTTTCAAAAATCGAGTTAAGTCTAGAAGCTTGCGAAAATTTTTAAAAGAGGTGTCATTTTTAAACCTTGTTTTCTTTGTTTGTACCTAGGAAATTTTAAAAAAGCTTGAAAAGCATGTCAAAATCCAATCCAAGTGAAGTGTCGAGCCAAGGCTCATGCGCATCAAGTTCTCACTCTAGGAGGATTTTCAAAAACAAGAACAAACTAGATGAGATCGAGGACCTGAGAAGGGAGTTTGAGGCCAAAATCGATGCTCTCGGCCAAGAGGCTGAAGTAGGCGATTCGTGTTCATCAAACGGTGAACAAAGGCCTAAGAAAAAATCTGAAAAACCTCGCAAGCACAAAGAGGCCTCCGTAATGGAAGGCAACGAATACCACGAGTCCTTCACACAAAAGGACCGTAAAGCCCTACAACAGTTGCTGAAAGGGCAGAATAAAGAGAAAAGAAGCTACGCCATGTCTGATTTCCTTCCTATGGATTACGAAACAGACAGTGACGATGAAATATCGAACTTTCATCGGTATGATGGCATGGGAGACCCTAGGTCTCACTTGCAGCTTTTCTCGCGTCGAGCCCATAAGAAGAAAAAGGACTCGATGAAATGGGTGTATTGGTTCCCTTTATCCCTTAAAGGCATAGCTGCCAAATGGTTGGCTTCCTATAACGTAAGCCAATTCGCTACTTTTGAAGAGTTAGCAAACTGCTTCATGCAAAGATTTGCACACAACGTGGAAGTCACGCCGACTCTGAATACCTTAAGGGATACAAAGCAAGGCATGAACGAAGACGTACATGCCTTCATTATAAGATGGAGGTCACTTTTGGGCCAAGTGCGAGAACCCATATCCGAAGGATGCGTAGTAATGCTTATCTTGGATAACTTTAAAAGCGAGTTAAAAACCCTTCTCTTGCTCCATGAGATCTCAACTTTCCATAAGTTGATCAAAAAGGCATCCATTTTCGAAACCAACTTGAGAAAAGGGACATACGATCATTTATGGAAAGGAAATGCCGTTTCCAAAACCCGCTTGGAAAAGCCCATCACTTATGAGCTACCCACAATGGACAAAGGGGCAAAGCCCCATAAAATCGCCAATGTCCGGGTGGATCCAGGCGTAGCGGGCACTTCCAAAAATTTTGAAAAGCTAGAAAATAAAAGGGTGCGAACCTTTCAAAACCCGGTTGAAAAACAGGAGTACACTCCGCTGGGGCAACCTGTGTCGGAGGTCCTAGACCTCCTGCTTGCCCAAGGCATGATAGAACTCCCTGAAATCCCCGAAGGAGTCACATCCAAAGGGGGGTATTTAAATCGATTTTGTAAGTATTATCGGCTCAAAGGCCATGATACCAAACGCTGCTTCTCCCTTTTAAATAAAATTGAGAACTTGATAGCGGAGGGCCGGCTCCAGGTCACTGCGGAACCTGAGCCACCTCAAGCTATCTTCAAAGAACCCTTTCCCAAACACGCCAGTGGCAGTGGGAAAGGAAAGGAGGTATGTACCCTCACCTTTTCTAAGGAACTAGCGCAAAAACAAGAGTCTAGTCGACCCACTTGTGCGCCCATTCTTGTACTGTACAAGAAGCCCGCCCAAGTCATCATTCGGGGACCACCAAAAGTGGAATCCCCGGCAAAACCAGTTTTGAAACTCCAAGGTCCTCCTCAACTCATCCTTAAAGCCAAATTTAGCGCGAACCCAAGGCTGGTCGTGGGGGAAGTGACTAGATCCGGGAGGATCTATCAACCCCCGCACCTACAAAGTGCTAAAAAGGTGGTCAGTGTGCCTGGCCCCTCAAAAGCATGTATCCCTGGTGTTCTGCCAAAAGCAGACAAGGATAAAGTCATCCTAAATCCTTATGACTTCGAAAACCACCTTTCAAAGATTCCTATCCACATGTCTATCCTAGAGCTTATACAAACCTCGCCTAGGCATAGACTCGTGCTAGAGAAAATTCTAGAAAGGGCCAAGGTTGATTCAAACATAAGTCCGGAATCCTTGTCTGCCCAAGTGGCTTTATTAGGAGGAAAATCGCCCATCACTTTCTCGGAAGATGATGTAGATAGACCCTACGAGTCCCACAACTAGGCCCTGCATATCGAGGTGGTTCTGAATAACCACTCTCTGGAAAGGTGCCTAATCGATGGGGAGGAGGGCTCAACATCCTTCCACTTCATGTGGCGTATAAAATCGGAGTCACCTTGACTTCAGTGAACCAAAGCCCCATCGTTATCACTGGATACGATGGGAATGCGTCTAGGCCTTTAGGTTCAATCGAACTCCCAATGGAAACGGGAGGGATCGAACACACGGGGGTGTTCCATGTCTTGGACATCCACCCCCATTATAACCTATTGCAGGGAAGACCCTGGATACAGAGCTTGTGCGCTGTGCCATCCACCTTCCACAGGTGTGTCAAGATCCTTTTCAGGGACCAGGTCGTAGTGATCCAAGGTGAGAGTCACCCACAGCTTCAGGGGATCATAAACTCTCCTTGTTTATCAAGCTCCCAGGCCCATGAGGCTAACCTGGGTCAAATTGTGATTGAGCCGCCAAGGCTCGTGTTAAACAACCCTAGGAAGGTTGTATATGTGAAGGGGCCACCCAAAGCAGGCCCCCTCCCGATTCTAACCCTTCTAGGACAACCCAAGCATTCCCTATTTCCAAAGCCCCTGGACAAGAGGCCACATGAGCACAATATGGACGACAGCACGTTCCAGGACCACGATTTGTACTCAACCTTTTCAAAAAATAGAAAATCATGGAACATGTTGTTGAACATGGGCTACACGCCCTACAAGAGTCTAGGGGCACAGAACCAGGGTCTCCTAGAGCCTATCCTTCATAGGGCCAATCCAATCCGATATGGGATCGGCTATACTCCCCGAATACCGCCAGAGCCACCCCCTGTGACCACCTGGGTCAAGGGTGTCCTGGAACCTGCTTTAGAAGAGACCTACAATTTAGACCTCCTATTCCGAGTCTAACCCGTAGTGTTTTTCCTTTGTAGGTATGACGGAAGATCTCTTTTATAAAAATACAAAAACATTTGGAAAACTTAAAATCAAAAAAATCGAAAAGGAAGAAAAGCCAAAAACAATGGAAAAACAAAAACTCGAAAATAGAGTGCTTTGTATAGTTCCCAAAGTTCTTATTTTACAAAAACCCAAAAAAATTGAAAATTTGGAAAATACCAAAAAGATTTTGTATATAGCTGCTCCTGGTAGGACTTTGGTAAAAGAAAAGGATTTCGAAAGAAACGTCGTCTGCATAGCTAGACCAAAAATTTCGAAATCACTTGAAAATCCGAGTATAAAACCAGGTACAATGGGAAAAATAGAAGAGACTTCTGATTTTGATTTCATTAAATATATAATTGAAAGACGAGTACAATCATCAATAAATGAAACAAAATATCTCTGACCAAATAAAAAAGTAATTGGACTAGGACCCGATAGATCTGAATGGAGGAGTTCAAAAGGTTGAGACATTCTAGAGTCACTTAAGGGATAAGTGGCTCTTTGATGTTTTCCTAGCTGACAGATTTAACATTCAAACTGAAGTTTATTGACTCTAAGATGAGGTAAAACATAGTAAAGTTTTCAAATGGGTAAGTGACCAAGACGATAATGCCAAAGCTGAACTTCTGAATCTTGAATCATTGCTGCTGAAGCTTTAAAAGGAGTTCCTTCCTAAATATTGTCTTCCAAAATATTTAAGCCCCTCTGTAGTCTACCATGACCAAATACTTTTCCCGACTTCAGATCCTAAAATACACAACTAGTAGGAGAAAAGGTTTCTGTAGTTCATATTTCGAATTAAATATTTATAGGAAAACTGGGTACATGATAAACTGATTTCAACTCAGAAAAGCAAGTGGATACACTTCCCTATCCAATCATATAAGAATAAGAACTATCTGCCAACTTAATAGGTTTTTGTTTTGGAAGAAGTCTGTACTTTGAAAAATAGGATGATTCTCCTACCATATGGTCTGTTACACCTCAATTAATAATTCAAACTTTTGAATTAGAATGAGAGGAGTTACCCTTCACAGAGTGAGTCGCATGAGCTAATGTAGCTTGAGAAGAAGATGACTGAGATTTTTCAGATAGTCTTGTTTCGAGTCCTTCTATTCTCTTAATGAGTTCTTGTATTCCATCTATAGTTGAAGAAGAATTATCAGCAGCATGAGCAGAGGAATTTCTGTTTTTATAATAGTCAGGTTTGCCATGTAATTCCCAACAGTATTCCTTTGAGTGTCTTGGTTTTTCACAATGAGAACAAATGAGTTTCTCTTTTCCATCAGGATTAGTTCTGCCATGTCCTCATCTACGTCCTTGGTATCTTCCTCTTCCTTGAACATTTAAGTTTTCTCCTCTTGTTTGTGGAGCATGTTGGTATGTACCAGGAGAGTTATTCTTTTCAAGATTCCTTCGATCCTCTTCCTTGATCAATAATGAATGCATTGTTCCCAATAAAGGTAGCTTGTCTCTTCCCAAGACATTGAGTTTTATTGACTCAAATTTTAAATTCACACCCCACAGTAAATCAAATACCTTTTTCTTTTCAATCTCTGCATTTCTTTCAGTATAACATGATGAACACTTAATATTAGTGTAGTAAAAAAGTTCATCTCAAAGCCCTCTGAGATCTGCATAGTATTCACTAATGGATTGGGTTCCTTATTTACAATGTCTAATTCTTTCCAATATTTCGTACTCTTTGGCTACATCCTTTCTTTTGGAATAAGCTTCAGAAACAACACTCCAAATCTCATGAGTTGACTCAAGAAACATGAATGTTTTCGCAATAGATGGAGTCATAGATTGAAGTAGCCATGAAGATATTAGATCATCTTCCCATCTCCAGCCAGGGTAGTGAGTGTCATGAATATCTGGTCTAAGTGTATGCCCCATGAGATGAGTCCATCTCCCCTTGGCTATAATGGCTAGTTCCACGAACCTCAACCATTCCAGATAGTTTCTTCCATCCAACTTTGTAGTTGTGATCTGAAAAGTTTCTACTTTTTCATTTATGGAGTGTTCAGATATTTCAAATGGAGTTTCAATCGCTTTGCCTTTACGTGCCATCAATATTACCTTCAAGTAAACTATCCTTAGAAATTTGGGATAAGTTCCTAAACCAATAGTATATCTTCTCCATGGTTTCAAAATAAGAAATCACCCTTCCAATGTAGATCTATTAATAGACTACTCAGCCCAATCAAATTCAGAAGAAATCTGATTTAGAGTCTGCTAGAATCAGTTGTTTCAAAAAAATGAAGGAAACGACAATCTGAGGACAAATCTGATTTGGAGTCTTTAATTCCAATAAGTAATCTCATAGAAATCAGTTGTTCCAAAAGAAGAAATGGCAACCCAACTCATAAAACATCTGATGGCAGGGAGTAAATAACAATCTGATGACAGATGTGATTTGGAGTCTTTAATTCCAATAAGTAATCTTATAGAAATCAGCAGTTCCAAAAGAAGAAACGGCATCACAAATCATAGAACAATTCACGACAGCCCAATTCATAGAAATCTGATGGCAACACAAATCATAGAAATGACTGATTTGGAGATTCTATTCCAAGAGAAAACTGTAGGAAAATCGGCTGTCCTGTTTGATTTGAAGATGAAGTTCAAAAAAATGATTTGATAACTTACTTCTACACGAACTTCTACACGAAATCAGTAGATCTTCAGGCCAACAGCAGCAAAAGGATTCCAACAGCAGTCCAATTCGCAGCGAAAAATTTCAAGAAACAATTCCAAGAAACGTAGCCCAATCTGATTTGATAATCTTCCACACAACACTTTTAATCTTCTAATCACGAAATTACAGATTTTCAAGCCTTCTAGATTCTCATACCATATTAAAATAAATCATCCATATAAATGAAAACAACTTACAACCATTGACTGATTGGAGATAGGCCTCCAATCAGTCTAAAACTGAAGACGGACTTCACATGGCTATCATCCTGCACCTTTTCACTTAACTTGACATTAACCCTAATCCTATTATTTATACTACTTCTAACTTGAATTCCTAATCTACCCCTAATCACTATTAATTACTACAACTAGGACATAACACGTCTAATACATAATAACCCACAAGAAAACACAAGTTGACACGAGATGACCACTTAAACATTACACGACATAACTCTTTAACAGTTTTGCAAGGGTCTCTAATGCCACGATCACTCCGACAGTGATAACATTGACGATTAAGTGGTTTTGGTATAGCTTTTGTTTTATTTTTTCTCTATGTATTTGGTATTTTCTTTTGTTATTTGTTTTTCTTTTTTGAATGACAATATATGAAATGCATGAATATCTTTTATTGTATTTATAAAGTGTGAGACACTCCATTTGAGTTTTTGGTGGTTTATGAAGTGAAGATTGGGGATTTATGAAGTGTTTTTATTTTCATGTTTATTAAGAATGAAATGTTTAAATTAAGATGGTAGAAAGTAGTGTTAGGGACTCTGAATCTTGGTCTTATGATCCGACATGGTAGTGGGGTACTTCAGTTGAGGGAAATAACAACTAAGCCTTTTCCCATACTAGACGGGGTCAACCACATGGATTCTTTGTTTTCACAAAGTACTACCATGTGCCATGTCAGTAGTTAACTCAACATAAGCTAGATCATTCTTTATTGTTTCTTTCCAACACTTTTATGGTTATCCTCTACCTCTTTTAATACTTTCAAAATCTAGTTTTTCATACCTTCTTACAAACGTTTCTTTTGATCTTCTTTCTATATGTCCAAACGATCTTTCCTTGTATAACCACTCATTCATCTCAACATTTTCATTTCTGTCATAGACATCTTTTGTACATGTTGATGATTAACTACCCAACACTTAGAACCATAAAACATGGCAGGTCCAATTGTTGCTCCATAATATTTACCTTTTAATTTTAACGGTATCTTCTTGTCACAAAGAATACCTAATGCTCCTCTCCATTTTAACCAACTTGCATTAATTTTATGTGTACTATCTTCATCAATTCTTCATCATTATGAAAAACTGACCTTAGGTATTTAAAACTTTCCATGTGGAGGATGTAATGTGTATTAATTTTAATTTTTATATCATCTCAAGTAATCAAATGATCAAACTTACATTCCATATATTTTGTCTTTGTTCTACTAAGTTGGAAGACTTTACTTTCTAATATTTCTCTCTATAGTTCCAATTTTCTATTAACCTTTTTCTTAGACTCCTCTAATAACACAATGTTATCTACAAATAACATACACCAAGGTACTTCATCTTGAATATGTTTTGTTAAAATACCTAAGGTCAATTTTTCAAAGTGATGGAAGAATTTATGGAGATGTTACGTATAGAATTAATGCTGGTTGGTTAAAATGGAGATACCATTAGCCTGCCATGTTTTATGGTTCTGAGTGTTAGGCACATCACTTGTACAAAAGATGTTTGTGACAAAAATGAAGATGTTGAGATTGATGAGTGGTCATACAAGAAAACACCATATACATAATGAAGTTATTAGAAACAAATTAGGAGTGGCACCAATAGAGGATAAAATGAGAGAATATTGTTTAAGATGGTTTGGACATATAGAAAGAAGATCAAAAGGAGAACCTTTAAGAAGTTATGAAAAACTAAATTTTAAAAGTATTAAAAGAGGTAGAGGACGACTACAAAAGTGTTGGAAAGAAACAATAAGGAATGATCTAGCTTATTGTGAGTTAACTGCTAATATGGCATATGATAGGGCTATGTGGAAACAAAGAATCCATGTAGCCGACCCCATCTAGTATGGGAAAAGGCTTAGTTGTTGTTGTTGTTATTGTAACTCATAAATCACCATTATAAATAAGTATGGATTTAAAGTTGATCCTTGATGTAACCCAATATTAACTTCAAAGAAGTCTCAAGAGTTCTCAGACAAGTTTTTGCACCATCGTACATGTTTGATAAGGTTTATGTATGTCAATGGATACCTCTTTTTTCCAAGGTTCTCCAAAGCACATCCCTTGGTACCCTATTATAAGTTTTTTCTATATCAATAAAATCATGTGAAGGTCTTTCTTTTTTGCTGTAAAATATTCTATAAGACATTTTAAAAGTGAATTGCTTTAATAATAGATATGAATCCAAATTGATTCTCTGTTGTACTTGATACTTGTTTTAACCTACGTTCGATAATTGTTTCACATAATTTTATAGTATGGCTTATTAACTTAATACCTGGATAATTCGCACAATTTTGAATGTCTCCCTTGTTCTTATATATGGGTATAAGTGTACATGCTCTCCATTCCTTGGGCATCTTTTGGTTTCTCCATATTTTATTAAATAGTCTTGTGAGCCAAGTGATTCCTCTCTCTCCTAGGATTTTCCAAACTTCTATAGGAATATTATTTGGTCCTACCGATTTACTAACATTCATATGTTTAAGAGCCTCTTTTACTTTATTTTTTAGAATACATGGGTAGAAATTGTGGTTTATATACTTTTTTTATTTTACTAACTCTCCTAAGTTAATACTAACATCTTCATTTTTATTAAAAAGCTTATAAAATAAATTTTCTATCTATTTTTTATATCATCATTTACTACTAGAATTTTCTCATCCTCGTCTTTTATACATCTAACAAAATTAAGATCTTTAGTTTTTTTCTTTAACCCTAGCTATCCTAAAAATATCTCTTTCACCCTCATTTAAGTTGACTTTTATATAAATCCTTCTAAAATTTAGCTTTTGCTTCACTTACAGCCTTTTTCGGTTCTTTCTTTGCTTTCTTATAAGCTTCTAAAGTTTCACTAGTCTTCTTAGCATAATATAATTTGTAACGTACCCTCTTCGCCTTAATTTTATCTTGCACCACTTCACTCCACCACAAAGTTTCTTTTTTGTGTCCGTAGACCTCCTTTAGATTCAAACACATTTTTCGCTATTTTCCTAATATGTATAGCCATATTATTCCACATATCACAAAGTGTACCAATATAATTTCAAGCATCTACTTGAAGGACTTTCTGTTTAAATATACCTTATTTCTCACTTTTGAAGTTCCATCATTTAGTCAGAATAATTTGATGCACTCTTTTCTTTGTTGTCTAATTTTTTTACCTATAAATCTATTACTAAAAGTTGATGTTGAGTCGTAAAGCTTTCTCCTAAAATTACCTTGCAATCTTTACAACACGATCTATTTTTTTCCTAAAAACAAAATAATCAATTTGTGTTTAAGATAAGCCACTCTTATAAATAATTAAATGTTCATCTTGTTTTTTGAAGATAGTATTGACTATAAAGAGATCAAATGCCATAGAAAAATTTAAAATCTCCCAACCTTCCTCATTTATATCCCCAAAACTATAGTTTCCACAAATACCTTGATATCCTAATGCCTCTTTATTGACATGTCCATTTAAGTCACCTCTTAAACAAATCATCTCTGTTTGTGAAATCCTTTGAATCACCTTATCTAACTCCTCCTAAAAAGTCGTCTTTATACTATCTTCTAGTCCTACTTAGGGTGTGTATACATAAACTATATTCAAAATCTCTGCCCCTAACACTAATTTCAACATCATGATTTGACCACCATATTGTTGTATGTCTACTACACTATCCTTTAAATCTTTATTTATGATAATACCAACTTTATTTCAAGTATTTTCCTTTCCTCACTACCATAATTTAAAATATGTATCCTCAATCTGCTTTGCTTTTTCTCCAACTCACTTTATCTCTTGCAAACATAGGATATGAATCTTTCTCCAAATCATAGTATCTACCACCTTCATTAGCTTACCACTAATATTCCAAGAACCAATACGAATCTTATTATCTAGGACTAACTTCTTTACTCTTGCATCCTTCCATGCTGAAAATGTGGACTCTCTTTGCAATTTGCTCACTATATTCGGGCGATAATGTGTGGGATAAACTTTTTTAACACACTCATCCATGATGTGGGAACCCTCTCTACAATTGATTCACTACATCTGAGCAAAAATATAAAGGCTCTTCCTTACTTTTCAATGTATTTGGGCTCTATAGTATGTCAATAGGATGGAACACCCCAATGAAATGCTCACAATTTGTAAAATTCATACTATAAAAATCTGACAAAGTTTTACGCTAACTATCGGAAGACTACCACAATCCTCCTCCTTTATGTGGGATTAAGATCGGCCATGCAAGGGTGATCCCTTACATGGCCAGAGTGAAATTTTTCATTTGAAACATCATCTAGCAAAGACTAGGAAAGATATTACTCCTTATACATGCAAAGTTAGAAGAGTGTTAGAAGAAATTAAATGATAGTGTCTACAAATGATTGAAAGTATAATTGAGAAGAGGCAAGAAAAAAAGATAGGAAGAGGATGTTGGACTTGTGATGGTGATGATAGCATCCCTTCTAATGCTACGACAGATATTGATAATTGTTCTCGACTACCAACCAAGAGAAAGAGGGTCGTTCAAGAGGTTGTAAGTGGTAAAAGAGGAGGAGCTAGAGAAATATCTTATTTTGGCATACAACCTTTTTTTCCCTTCTAGTGATGTACCTAGTACTCAACATAGAATTTGTGTTGCTATGGTCTTTTTTTCCTTCTAGTGATGCACCTAGTGCTCAACATAGAATTTGTGTTGCTATGGCTTTAGAGCAATTGCATGAGCAAGCAGACCTTATAGTAGGAAGATGGTTTTATAATACATGCATTTAATTTAATACTGCAAATTCTTTTCATTTTTAAGCAATAACAAATACCATTGCTAACATTGGTCCAAGGTATAAGCTAAGTCACATAGACACTTCTAAGGGATGGAGTGTCGACCTCGACACTGGTGCGACACTGACACCGTGTCGGTGTAGTATGGCAAAAAAAAATAAATTTATAACTCAAGGATAAATGGGTCCGGATAATAAAAATTGATTTGTGTATTATGATGAAATTAGTAGTTATTTACCATTTATGTGTTTTACTTTAATATAAAGTTGTGTACTTGCTATTGTAGCTTTATATAATATTAGCTTGAATGCTTTTGGGTGCAAACAATTGGTTTCTTATTTCTCAATTTGATTGGATTCTTGACTCCATACTCTATGCCTTTGCACAGAATAATCTTTGTCACCAAATACATTTGAAGACCATGAACATTGCCAGATCAATAGAACAAAAGAGTATGACATCACTAGTGGATCCTAGCACAAATACTAGCAAATGAGTATATGGTATATCCTACAAAAGATCTCGAAACTCTTTGAATCCATAACTTGGATATTTTGCAGCTCGTAAAATCATTCTAAGTTTCAGATCATTATGAGGGAACTTGTTAATTAATACCTACGTGCACCCAAAATTAGCAAATACTAGTTATATTATGATTGATTTATGTAGCTTGAATATTATATATAATATATAATATTATATACCCTAGCCGTGTCGCCGCACCCAAATTTTTTGAAATTTACCGTATCCCACACCCGCACTCGTGTGACATAGGGTATAAGATCTTATCAAAAATTGAGAGAGAAACTATTATATAAGATTGTCCTTGAAGTATAAGAATATTGTTCAGCTTTGAGAGATAAATAAAAGGAAATGGGATGCATTATCATAACAGATAGATGGATAAATAAACGTGAAAGTATTTTATTAAACTTTCTTGTCCATCGAGAGATGGAGATCTATGATAATGCTCTTCACTTGATGGGCTTGCTTGTAGTTATTCGCAGTCGTAATAATATGTGTACAAGTTTATCTTAATATTTAAGTTTCTTATATCTTATATTTATTGTGGAATAACTCTTTATGTTTATCTTTTTCTATTAGATGTTTGGTGGAATAGGTTTGAAAGTGATTGCCTAAATTTGAAAGATTTTGAAATAAGAGTTATGAGCCAAACGTTTCGTACATATCCACACAAAAAAGTGCAATAGGTTGAAACATAAGCAGCTCAAAGGTAATAATGAATTAATTACTAATTAAGTATTCAATTCAATGTTTCATTTTATTTAATTGTTAATGTTATTTACTTATCTTTCTTACAGACAATTAATAAAGTTAAATAGGGAGGATAACCAATTTGATCCAATAAGTCTAGACAATTTTGATATTAGAGGAGTGGATTATGAAAGATAGCAAAGCAAATACACTCCTAACTGAAGAAGACAATCAATGGACTAATTTGAAAAGAGCGCAACAACATCAAGAGGAGGTTTATTTTGATTTTAAAGCTAAAGGTAGGATGACCTTGAATAAGGAGGAGGAGAAGAAGATTATTTAGTTGATCTTACTTATAATATATAAATGTAATTATTTTTTAAATTATGAAAGTCATAATTTTTTTTGCTAAAGATGTACTGTTTAAATGTTTTATATATTGAAAATTGAATGGTGATTGATGAATATATACTCAATTTATGTATTATATGAATTGTTTTCAATTTACATGATTTTTTTCTGATTTTTTCTCATTTTTTAGTATTAAACAATAATATGGGACGATATACGATACAACCACGACCTACCTTTCTTTTTTTCATATAAAAATGCAGTCCTCACCGCTCCTCTCCCTTTTCCTTTCTTTTAAGGTATTATTTGGATATGGTTTGGATTCTTCTTATAAAATTGGTTATGGGTTTTCTCGTACTAGACCCAAGGAATACAGATACGTGTATATTATTAATATTAGTATCACGACCTGCACTTGATCGACATCGAGTTCGACTCTTTGACACCCCTGACGATAAAAAGTCTCGAAGTGTTTGAGCATCATGTAAAAGGAGTAATCACGAGAGGTATGATTTATATATCTTCAAGCGAGCGGGGTTTCTGAAAACAACAGCTTCTTTTTAAGTCGTTGTCACTCGGCAGCTGGCTTCTTCCCTTCCGCAAGTCCCCCGCGAGGATTCTCATCCCCATTCGTATTTCGGCAGTCCCCGGTTTCGGCACCCAAGAAGAAATCTTGAGAGTTGAATCGGACGTTCCTTAGCAGCCAGAAAGTTTCCGTGCAGCCGGAGATCTTATCTTCTTCAGATTCGATCTAGGGTTTTGGTATTTGTAGCGTTAGGGTTTCTTTTCTTGCGCAACAATGGCGATGAAGGAGGCGGACCCTTCGCTAGGGTATCTGACGAAGAAGGAGACGGAGGTGAAGTTGCCCAGGCCGACGAGGGTGAAGAACAAGACCCCGGCACCGGTGCAAATCACCGCCGAGCAGATCCTCAGGGAGGCTCGAGAACGGCAGGAGGCAGAGATCCGTCCTCCCAAACAGAAGATTACTGATGCCTCCGAGCTTGCAGACTACCGCCTCCGCAAGCGCAAGGAGTTCGAGGACCTCATCCGCCGGGTGCGATGGAACACCAGCGTCTGGGTCAAGTACGCTCAGTGGGAGGAGAGCCAGAAGGATTTCGCCCGCGCTCGATCCGTCTGGGAGCGAGCGCTCGAGGTCGATTACAGGAATCCGACGCTCTGGCTCAAGTACGCCGAAATAGAGATGAAGAATCGGTTCATCAATCATGCCAGGAACGTGTGGGATCGCGCCGTTCAGTTGCTTCCCCGAATCGACCAACTTTGGTACAAGTACATCCACATGGAGGAGATGCTCGGTAACGTTGCAGGAGCGCGGCAGATTTTCGAGCGATGGATGGCTTGGGAACCCGATCACCATGGCTGGGCTGCTTATATCAAGTTCGAATTGCGATACAATGAGGTCGGCCGAGGTCGGGAGATTTACGAGAGGTACGTTCGATGTCATCCGACAGTCAAGGCGTGGGTGCGGTTTGCAAAATTCGAAATGAAGAACGGGGAGATTGCTCGGGCGAGGAATTGTTATGAGCGCGCGATTGAGCGGTTGGGGGAAGACGGGCAGACGGAGGAATTATTCGTTGCTTTTGCGGAGTTCGAGGAACGGTGCAAGGAGATTGAGAGGGCGAGGGTGATTTACAGATACGCGCTCGACCACATCCCAAAGGGTCAAGCTGAGGAATTGTATAGGAAGTTTGTTACCTTTGAGAAGCAATATGGTGATCGCGAAGGTATAGAGGATGTGATTGTGGGGAAAAGAAGGTTTGAATACGAGGAGGAGGTTGCAAAAAGTCCACTAAATTATGATGCATGGTTTGATTACATACGTTTGGAAGAAAATGCTGGAAACAAGGAAAGGATCAGGGAAGTGTATGAACGAGCTATCGCAAATGTGCCCCCTGCTGAGGAGAAAAGATACTGGCAGAGATACATTTATTTGTGGTAAGACTTACGGATACTGGTTCAAGTATATTCAGTACTGAGTGTATGGGTTTTGTTATTTACAGTATCTCATACATCTTCGTTTTTTTCTTGTCTAATGTTAGGATTTACTATGCTGTTTATGAAGAGCTTGATGCCCAAGATGTGGATCGGACACGAGATGTTTATAGGTACTTCCAGAGTTTGTGTTCCTGTTGAATCAGAACATTTTACTGTCAGCAAATGATTGTCATTAGGTTTATGTTTTATAAGTCTGATTTTAATGTATCACCAGTTCATTTATTGCGTTACTATATAGTATATACTTAAGTACCTATGAGGGTGCACCCTTGGTAGGTGGGTGGGTTTGGTTTTTGGAGCTCCTTTGAATGTTGGGAGAAAGTAAGCATCAAGAAGCTTAAATCGACCAATAAAAGAACTGTAAACTTTCTTTCAAAAAGAAAAAACAACTGTAAGCTTACTAGGTTATCTCTTGTAGAAGAACTGCTGTAAGACCCTCGTGCTCATATAGGTGAATTAGAGTGTGGCTGTAGGCTTGTTGTTGTTTATGTGATGCATGTGGAATGAGGCACAAGTTATTACCAAAAGAGATCGCCAGAGAGTCGTTGAGATTTTCCTCATGTACGTGGACAAGGTAATAATTGACATGCATGCTATGCCTTCATGGATGAATCTTTGATCAAGATTATGCATCAAAAATCATGTTAGGCTTCAATAGTTAGTCGGACAATGTGTTGTAGCCGTAGGTCATGACTCAAATCATGTGTAGGGCGCACTGACCCAACCTGCTTGACCACAGAGCAGCACAATGATTGTCGTGCTGCTAACCAAAAGGTCATTTTATGTATTTCTCTATTAGGATAAAACACATCTGCTGGAGCCTACAAAATAATTGATTGGCTTTTGTTGGTTCAACTGTCTTTTGCTGAATGTTGTAAAAACCGTATCAGTGTCCGTATCGCATAGGACACCGATACAGTTGTATCGTACAAGTTTTTTTTTTTTTTTTTTAAATTCAAAAAATAAAATTAATGAACAAAACACGTATAACACAATGAAGAAGCATTCATACTATAACAAAAACGTCTCCATAACAAAGCTACAAGCATCCATAAATATAATTTCATATTCCATAATCCATGATTCTATATTCCATAATCCATAGAATCCATACCGTTATTCATTAACTATGAGGATCGTAATCATCAAAGTTATAAGTACAACTTACAATCATCAAAGATGAGAACCTTACGAAGTTACAAATAAAAGCTAAAACAAATTACAATCATCCACAACGTGGATCATAATCAACAAAAGCATTATAATCAATGTAGTCAGGATCACCACCATCATCATCGCTTCCCTCTTGTTCCTCCATAATAGGATCTTTCCATCCAACACCTTCGGCTTCATTTTCATGGTCTCCAACTCTAAGTTTTGCTTTGGCTTGGAGTATTCTCCAATTTTCATCATCTAAAATGATAGGGGCTCTTCCTCTTTAACTCAATCGTCAAGAATATCAATATTTTTGTGACTTAATGGGTCATATGGCACCTTCATTGTCCTTTTTGCATCTTTTTGCATTTGTCTATAAAGAAAGAATATTCAAATTATAAATAATATCAAATGCAATATAGCCACATCAAGCATTCATTATTAATAAGATTAAGAAAGAAGTCAAGAACTAGGCAACAATAAACAATATATATTTTCTAATTATTACCTTTGCCTTAACTTTATGCGATGTATACCAAATCATGCAGTCGAGCATGCTCCAATCTGTTTTGCTTTTTCATGTGAATGCGTTCGAAAAACTTTAATTCCTCTCGCACCCACTCGAACTATATGTTTGGCTCAATATATATGTTAGCAAACCTTGCCAAATTTGGTGCATCTACACCAAAACGAGCCCACCATTCATCTGAAATAAAACACGATAATGATTAATAAGAAACACATGGAGTCAATCAATTAATAACTTAAACGAATATCAATAAAAACACAATACCTAATCGCATCTGGGAGTGGAGCTCGATTACAATTGGCCTTCCAAAATCTCCAACACTTTGTATATACTTGCTTAACTCTAAATGAATATTACAACGAGTAGATGAATCTTTAACAAGGTTAATTGCATTTAAGATACCTTTTTTCACTTCTTCATCCATAAAGTTAGGAGAAAATCGAATAAAAGGGTTAAGGAAATATGCAGCAACATTCAAATCATGATGCATTTGGTGGTTTCAATGTGTATCAATTATCTTCCAAACTTTCTTTAGAAGTGACTGCTTGCAGTCAAGGTTTGCTTGTATTTCTAATTTGGCCTTAACCATAGCATCATATATATAAGGCATAACATGTCTATTTTCACTGTCCACCATCCTTATTACCTTAAGTACATGTACAATCACCCTACAAAATTTACTGCAATTTTCCCAAAAATTAGCATTGAGAACAATATCTACCACAACAATCCTCCCCCTCTTTCTAGGCCAACTAATAGAACCCCATTCATCAGATGCAAACAATTTTTTCAATGCATTTTTATATATGACAAGACTTTGCACAATAATGACATTTGTAGCAAATCTTGTTAATGAAGGCCTAATTGATTCCCTGTATGAATTCACATCAAATGCAATACATAAGAATGATTATAAATAAACTTTGTAATATTTCTGCATGCATCTATAGTCCCTCTTATTTCATCCATTGCACTCAAATCTTCAAGCATTAAGTCTATGCAATGTGCAACACATGGTGTCCATACTAAGGATGGATGGTTTGGCTCAAGCATCTTACCAATTGCTTTAAAATTGACAACATTATTAGTAATGCATTGAACATTTGAAACACCGACTTCCTCAACAACTTCCTCAAAAATAGGGAGTAAATTATCTGTAGTTTTATAAATATGGGAAGTCATATGATTTCAAAAATAATGTACCTTTGAGATAATATACTAAGACAACAACAACAACAACAACAACAACTAAGCCTTTTCCCATACTAGACGGGGTCGGCTACATGGATTCTTTGTTTCCACAGATCCCTATCGTGTGCCATGTTAGCAGTTAACTCCCAATAAACTAGATCATTCTTTATTGTTTCTTTCCAACACTTTTGTGGTCGTCCTCTACCTCTTTTAATACTTTCCAAATTTAGTTTTTCTAACCTTCTTACAGGTTCTTCTTTTGATCTTCTTTTTATATGTCCAAACCATCTTAAACGATGTTCTCTCATTTTATCCTCTATTGGTGCCACTCCTAATTTGTTTCTAATAACCTCATTATGTATACGGTCTTTTCTTGTATGGCCACTCATCCATCTCAACATCTTCATTTCTGTCACATACATCTTTTGTACATGTTGATGATTAACTGCCCAACACTCAGAACCATAAAACATGGCAGGCCTAATTGCTGCTCTATAATATTTACCTTTTAATTTTAATGGTATCTTCTTATCACAAAGAATACCTGATGCTCCTCTCCATTTTAACCAACCAGCATTAATTCTATGTGTAACATCTCCATCAATTCTTCCATCACTTTGAAAAATTGACCCTAGGTATTTAAAACTTTCCTTTTGGGGAATGCAATGTGTGCCAATTTTAATTTCTATGTCCTCTGAAGTAGCCAAATGATCAAACTTACATTCCATATATTCTGTCTTTGTTCTACTAAGTCGGAGGCCTTTGTTTTCTAATGTTTCTCTCCATAGTTCCAATTTTCTATTAACTTTTTCCTTAGACTCCTCCACTAATACAATGTCATCTGCAAATAACATACACCAAGGTACTTCATCTTGAATATGTTTTGTTAACTCATCCATCACCATTATAAATAAGTATGGACTTAAAGTTGATCCTTCCCAATATTAACTTCAAAGAAGTCTGTCGTTCCTTCATGAGTCCTCACACATGTTTTTGCACCATCATACATGTCTCTTATAAGGTTAATATATGTCAATATAAAGTTGAGATAATATACTAAGAAATTTACTAAATATCTATGCTGACCATCTGTCCAACCATCTACCATAACAAAAAAATCTTGTATCCTTCTACGACTTCCTAAATTCAGAACTCCATGCATTAACAATATCAACTCATTTTTGCAATAATGTGCCCCTCAAAGCATGATAAGTAGGGACTCTATATCCCGATCCCACAGTGGCAATACCATCCGCCATACTTTGAAAAGAAAATGAGTTTGCAATATTGAAAGGGAGGCAATTTTCATAAAAAAATTTAGCACGCTTTAAATCTACTTTCTTAATTACCTCCTTTGAAGCCATAGCTGATCTAATGCCTGACTGAGCTTCAGATGTCGTACGTAGGGGAAAAAATGAAGGCATCCCACTAGGGTCACTACCTCTTTTAGTATCCCTCGTAGGCATCGGGCAAGTATGAGCTCTTGCAGTGGAACATAAGCCAACTCCACTGTTGCTATCACCAGAACCTATATTTTTTCTCTTTTCTCGCCTTCTCCTCCCCTCTGCAGCCATCTCTTCTTCCATCTCAATTGCATCATGGAATTCATCACCACCATGACCATACATTCCCTGAGCAGATGATTGAGACATCCCAACCACCTATTTATGCCTTTTCTCTCACCTTTAATCTCTTCTTCTCCTTCGAAGCCTTCAATACCTGCATAATCTCATGTTTCATTGTTTCGGAAACCCGAGAACATGCACTAGTATCCTTCTTGGTTCCCGCAAGGTGATGTTTCATACGAGAAATACATTGCCTTCATACACCGGAGTGCAATATTTTCAAGCTGGATCGACTCTCGATCGAAAGCCATTAAGACAATAGTGGCCAATCAATAAGAAGGAAAAGGCTTTTTAGGTAACCAAAATTTTCAAGTGAAAAATTTAGTAGAATGCCAAAGGAAAGAGGTATGACACGAATTTGACAAAAACCCTAGAGATGAGGAGTTGGATTGGGTGAAATACTTGAGAACCTTGTGAATAAACTACGAAATCAAAAAGAATAAGGTAAGAAGAGGATCTGGAAGCAAGGAAATAATGTGAAAAAGGGTTTGGGAAGAAGTAAAAATGAAATTCGGAAGTTTTGGATTTTCGGAATTTATAACAGTAAAATCGATATCGACTCGTACAATACGGTACAATACACTACTGATTGTACGATACTGTATGATAAGGCACGATAAATCATGATAGGCGATACGTGTCTCTGTATCATACCGTATCTTCATACGATACGCGATAAAATCGTATCGTACGTACGATACGATATGATTTTTATAACATTGCTTTTGCTAGGATTACCTTATGTTGACTTGCTAAGATGCGAACTCAATGATATTGTCAAAGAAGCTTATAGATGCCTCTAGATATACCATGAGAAAAATAAATGGGTCTCCAAACATAAGACTTATTTAGATATTCATAAAACTTTCCTATAAGCCTTGCAAGTCGGTGCGAAGGAAATTTGTCTTCTAACAATGCTGTATTGGTCAACACTATTTTATTTTGGTTCTTTCTGGTAATATATGTTATCAATAGCGGTTAGCAAGTTGTTAGCGGTCGACCTTGATATAGCGGTAGCGGGGATATAGCGGATTTAGCGGTACACTTTTATTTATGAATAAAAAATTATATATATAATGAGTTTTCTAATTTCTAAGTCTTGAATAGTTTTAGTTGATATAATTAACAAAAGTAGTAAAGGAGGAATGCCACGTCTCTAAGAAATGGGACAATTAAGTTTGAGAAGCAGGTTTAAGCAAAACACCATTTAAACTTTTAGACACGAGAAAATCAAGGTAACAATGAAGAGAAAGAATACCATTATGTATAGTAGGAACCTGCTGATTTGAACACAACTCCCCACAAGGACATGTCCCTTTAACGCATTCTTTTTAAGCATCCGGTTCAGGCATTCATCTCCACAGCCCATGCTACCATCCCGTGGAGCCCTCCCTTCCTCCCTCTTGTAAAGGCATTATAGAACATACATAAGGTGTCAAGGACATGAATTATGTTTCCAGAGCTCAACATTTCCTTCTTCATACAGAAAGGGGCCGTGAAAAATAAGGGTGATGCTTTGAGGATTGTTATGGATGCTTTCTTGTCACTCGAGGATCACCTAGAACAAAAGATAACGAATGTGCCATTCGTTTATAAACAATATGAGATTCTCAGACATGTTCAATGGTTCAAATAATGAGTGATTAAGGCAATAGCATGAGGACAAGCATATGCACACGAGATTCCCAGATGTTCTGGATAGCATATGGAATGCACTGTTCTATGTTAATGAGCAACATTACAGGCAAGCAAGCATCCATAGCAACCCTCCAAGCATCACCCTTAGCATGGTAGTTGAAAACTGTTGTTGGAAAGATTACTCCCATAGCGCTCACTGTGGAAACAGAAACATATTACTTCTCAAATACAAGAACTAAAGCCTAGCCACCATCAAGCAAACAAGATCTCTCGTAGTATTATTATGGCAGCCTCTAAAGCAGTTAGCACTCTAACTATTTGGGTTGTTTCCCTCGTACCAAAGAAGCATGGTATCCAAACACCATGAGAAGCCTGGTGGCCCCCATTTGAACAATGCACCACACGGACATAGGAACAAAAACACACACAAATGCCAATAAGCTAATTCAAAAGTACATAACATCCATTAAAATTCAATTATAAATTTACAATCACACTTAATTGTTTAGGTCATGTTCACACTTATCGAGGTATCAAGTTAATGAGTCATACTATGAAATTATGGGAAAGAATTATCGAACGTAGGTTAAGACAAGTATCAAGTACAACAGAGAACCAATTTGGATTTATGCCAGGTAGATCTACTATTGAAGCGATTCACCTTCTGAGACGTCTTATGGAACATTTTAGAGCAAAAAAGAAAGACCTTCACATGATATTTATTGATCTAGAAAATGCTTATGATAGGGTACCGAGGGAGGTTCTTTGGAGAACTTTGGAAAAAAGAGGTATCCCATTGACATATATTAACCTTATAAGAGACATGTATAATGGTGCAAAAACATGTGTGAGGACTCATGAAGGAACGACAGACTTCTTTGAAGTTAATATTGGGAAGGATCAACTTTAAGTCCATACTTATTTATAATGGTGATGGATGAGTTAACAAAACATATTCAAGATGAAGTACCTTGGTGTATGTTATTTGCAGATGACATTGTATTAGTGGAGGAGTCTAAGGAAAAAGTTAATAGAAAATTGGAACTATGGAGAGAAACATTAGAAAACAAAGGCCTCCGACTTAGTAGAACAAAGACAGAATATATGGAATGTAAGTTTGATCATTTGGCTACTTCAGAGGACATAGAAATTAAAATTGGCACACATTGCATTCCCCAAAAGGAAAGTTTTAAATACCTAGGGTCAATTTTTCAAAGTGATGGAAGAATTGATGGAGATGTTACACATAGAATTAATGCTGGTTGGTTAAAATGGAGAGGAGCATCAGGTATTCTTTGTGATAAGAAGATACCATTAAAATTAAAAGGTAAATATTATAGAGCAGCAATTAGGCCTGCCATGTTTTATGGTTCTGAGTGTTGGGCAGTTAATCATCAACATGTACAAAAGATGTCTGTGACAGAAATGAAGATGTTGAGATAGATGAGTGGCCATACAAGAAAAGACCGTATACATAATGAGGTTATTAGAAACAAATTAGGAGTGGCACCAATAGAGGATAAAATGAGAGAACATCGTTTAAGATGGTTTGGACATATAGAAAGAATATCAAAAGAAGAACCTGTAAGAAGGTTAGAAAAACTAAATTTGGAAAGTATTAAAAGAGAAGAGGACGACCACAAAAGTGTTGGAAAGAAACAATAAAGAATGATCTAGTTTATTGGGAGTTAACTGCTAACATGGCACATGATAGGGATCTGTGGAAACAAAGAATCCATGTAGCCGACCCCGTCTAGTATGGGAAAAGGCTTAGTTGTAGTTGTAGTTGTTGTTCTATTTCCTCTTCTTGTTTCTTCAAAATTAAATTCTTCTTCTTCATCTTCCATAGACATCTTATTCTTCCCTTTGCTTTGCCTTCTTTGTCGCTTTCGTGTCCTTGACCTTATATAAACAACACCCGCTTTTGATGCTTCACATACCATATCGATATTTCGTCATGTAAGGGAATCATCGTCACCAACGAACTCATCATCAGTAGGATATTCATCGTGATCTTCAACCGATGCCAACATGATGGGGTCAAAATTTGCTCCATTAGATTTCCTCTCTTTGTACTTTCTTCTTAGCTTTTCGTTATATTGCACAAAAGCTAAATCGTTATGTTTTTGATGCAATAATTTATTCTTTTTTTTTCATATGAATCTAAGATAAGAGAAAGAATTTAGGTAAGTTGTTAACTCAATAAAAAAGCTTTCATTTAATTATAGTGTAAATAAAAAGCACAATTCTTAATTTCTTACCATTTCAAGGGTACTCCAGTTTCGTTCACATGGGGTAGCACTACAAGTAAGACTCAAAACCCGTATAACAAAATTTTGCAATTCAGGGCATCCATAACCAAAGGTCATCCACCATTCAGCTATTATAAAAAGTTAAAAATCATGTGTAAACAATAAATTAATCATATTAAAAAACCCTAAATCATATCTTAATAATGAAATAATTAAGAAAACAAAGTTGCTTGAATTAATTACCAGGTGCATATGCTTTCCTCGAACTTATAGCTAATTCTAGTCCAAAACCACTTGCTGCACTTCGATAACTTATAAGTTGCTGACTGATTACTTCGTAGAAGTATAACTATAACTTGAAACAAACCACCTTTAATCTCAACATTAGATTTTATCCCATCATAATCATAATACAATCCTGGATTCATATACAATGCAACATCATGTAATGACTTATGATTTGCTTGTCCCATCTTTTGTCTATGATCTCCCAAATAAAAGCATACTGCTCTTCTTTGTTTTTCATATTAACTTATAAAACAAGAAGTTAAATGTTATTATAAGATTGAGAAGTAAAGATTAACAAATAACACATAAAATTGAAATATTTATGTACCTTTATTTGTTCCTTTACACGATCCATCTTCTCATACATGTAGCTCATGGTTGGTTTTTCATCACTGTTAACCATACGTAAAACATCTACCAAAGGACCCATTGCTCTAAGTGAAAAACTAATGTCCTTCAAAAATATAAGTTTTAAAATTATTGCCTTATATTGCTTTCCTTCAATACTATTAGATAAAGGATATTTTTCGTTAAGAAATAACTATCGACTTTAGAGTTTCTTTTGACTGCCACAAGTTGTCTAGAGTTAAGAATCTAGTAGCAAAACGGGTCACAGTCGGTCTGTGTATGTCTTTTCCTCCTGTAAAATGTCACATCATATGCAATATCTGTCCATGAGTATACAAAAATGTCACTAGCTTCTTTGCCCTGCAGAAGATGCCTTTTAGTTTTTTCTCTCCAATATCTTCAAGCATCAAATCTATACAGTGTGCAGCACATGGTGTCCAAAACAAATGATTAAATTCAACCATCAACATTCTACTAGCTGCAACATAATTTGCTGCATTATCTGTGACCACCTGCACAACATTTTTCTCTCCGACCTCTAAGCTAACTTCTTTTAACAATGTATACAATTTATTTGCATCCTTTATTTCATGGGATGCATCAATGGACTTAAGAAACACTGGACCTTGAGGACAATGCACTAAAAAATGTATTAGTGTTCGATGTTTTTTATCCGTCCATCAATCTGACATAATAGAACATCCATACGTATACCAATGCTTTCTAAATCCATTCGTAAACTCTCTTAACTCTTCCCACTTTCTTCTCCAAGAATGTTTTCCTTACTTCATAGTATGACAGAGCCTTCATTCAAGGTTCAAACTGTCCTATATCACTAACCATCACTTGAAAGGTAGGAGATCGGACAACATTAAAAGGGATTCCATTTTGATACATCCACCTGCTAATGGATATGCATACTCGTTCTCTTTCTTCTTTCTTATATCGATTTTTTAATGTAGCTTATCGTAGTGAGTCTTGCGAGGAACACATAAATGAATCCATGGGTCTCTTCGAAAGCACTGGTAGTGAGCCAAATAACGATGAAGATGATAAACATTGGGCGCCTCTCACTATGTTAGCTTCCATACTAGAAACTTCTCTTACATATGAAAATGAAATCTTTTCGGCCTTTTTCTTCGATGTACTGTGCACATAATCGTAAATTGTTTTCTTTATTTCTTCAGTTTTCTTTTTGCAAGTTGCCATATTTTCGCTTCTTCCCATTAAATGGTCCTTGTATCTTATTATTTCACTGGTAGAAACATGACCACATAATGTACAAAATACTAACATATTATCTGTCATAGATTTTGTCAAACCCCAATTCCATCCTGGATCCTTAGAAGCTGGGGTCTATAGTTATTTGCTAGATTATAAAATCGAATATCAATTGTATTATTAGTGCCTGTGTCACAACTATCATTGCCACTTCCACTGCCACAACAAGCAGCTGCATTTGATGATGATTCCATATTCACTATAAAATTAGCTAGCAAAAACAAACATGCACGTGTGTTAACGCTTACTTCATAAAGAAGTCCCTAGACTAGTGTACAAATTGCCATTGGAGAAATGCTCATGAAATGGAGGATGCATACATGATAAGAAAATTCAATGTAAGCACGTTCGTACACAAATATATGACATGTTTAAACCTACAAAATCTATTAGCTGTTGTAGGCATTTCTGTGAATCTATTCTCATATGTGGTTTGTACTGTTTTTATTTTCATGATATATTGTATTCATAGAAATACTTGAAGCCCATACTAAAACCCAAGAAATTCCACGAGAAAGAAAGAAAAATCTCCAACATTTTCACATATTATATCCTTTTCAATTCATCCATTCCTATTCAGATGTGCACACTTTTCTGTTTATAATAAAGCAAAGGGGAAATTCTTCAAGCTTGCCAAAGCTCAATAGGAAAATGCATCTATAAGCAATGCCACAGACACACAACAATAAGTGATTCAACTGCGCTCACAATAGTGTTTTAGGATAATACATACCTTCTCTTAAGCCACCTTCATGAAGGGACAATAGAAAACAAGGACAGAAGTTCAATACCCAAGCGAGCATTTGGCAGGAGACTGCCGAGCGGCCCTAACCCCAGGTTGCCTGCAAGAAAGAATTCCCCAGCACTCGAGCATGGTAGGTTGGGCGAAATAAAATAAGGGATTCGTCGAACTAATCAAACCAATCATCCTATACCCTAATTCCTGAACAACAAAAAAAACATAAAGAAAAAGTTTGCCAGAGAAAGAGAGAGAGACTCACGTCAGTGACCGCACCCAAGGACGATGAGGAAGCACTAGAGTGACCGAGATGAAGAAAAGGAAGACGAAGACGCTCTTCAAGACAAAGGTCGTTGATGACTGTGATTGATGGCAGAGAGAGTAGCGGTGAGAAGCGGGAGAGAGGCATGGGATGTGGGAGACAACAACGGATCTTTTGTAGCATCGTGATCTAGGGTTTTATGTATTTTGGATCGGGTCGATCCAACGGATATTGGATCAACCCGATCCAAACTCCATGGTACGCTAACAGTGAGATAGCGGACCGCTATCACGTTGTTAGCGGCGCTAATTGTGCCCAAACAGGCTGCCTGCTATTTAATGGGTGCTATAGCGACGCTATAGCGCACTATTGATAACATAGCTGGTAATAATATACTAATATTTGTATGGGAAAATCTGTTCTGCATAGAAACCATGCTCTCTTTATGGCAGTACCAATTGTTATTAGTGTCAGGTAACAAACAAATGCTAGATTTAAGCATGATAAGGTGGTTTTTATTGTCCATTTAGTATGTTAGAAGGTATTGGAAGTAGTTTATCTCTTAATATTTGATTTCTAAAACAAACAATTCATGAACAAAAGGAGATTTTGAAATTGACCTGAATTATCATGTTTAAAACATAGATGTAAGAAATAGATGATGTTTAAGACGATAGACATGAAATTTTCACTCCAAGCCTATCTAGAGACTTGAAATGATAAATTCCAATCTACTCAATGGTCGAGCGTGCCAGTTAGTTTTTAAAAACTAGCAAAAGTATAACAAAATCTTACAAAATGGCGATTGTGGCCAAGCGAGTTCTTTTCGCTTTAGGCCTTTTTGATCCGACACTCAAGGGTCAGCCTAAGCGCTTAGAAACTTCAATTCTAAAGGTGGAAGACTTCGATTCACGTGAAGATGTGGTGTTTTTCAAAAAAGAAATGAATGCACTTGATTTAAAGCTTCTAAATCATTTTTAGTGCCTTACAGACCTTCTAAAATTATCAAAATTTAACAGAACTAAGCCTAAGATGTGGAGGGTCTGTAGCACTTTACAGATCGTGATTCAGAGTTGTATTGATGCAAAATTAAATCTGGGAAATGCCTCTGCTCAGGCACCCAGAACTGTTCTGTCACAGAAATACAGAGACTCAATGATGAGTCTGTATCTCAATGTTCCGAGTTCCAAATTCATTGAATTTGATCTTGATGGAAAGCTATGGATGCCAACTTTCCAATGAATCAAAATTCATCAATTTTGGAGGCCTACAGACAAAGTTATGGGATAAAAACTGAAGCTCTGTTGCAGAAAAACAGGTTTGTCAAACAGTTGACAGAAATTAACTCGGTTTTGCACAGTTTTAATTACGTAGTTGCATTACCCTAAAATTCTTGAAAATTTTATTATGAGTGGGCTTGTGTGTGTAGAACATGTGTGCAAAATTTCGAATCCATTGGAGCATAGATTCGGAAATTAAAAATACAACAATCAATGTATGCAGGGATGATAAAGTTCAGTTTTAGGTTTTTAAGAACATACGTGATGCAAACTCACACGAATTTAAATTACATCAAGACAACAACAACAACAACAACAACAACTAAGCCTTTTCCCATACTAGACGGGGTCGGCTACATGGATTCTTTGTTTCCACAGATCTCTATCGTGTGCCATGTTAGCAGTTAACTCCCAATAAGCTAGATCATTCTTTATTGTTTCTTTCCAACACTTTTGTGGTCGTCCTCTACCTCTTTTAATACTTTCCAAATTTAGGTTTTCTAACCTTCTTACAGGTTCTTCTTTTGATCTTCTTTCTATATGTCCAAACCATCTTAAATGATGTTCTCTCATTTTATCCTCTATTGGTGCCACTCCTAATTTGTTTCTAATAACCTCATTATGTATACGGTCTTTTCTTGTATGACCACTCATCCATCTCAACATCTTCATTTCTGTCACAGACATCTTTTGTACATGTTGATGATTAGCTGCCCAACACTCAGAACCATAAAACGTGGCAGGCCTAACTGCTGCTCTATAATATTTACCTTTTAATTTTAATGGTATCTTCTTGTCACAAAGGATACCTGATGCTCCTCTCCATTTTAACCAACCAGCATTAATTCTATGTGTAACATCTCCATCAATTCTTCCATCACTTTGAAAAATTGACCCTAGGTATTTAAAACTTTCCTTTTGGGGAATGCAATGCGTGCCAATTTTAATTTCTATGTCCTCTGAAGTAGCCAAATGATCAAACTTACATTCCATATATTCTGTCTTTGTTCTACTAAGTCGGAGGCCTTTGTTTTCTAATGTTTCTCTCCATAGTTCCAATTTTCTATTAACTTTTTCCTTAGACTCCTCCACTAATACAATGTCATCTGCAAATAACATACACCAAGGTACTTCATCTTGAATATGTTTTGTTAACTCATCCATCACCATTATAAATAAGTATGGACTTAAAGTTGATCCTTGATGTAACCCAATATTAACTTCAAAGAAGTCTGTCGTTCCTTCATGAATCCTCACACATGTTTTTGCACCATCATACATGTCTCTTATAAGGTTAATATATGTCAATGGGATACCTCTTTTTTCCAAAGTTCTCCAAAGAACCTCCCTCGGTACCCTATCATAAGCTTTTTCTAGATCAATAAATATCATGTGAAGGTCTTTCTTTTTTGCTCTAAAATGTTCCATAAGACGTCTCAAAAGGTGAATCGCTTCAATAGTAGATCTACCAGGCATAAATCCAAATTGGTTCTCTGTTGTACTTGATACTTGTCTTAACCTACGTTCAATAATTCTTTCCCATAATTTCATAGTATGACTCATTAACTTGATACCTCGATAATTCGCACAATTTTGAATGTCTCCCTTGTTTTTATATATGGGTATAAGTGTACTTGCTCTCCATTCCTCGGGCATCTTTTGGTTTTTCCATATTTCATTAAATAGTCTTGTGAGCCAAGTGATTCCTATTTCTCCTAGTATTTTCCAAACTTCTATAGGAATATTATCTGGTCCTACCGATTTACCACTCTTCATATGTTTAAGAGCCTCTTTGACTTCATTCTTTTGAATACGTCGGTAGAAATTGTGGTTTATATACTTTTCTGACTTGGCTAAATCTCCTAAACTAATACTAACATCTTTATTTTCATTAAAAAGATTATAAAAATAGTTTTTCCATCTATTTCTTATATCATCATTTGCCACTAGAATTTTTTCATCCTCGTCTTTTATGCATCTAACATAATTAAGATCTTTAGTTTTCTTATCTCTAGCCCTAGCTATCCTAAAAATGTCTCTTTCACCCTCTTTTGAGTTGAGTTTTTTATATAAGTCCTCCCAAATCTTAGCTTTTGCTTCACTAACGGCCTTTTTTGCTTCCTTCTTTGCTTTCTTATAAGCTTCTAAAGTTTCACTAGTTTTCTTAGCATAATGTAATTTGTAACATGCCCTCTTTGCCTTGATTTTGTTTTGTACTACTTCACTCCACCACCAAGCTTCTTTTTGTGCCGGTACACCTCCCTTAGATACCCCTAACACATCTTTCGCCACTTTCCTAATATGTATAGCCATATTGTTCCACATATCAGAGGGTGTGCCAACATAATTCCAAACATCTCCTTGAAGGACTTTTTGTTTAAATATATCTTCTTTCTCACTTTTGAGGTTCCACCATTTAGTCCGAATAGCTTGATGCACTCTTTTCTTCTTTGTCCATTTTTTTATTTGTAAATCCATAACTAAAAGTCGATGTTGGGTGGTTAAGCTTTCTCCTGGAATTACCTTACAATCTTTACAACACGCTCTATTTTTTTTTTACAAATAAAGTAATCAATTTGTGTTTGTGATAAGCCACTCTTATAAGTAATTAAATGTTCATCTCGTTTTTTGAAGATTGTATTAACTATAAAGAGATCAAATGACATAGCAAAATTTAAAATCTCCCTACCTTCCTCGTTTATATCCCCATAACCAAAGTTTCCATGAATCCCTTGATATCCTAATGCCTCTTTACCGACATGTCCATTTAAATCTCCTCCTAAACAAATCATCTCCCTTTGTGGAATCTTTTGAAACACCTTATCTAACTCTTCCCAAAAAACTGTCTTTATACTATCTTCTAGTCCTACTTGGGGTGCGTAAGCACAAACTATATTCAAAACCTCTACTCCTAACACTAATTTCAATGTCATGATTCGGTCACCATATCGTTGTATGTCTACTACACTCTCCTTTAAATCTTTATTTATGATAATACCAACTCCGTTTCGGGCCTTTTCTTTACCTGAGTACCATAATTTAAAACCTGTATCCTCTATCTCCTTTGCTTTTTCTCCAACCCATTTTGTCTCTTGTAAACATAGAATATGAATCTTTCTCCGAATCATAGTATCTACCACCTCCTTTAGCTTACCCGATAATGTTCCGATATTCCAAGAACCAATACGAATCTTATTATCTAGGACTAGCTTCCTTACCCCCCGCATCCGTCCATAATCAAAATGCGGAGACCCTCTCTGAAAATTTTTCACTACATTCGGGCGGCAATGTAGCGGGACTAACTTCTTTACCCATACCCGTCCATGATGTGGGAACCCTCTCTGCAATTGATTCACTACATTCGGGCGAAAATGTAGTGGCCCTTGCTTACTTCTTACTACATTCGGGCTCTGCAGCACGTCGCTAGGCGGGAACGCCCCAAAGCAATGCTCATAATTTTTGTAATCCATGTTGTAGAAATCCGACAAAGTTTTACGCCGGCTGTCGGAAGCCTAACACAACCCTCCTCCTTTATCCGGGCTTGGGACCGGCAACGCAAGCCCAAGTATACATAAGACAACATCACGAAATTAAATTGCTAAAATGAAATGAAGGGAAATATTCATATAAGCTTAAGCATAGAGGGGGTAGAGAGTATAGAGTGTTCTATAGAATATATTGGGGTAGAATCGCATAAACAAACACATAGAGTACGTGTGTGTGAGAATGAAAATTAAACAAGAGAATGAAAATTCAGCAACTCTAATAATTATTACAACATGGGGGGAGATAATGCTGCATTAATACAATCCCTTTCCAATTGAATGAATAGGGAAGAATAATTAAAATCGAAGGATGAAAATACTTACAAATTTTACACCCAATGGCCGAGAATTCCAAGAGTGGAATCCGGTCTTCATCTTCTTTGAAAGCCTCTCAACTCACTTGCACTCAATGGCTAATACTACCCCACGCTCTTTCCCTCTTTCCTTCACTTTTTGCAGCCCATGACCTACAATTGGAGCAACAAGTCCTAAACTCATCCTCTATTTCTCTCACCAAGACAACTCCCCAATTCCTAAGTGTAGAAGATGTTGTCAAGATGGTGAACCCGCCCCCCCTTGTTCCTATTTATAGGCTAGGGGGCTGCTGGTTCTAGGCTCTTCATTGGGGCGGGTTGGATGAGCTCCAAGTCTAGCTCCTTGATCCAAGATGGTGGTCCCCTCGATGATGGTATGGACCAGCCCCATGTGGGCTGGGTCCTTAGGTTGGTTCGGTCTTGATTAGGCTCCATCAAGTGCATCCTTTTGGCCGGCCAATGATATGAACTTGATTTGCTTTGGCTCGATCATATGATGAAACCTTGGTGATGCTTTAATTGCAACATTTCAAACCCATTTCACTTAGTACAATACGATTCATCCCAGCTATGTATCTGAACTTGAATTTCTTTCTTTGATTTGAAATGATCCATCATATTCTCAGCCCAATCTTATCCATCTGTTAGTCTTTATCCATTTATGATGAGTTCCAATCTTCGTATCTTACTTGCTTTATCCGGATAGGCTTCTGGCTAAGTCCCTCCTTCGCTTTTTGGAATTGGTCTCAATTCGGATTTGGATTAGGTCTCACCTGTTCGTCTGATTTGTTTTGAAATCCATGGGCTTTTTAACTTGAATTGAAAACTTTTATTTTGAAATATTCTCCAAAAAGACTTAAACTTTAAAAGTTGGGTCTTTTTTTTAATTTAAGGGTTCATAAAGGCTTTAAACTGATTCTCAAAATTGGGAGTTTAGAAAATATTTCAAATTTTGGGTGTTTACGTATGCCCCTTTTTGGCATTAATCTAAATTTATTTGGATAATGGTAAAGAAGAAAACACCCTTTTGTTGATTTACTTCCCATATTTTCTTGAGAACATGAATCATCCTTCATTTTATACAATCATTTTCCTTGAATTATAGAAGAGGGTATTTCAGCCAAAGGGGACTTGACCTATATGGGGTATATGTCCTAAGCATATCATGTATGAACGACTTTGAATGTATGCATGCATGGTGTGGATGATGCAAAGTTAGGTTTTAGAGACTCAATTAAAAGATGAATGAGCTTGGGAAGGGCCTTTGAAGGCCGACTGTTCCAAGTTGGATAATGCCATGTTATTTTGACATTTTGGGTTTTTAAAATATATTTTCAAAAGGAAACTCCTTTTTTCTTCAATAAAAAAGGACTTCTAATTTTTCATATTTCCCCTTATTCGAGTTTCAATACCTACTACTTGGTCGAGGTTTTGTAGGAAATTTTGGAAAATATTTCAAAGTTCCATTTCTCACACAAGTCTAATTCTCAAACAAAATGAAATCCAAATAAGTAGATTCTATTTCTACTTTAAGATTTTCATGTATAAACCTTTTTCCATTAGGATAAGTTGTAGGAATATGGGAAAGAGTTAGCACGGTTCCTTCTGAAGCGTCCTGTGGTTTAAGGCAAAGAGATAAAATTGCTCTTTTGAGCTTTAACTTTTCCTTTTCTATTTTTTTTCTTTTTCTCATTCAAAGAGAAGACCTCTTCGGAGGAATTTTTGTATTCCCTCTTTTTATTAGAAGGGAAGACCTCTTTTTGGAGGATTTTTTGTATTATCTTTTCTTTCTTTTTTTCATTCAAAGAGAAGATCTCTTTCAGAGGAATTTTTGTATTCCCTCTTTCTATTTGAAGACCTCTTTTTGGAGGAGTTTTTGTATTCTTTTTTTGTTTTGAATTTTACCAATTTTCCTTTTGGAGAGCGAAGTAAAATGGGGAAAAAGTTATCTCTTTTTCTTATCGATTCAACCAAGATCATCCCATTTCCTAATAGCATCTACCATTTGAAAATATTTTGCTATTTTGAACGAGGCTTCATTTTGTAAGCCAAGGATTTTTGAAATGTTACCAATTGATTTTGAAAACTCTACTTTTCATAAAGCATCGATTCCCTCATTCAGGGCCATCCAATCAATCTTGATCCTTCTTTCAAAAAGTTCAAAGGAGATCCATTTTAAAATCTTTTCAAAAGAGTTTAACATAGACCCTATGAATAATAAGTATTGGGCATTTATAGGGTCTACTAAATTTCTGCCCTCAACATCAATTAATCAATATGCATTATCGATTTTTTTGTTGCCATTTTATGACATGGGGACATTCCTACTTGGGCAACTACCTTTTTGGGCCTCTTTGGTGAATGATGTGCATGTGATGAAAAAAATGTATTCCATATGATATGATGGAGATACATGCTTTATGAGATGATGAATATGTTGAGCCTCCATGAACAGATTTTTAGGGAATACATTCTAAATGCCCCTAGTTTGGTGGAGATGAATCCTATGATGTTAAGATGGCCACATGGTGAAGGGTTATGAGCTCACAATGGAATGCAAGGTGAACGATGAGATATGAATGACATGTCCATGCACTTGACATTAATGACATTTCCTAACATGATCATGACAAATCGTGCTAAGGGTGGACCAAGGGTGGACCAAAAACAACTGGCCCTAGGTATCTTCATGGCCATCATATTTGCATTGACATGACCTCCACATTCTCCATCGTGGAGTTCATGTATTATGGTCCTAGCCTTATCAAGGTCTACACATCTCAACAAGATGCTGGTAAAATTCTTTTTATAAAGAATCCCTCCCAAAATCACATATTGGGTTGAAATTTTTCGAATAAAAGGTTTATCTTTAGAAGAAGCAAATTTGAGAAATCCTCTATTTTCCAAAAAGTTTTAATGTCTTGAAACCAAGGTTTTTCAATTGAATTTTGATCATTTTGGCAAATCTCCAAATCGTGGGTGGATGGAGTGGGTGAGTGCCAAGTGTGCATGGTTTGAAAGAATCGACCAATCTAGTGGCCAATTCGTGTTATGGTATGAATTTTTGCCTAATTTTTGAAACTTAGTTTATAACAAGCATGGAATCTCCAAAGACTTCAATATATGGTGCCCCTAGATTTTTCAAAATTTTTAGGCCTTGTACGAGTGTTTCATATTCAACCATATTATTTGAGCATGCAAAATCTAGTCGAATGTCAATTGAGATTTCTCCTTTCTCGGGAGATATGAGGATGACTCCTACACATGCCCCTTGTTGATTCTTTATCCCATCAAAATACATTTTTCATACTTGATTTTCATTAAAACAATTGGTTAAAACATGGTTTTGAAATTCATTTGCAAATATGCCTTCATCGGGCATTTCATAAAGTATGGGATATACATTTCATAAAGTATGGGATATGTATCCTCAAGAGGGAATTCGACCATATGATCAGCTAGGGCTTGTCCCTTAATGGAGGTTTGATGATGAAATTTAAATCATACTCCATTAAGAGGAGCTGCCATTTACCAGGTCTACCCGTTAGGATATGTTTTTCAAACAAGTGCTTGATTGGATTAAGCTTAGACCCTATCCAAATTTCATGATCTAGGAAGTAATGTCTAAACTTTTGATAAGCCCATATCAAGGCCAAGCATATTTTCTTCATGGCTTGATAATTTCTTTTTCGAAATATAGTAATTAACATACTCCTTAAGGTTATCATCCTCATATTGAGCAAGTAAAGCACCCAATGCATTCGCATGAATTGAAATGTAAAGTAATAAAAGTTTTCCTTGTTTTGGAGGTTTTAAAATCGGAAGATTTACCAAATAAGTTTTCAATCTTTCAAAAGCTTTTTGACAATCTGCATCCCATTCAAATTTAACCCATTTTTTCAAAAGATTATTGAGAGGTTCACATCTTTTTACTAGATTAGAGATCAATCTTCTAATAGCTTGGAATCAACCTTGGAGGCTTCGGATTTGGGTCAAGTTGGAGGATGGGGGCATGTCTACGATGGCTCGACACTTAGAAGGTCGACTTCAATGCCCCTTTGGCTTACCACGAACCCTTTTCTAAGCTTTTGCTTAATGGGTTTCATATTGGGTTCTAAGGGTA
Source organism: Brasenia schreberi (assembly GCA_036023115.1). NCBI lineage: Eukaryota > Viridiplantae > Streptophyta > Magnoliopsida > Nymphaeales > Cabombaceae > Brasenia > Brasenia schreberi. Next base: position 4,698,605 of record JAYKKT010000038.1, read on the forward strand.
GACGATTCCATGATTTTTGGGTCTAGACCCGGTATGTCTTTATATGTCCATGCAAATATAGGATTTCAAAAATGTAATGAATGATGCTCATGCAAATATTCACATACTTTGGGTTAGACTCACTCCCTAAAAATCCATTCCTCGGAATTTAAAGGTTTTTCCAAGTCAAGGATTCTATGAAATTCGGGGAGCTTGGACGCTTGATCTGCCTCATGGATGAGGAGATCTTCCTCCTTGCTTTGATCATTCTCAAACACTTTAATTTCTAGAGAAGTGCTACGCAATAGAGTGGGGGTTGTGCATGATGGACTTAGCCGATTTAGGTTTGGGAATATAGGTAATCTTTGGAAGAACTTGGAAATTGGCTTTGTACATGGTCAACATTTTTGGTATTTTCAAAATTTTCATTTTTTTTTCAAAACACAAATTGAAAGGATCAATAAAGAGGACTTTCTTTTTGAGGATTTTTCCAAATAAAGAATAGGAGAATGAATATAAACAATTTTCTTTTTTGGAATTTTCAGAATTTTCAAATGATTTTGGGTTTTGAAAGTTTTCCAAATTTTTTGGATTTTTTTCTAAAGAGGGATCTTCCATCAAACCTACAAAGAAAACTCCATGAATTAGACTCTAAACAAGAGGTCTAATCGTAGGTCTCGATTTTAGGAGGTTCTAGGGCACCCTTAACCCAAGTGTTCTTAGGTGGTGGCTAAGGGGTATGGACGGGACCCAAATCCATATCGACTTGGTTTGGATTAGGTAGGATGGGTTCTAACCTACCTTGGCTATGGACTCCTAGACCTCGGTATGATGTGTACTCCATATTTAACATAATGTTTCAAGGCTTTTTGAGTTTTGAAAAATCTTTATAAAGTGAATGACCTTGGAATCGAGTATCATTAATATCATGGATATACACACGTTTTGTTTTGGGTGAGAGCTGAGAAGTGTGGATGGTATATGACTTGGGCTTCCATATGACCCTAGGAGTGAATGACTTGAGAGGTTTTGGCTTAGGCTCTCTCAAGTGGTGGATGGTTTTGGCATGGTCCCTAGGTGCAACCCAATGTGCCCCTAGGGGTGGACGCTTTGGGTTTATTTGAGTGCAAAGAGAAAACATGCTTGATCCCTTGCGAAATTGAGAGTTATGGATTCCAAGGGAAACCATGATCGGTCCCTTGGTGGGTTTAGGAGGGTTTATGGCCATAGGCTTGGGTTCACGATACAAGACTAGGCTCGAGGAGACTTGTTCATGCATGGTAGGGTTAGGTGTACCTAGGATGTAGATGCATGCCTTAGGAGTAACCATGCTTTATTTTCATCTTTTTCTTTTTGAAATTTCTGTTCTTGGTGCGGGACATTCGACGCACCTTGAAAATCCATATTTTGGGAATCATCGAGTTGGTATGTGGGTGCATGAGTGTGATTCGATGCATCCAATGTATATGAATGATCTACCGATCCTATACTAAGAAAGGGAGGATCGAGTAGGGAGTTTATGGGAGAATGAGATTCGGACATACCTTTTTCAAGCATGTCTACCTTTTCATGGTAAGAGCAAGCATCCTTGCAGGCGTCCTGAGGTGGTTCTAGCTCATGCATGGCTTCGAGCTCCCGTTGCTTTTCGAGGTCTTGGATTTTATCCTCCAAGCCTACGTGTGTGCAACATCCATTCTCCCATGAAACATGTGAAATATGTGGGGTATGTGAAGTGAGGCTAAATGGATTGGAACCCATCAGAGTGAATGTTTGTGAAGTGATGAGAGTTAAGTGGATCTCACACCCCACTCTATTTGTATACTCGAAAATGTGGGCTTCATTTTCAATTTCTGTAATTTCAAATTTTTGATTTTCAAGTTTTTTTGATTTTCGAAGATTTTTAATTTTTTTTGGTTTTTTGAAACATGAAAAACTTCTTTTTGTTTTTCAGTGAAAAATGGGATGCTTGGAGTATAGGTAAGGTTAGATGATTCAATCTGAACGCTTGCTGTATTTTTAGCGTCATTTCCCTCATCTAATTCCAGGCTCAATTGGGTTTTCTAGGTATGCTTTTTCTCTCTATGTACCCAAGATGAATTTTCATGTGATCGATGCGACTTAACCTTGTGGCTTAGAGCATCGATTTTCCTTTCCATTTCTCTCATTATTTCTCTTAGGGAAGCAAGCTCTTCATCTTGGGTTTTAGAGGATTTAGAAAACCGCTTTGAGACATGAGAGGAGGATTTCCTCAGCTTGTATTCAAATGAATATCTATATATATTGTTTTCAAAATTTGTGCAGAAGAGGTATTAACACCACGTTTTTGAAAAAGCTCATAATTGGAGTTCACCGAAGTTGAAATTTCTTAAGGCTCGAGTCCCACCGGTCGTGCCAATTCTGTAGACACGAAATTTTCACTCCAAGCCTATGTAGAGACTTGAAATTATAATTTCCAATCTACTCAATGCGCGAGCGTGCCGTTAGTTTTTAAAAACAAGTAAAAGTATAACAAAATCTGACAAAATGGCGATTGTGGCTAAGCGGGTTCTTTTCGCTTTAGGCCTTCTTGAACCGATTCTTAAGGGTCAGCCTAAGCGCTTAGAAACTTCAATTCTAAAGGTGGAAGACTCCAATACACGTGAAGATGTGGTGTTTTTCAAAGAAGAAATGAATGCACTTGATTTAAAGCTGTCAAATGCACGGGTTTTGAAAAATAGAATGTTCTGTTTTCAGGCTTTGTTTCTCGAATCGTTTTTAGTGCCTTACAGACCTCCTAAAATTATCAAAATTTAACAAAACTAAGCCTAAGATGTGGAGGGTTTTTAGCACTTTACAGATCGTGATTCAGAATTGTATTGATGCAAAATTAAATCTGGGAAATGCCTCTGCTCAGGCACCCGGAGCTGTTCTGTCACAGAAATACAGAGACTTAACGATGAGTCTGTATCTCAGTGTTTTGAGTTCCAAATTCATTGAATTTGATCTTGATGGAAAGCTATGGATGCCAACTTTCCAATGAATCAAAATTCATCAAGTTTGGAGGCCTACAAACAAAGTTATGGGATGAAAACCGAAACTCTGTTGCACGAAAATAGGTTTGACAGAAATTAACTCGGTTTTGCACAGTTTTAATTACGTAGTTGCATTGCCTTAAAATTCTTGAAAATTTTATTATGAGTGGGCTTGTATGTGTAGAACATGTGTGCAAAATTTCGGATCCATTGGAGCAGAGATTCGGAAATTAAAAATACAACAATCAACGTATGCATGGATGATAAAGTTCAGTTTTAGGTTTTTAAGAATATACGTGATGCAAACTCACACTAATTGAAATTGTGTCAAGACAACATCACGAAATTAAATTGCTAAAATGAAATGAAGGGAAATATTCATATAAGCTTAAGCATAGAGAGGTAGAGAGTATAGAGTGTTCTATAGAATATATTGGGGTGGGGTAGAATCGCATAAACAAACACATAGAGTGCGTGTGTGTGAGAATGAAAATTAAACAAGAGAATGAAAATTCAACAACTCTAATAATTATTACATGGGGGGAGATAATGCTGCATTAATACAACCCCTTTCCAATTGAATGAACAGGGAAGAAGAATTAAAATCGAAGGATGAAAATACTTACAGATTTTGCACCCAATGGCCGAGAATTCCAAGAGTGGAATCCAGTCTTCTTCTTCCTTGAAAGCCTCTCAACTCACTTGCACTCAATGGCTAATACTACCCCACGCTCTTTCCCTCTTTCCTTCACTTTTTGCAGCCCATGACCTACAATTGGAGCAACGAGTCCTTGCTAAACTCATCCTCTATTTCTCTCACCAAGACAACTCCCCAATTCCTAAGTGTAGAAGATGTTGTCAAGATGGTGAAGCCGGCCCCCCCTTGGCCCTATTTATAGGCCAGGGGGCTGCTGGTTCTAGGCCCTTCATTGGGGCGGGTTGGATGAGCTCCAAGTCCAGCTCCTTGATCCAAGATGGTGGTCCTCTCGATGATGGTACGGACCTGCCCCATGTGGGTTGGGTCCTTAGGTTGGTTCGGTCTTGATTAGGCTCCATCGGGTGCATCCTTTTGGCCGGCCAATGATATGAACTTGATTTGCTTTGGCTCGATCATATGATGAAACCTTGGTGATGCTTTAATTGCAACATTTCAAACCCATTTCACTTAGTACAATACGATTCATCCCAGTCATGTATCTGAACTTGAATTTTCTTCTGTGATTTGAAATGATCCATCATAATCTCGGCCCAATCTTATCCATCTGTTAGTCTTTATCCATTTATGATGAGTTCCAATCTTCGTATCTTACTTGCTTTATCCGGATAGGCTTCTAACTCGGTCCCTCCTTCACTTTTTGGAATTGGTCTCAATCCGGATTTGGATTGTTGTCTCATTTGTTTTGAAATCCATGGGCTTTTGAACTTTAATTTAAAACCTTTATTTTGAAATATTCTCCAAAAAGACTTAAACTTTAAAAGTTGTTTTTTTTTTTAATGTAAAGGTTCATAAAGGCTTTAAACTAATTCTCAAAATTGGGAGTTCAGAAAATATTTCAAATTTTGGGTGTTTACAAAGACAATATAATGTTATGGGTTTGATGGATGCCAATTTAGAGGTACCTCCATAAGATAGTAATAGTAATATTCTTGTACATATGTTTGTTTCTTTATGTATAAAGAGTTACTCTATGCACTCAAGTATAATATACTCTAGCAAAATAACATGACATAGAGTGCTTTTTGCAAAAAGAACCTAATTGATGCGATGTGCGATGTCTATGCCCAAAGGCAATGAATTTGTTTCTTTTTACACCTTTCTTTGACAAGGACATTATATTTTGAGATGGAGTTTAAATTAACAATCCCAGTTTTTCTTTTCCAAATAAAGTCCGATCTACAGATGATTAAGAGGTATAATATGCAATTTTCCATGGTTTTAAAAAAAGCTTGTAAAAAGTTGTAAGATGGAATATATTATATGCTGCACTTGGAAGTTGAAACACCTACTCCCTTCTTTTAATAATGGGAGGGCGTGTAGCAAATTGAGGAACCTCGGTTCAGTTACAGTTCCACCTTTTGGGAAACCAAACCAAAACTAGAAGCGGCAGTTCAGAATTCAGCATTCCAAACATATTTTGGTTTCTCTACCAAAATCCTACCTTTGGTGCATGTTTCACTTTTTACATGAAACTGGAACTATCATGGAACTGAAGCAATACTGGAAACCAAAAGGGGTTGGTTCGGTTTTGGTTTCAGTTTTCTGGTCTAATTGGATTGAAGTTTAAATCAAAACCTTCTGTTCCTAAGAGAAAAAAAATTTGTAGCTTTTTCGTTTATGGTCTCTCTCTCTCAAAACTCTTCAGAATGTTTTTCTTTGTGTGCTCCTTAAGTGAGCAGGTTGGGTGCGAGGAATTCACATATTAAAGTATGTGTTTATACTTTCTTGGTTCACCTGTTTTTGGACCTACACATGTATCTAGTGGGATAGCTATGTCACACGGGTGTAAGTGCAGACATGGGTGCGGGATACGAAAAATTTTAAAAAATATTGGGTGCGGGAACACGGTTAAGGTATATAATATTATATATAATATTCAAACTAAAGCAAGTGAGACATCAATTAACATAAGTATATAGAATAGTAATTGCACAACTTTATATTAAAGTAAAACTAAGTAAACAACTACTAATTTTATTATAATTGTAAACATAAGTAAGATGAAAAGAGAATCTTAATGTTTGATAAATAAAATGAACCTTTACTTCAGAAATCGTAGATCTTCACTATCAATCGAAGGGACTAAAGGATCAATGAGTTCCATATTAAGAGTATGCAAATCTTAACAGTCATCTAAATCATATTCTTCGATATTTGTATTCCAATATTTTAATGCTCCTTCTTTGTAATATATTCAAATAAATAACAATAAAAGATTAAATCGAATCACCATGATTAATAGAAACAAAAATTGATGAAAACAATTTTGAAAGCAATAAAATACTTAGTTACATCTACTCGGCATTAGATCGTGAAACCAATCTCATATTTGAATGGACATAAACCATGTCTTTAGTATGACTACTTAGAGATTATTTTTGTTGATATTGTGTATTTGAGAATATGTACTCCAATTCCTTTCACAACAAGATGAAGTTGGAGATTGAGATAATAATTTTGATGCAAGCTTTTGAAGAAGATGCATCTCAAATCCATAACATGCCCACCAATCTAGTGGATCTTGATAATCCCTTGCTTGTCGTGAATCAAGTCTGGCATAGGAAAACTTTTCATATTCTGAATTTACTTGCCTAATTAAGTATGACTCACAATAAATCCCAATTCGATTCAAGAAAATATGATACCTTGTCTCATCATAAATTATTAAATAGCCTTCACTGCTTGGGCCCTTGCTTGATCTTCAACCTTGTTACCACATTATAAATCCGAGTTCGATTCGGTAACCATATGAACCAATGATGTTTTAATTGTCGTGAATCAGTTTACCATCTCAACCAAAGAAGCAAAACGTGTCTCTGCAACCTTCAACAACTTTAAACCATAAGGTCGGTTGAATACGACTGTAATCAAATGGTGATTCATTACAAAATTTCTTATCTTTATACAATCTTCTGCCATGTCTTCAATCTATAAGCACAATTCATATGTACGAGGATTATCTTTATATGATGACTTACATATACAAGAAAGAATCAAATTTAAACTATGAGCTACACATGGTGTCCAAAAAATGTATGGATAATCACCTTCGAAACTTAAACCTGCGCTTTTACAATTAGTTACATTGTCATTAATTATTTTATAACATTATCTAGTCCGACACTCTTAATAACTTCTACGAACAAATCATTTAAAGTAGCTTGCAATTTTAATTTCTCCATATGCGTCAACAAACTTCAAAAATATAGGACCACTAATTGAATAAGCAATAAAATTGATGAGTGGATGCCTTTAAATATCACTCCATCCATCAGAAACAATAGAAACACGATTAGTTTTTCATGAAAACTTCTCATGCTCTAGAAGCCTTTAAATATTAGCTTTTTCTTATTTAAGAATCATAGTTTGCAATATTTTTGGAACTTAGAGGAACATAACCATTCAAATTACGATGAGTTAGCAAGGTGATAAGATTTTTCCAATATGGATTTTTTGCTACGTTAAAAGGAAGTGAACTCGAGAAGAAAAATCTTTCAACCTTTCTATTCATATCTTCCCTTCCAACTATATTAAATGATTTTTCAATTACTCTTCTAAGACCTTTATTGAAGTCACTTTGTATTATCTTTCAATCCTCTTGTTTTTTTATTGTCTTCACAAAGCTCATCCACCTTCGGGCATGCTCTTATACCATGCTTTGATAAATTTAAAAGATGAGCCTTCACTCAAGTATAAGATCCCGTAAAACTCGTGTTGCAAAATTTATACATAAAATGTGTATTACCCAGTGTTATTCGTATCGCATCGACGATACGATGCGGTAATACTCTATTTGAGTGTTATGTGAAGATTGGGTATTTATGAAGTGCTTTTATTTTTAAGTTTTTGATTGAGTTAAAGTGCTCAATTGAGATGGCAGGAAGGTGTGTTAGGGACTCCTAATCTCGGTTTGATGATTTAGCATTGTAGTGGGGTACAACAGTTGAGGGTTCCAGATTAAAAATCAAATATTTGTTTTGTGAGAAGGTGGTTAGTGGTGGAATTTCATGATTGAAACACCACTTAGTAGGGATTAGCAAAGAATTTGCTCCTTGCACGGGTAAAGTTAGAAGTTTGTGAGAAGTCATTAAATGACAATGTATTCAGATGATTGAGAGCATATATGAGAGGAGACAAAAGGATGATTTAGGGATGTTTGAGAAAGATGATGATGCTATTGGATTGACTGATAATATTCCTTAAGATGCTAAAACAGATATTGGTAGTAGTAGTTCTCGTCCATCAAATAAGAGAAAGAGGGTTGTTGAAGATTTTGCAAGTGGAAGTGATAGAAGAGGAAGCTCAGGAAGGAGTAGAGGAAGAGCTTCTTCTAGCATACATTCATTTTTTCCTCCTAGCACTATACATGGTTCTTAACCTGGAATTTGTGTTGCTATAGCTTCAAAACAACTACATGATCAGGCAGACCTTATAGTAGGCAAATGGTTTTATGATGCATGTGCATCAAACAATTTTCATTTTTAAGCAATGACTGATGCAATTGCTAATATTAGTTCAGGATACAAGATGCTCTCTTATCAGAAGTTGAGAGGAAAGCTATTAGATAAGACTATCATTGAAATGTAAGAATATTGTTTGACTTTGAGAGAGTCATGTAAGGAGACATGATGCACTATCATGGTAAATGGATGGACAGATAGGCGAGCAATGACCTTTAAACTTTCTTCTATACTGTCCTAAAGAACTTATGTTTTTAAGATTTCTAGATATGTCAGAGGAGAGGCATACTGCAAAGATCCTAAGACAAGAGTTTGATAAGGTGATATGCGAGGTCGGGCTAGAAAATGTAGTCCAATTCATTACAGATAATGCAACTAACTATAAAGCAGTTAGGAAGGAGTTAACATATATTTATGAGACTTTCTATTGGACACCGTGTGCAACCCATTGTTTAGATCTCATCCTTGAGGTAAGATGGATGAGATAAAGGCAACAACTGAGTGTTGCCAAGATATCACCAAATTTATCTACAACCATACCTTTGTATTGTGTATGATGAGGAGATATCCAGATGGTATAAAGCTTATTCGTACAACTGCAACTCGGTTTGCAACTAATTTCTTATCAATACAGAGTATTGTGAAAAAGAAGCAAGCCTTGAAGAGAATGTTCTCTTCTGATGAGTGACAACAATTTAAAGAGTTGTTTCAAAATAGAAGAAATAAAAAGTTGAATGAGATTTCAGAGACAATGTTGAAGAGTACATTTTGGAATGCATGCGTTAGACTGTTGAGGATTATATGTCCTTTAGTGAAGGTTTTGAGATTGATTGATAGCGAGAAAAAACCATCTATGGGCTACCTTTATGAAGCCATGTATAGGACAAAAGAAGCCATTGAAAATAATTTTAATGAAAAAAATAGAGATTGTGTTCGTGTGAAAAATTATAGATAATAGATGTTGTAAATAATTGCATCAGCCTACTCATGCAGTAACATATTACCTAAACCCAACATTCAGGTACTCAGCAAGCTTTAAAAGGGATAATGTAGTTAATCGAGGCATCATTTATTATATAGATAGATTAATCACTGATGAGAGTAGAGCATATGCTATATATTGAGAGATGGAGATCTATGATAATGCTTTTCACTTAATGGGTTTGCCTGTAGCAATTCGCAATCGCACTAATATGCATCCAGTTAAATTGTTTATCTTCATATTTAAGTTTCTTAAATCTTATATTATTGTGTATTAAGTACCTAATGCAGTGTTATTCGTATCGTATGATACGGTGCGATACGTATCGTAGTATCACATTTTTCAACTTATCGGTCTGTATCATGCGATAAGTCCCGGGCCGAACGGAAACTCGCGTTTTTATGGGTTTTCTTGGTTTGTTCAGAGCTCCCCAAGCTCCCCTAGCATGGTTTTTCGCCTCCTTGGTATTTAAGGCTCCAAAAACGTGCTCTACAGTGTCCGTGAAGCCTCATAACTCGGATTTTGGTATATTTTTAGTGTTTTTCTTCATTTTTTTCTTTGTATTTTTTTTGTGTTATTTGTATTTTTCTTTTTTTGAATGATAAAATATGAAGTTATTAAGCGTGTGGATATGATTTTTATTGCATTCATGAAGTGGGAGACACTCTATTTGAGTGTTATTTGAAGATTGGGGATTTACGAAATGCTTTTATTTTCATGTTTTTGATTGAATTAAAGTGCTCAATTGAGATGACAGGAAGGGGTGGTAGAGACTCTCATTCTCGTTCTAATGATCTGGCATGGCAGTGGGGTACACCAGTTGAAGGTTCGAGAATGAAGATAAGATGTTTATTTTGTGAGAGGGTGGTTAGTGGTAGAATTTCACGGTTGAAACACCACCTAGCAGGGACTAGGAAAGAAGTTGCTCCTTCCACATGCAGAGTTAGAAGTTTGTCAGAAGGCATTAAATGACAATGTCTTCAGATGATTGAGATTATACAAGAGAGGAGACAATAAAAGGATGATTTGGAGATGTTTGAAGAAGATGTTATTGGATTCACTGATAGTTTGCCTTCAGGTACCAGAATAGAGATTGGTAGTAGCAGTTCATGAGCACCTAGCAGGGGAAAGAAGGTTGCTGAAGACTTTGGAGGGGGTAGAGAAGAAAGTTCAGGAAGGAGTAGAGGAAGAGTTGATTCTAGCATACATTCATTTTTTCCTACTACTACTATACCTGGTGCACAACCTGAACTGAAATTTGTGCTGCTATGGCAGACCTTGCAGTGGGGAGATGGTTTTATGATGCATACATTCAACTTAATGCAGCAAATAGTTCCCATTTTCAAGCAATGACAAACGCAATTGCTAATATTGGTTCAGGATAGAAGATGCCCTCCTATCAGAAGTTGAGAGGAAAGATCTTAGATAAGACCGTCATTGAAGTGTAAGAATATTGTTCGACTTTGAGAGAGTCATGGAAGGAGACAGGTTGCACTATCATGGCAGATGGATGGACAGATAGGCGAGGAAGGTTCTTGCTAAACTTTCTTGTCTACTGTCTTAAAGGACTTATGTTTTTGAGATCTCTAGACATGTTAGAGAAGAGGCACGCCGCGGAAATCCTACGATAAGAATTTGATACGGTCATATGCGAGGTTGGGCCAAAGAATGTAGTTCAATTGATTACAGATAATGCAACTAACTACAAAGCAGCTGGGAAGGAGTTAGCTGATACTTATGAGAATTTCTATTGGACACCATGCGTAACCCATTGTTTAGATCTCATCCTTGAGGATATTGGTGAGATGAATAAGATAAAGGCAGCAATTGAGTGTTGTCAAGATATCACAAAATTCATTTACAATCATGCATTTGTTTTGTGTATGATAAGGAGATATACAAAAGGTGCAGAACTTCTTCTAACAGTTGCAACTCGGTTTGCAACAAACTTCTTATCTGTACAGAGTATATTGAGACAGAAGCAAGTATTGAAGAGAATGTTCTCCAAAGATGAGTGGCAACAATTTGCAGAGTTGCCAAGAAACCGAAAGTTGAATGAGATTTCTGAGATAATATTTAGGAGTACATTTTGGAATGCATGTGTTAGACTGTGGAGGATTATATGTCCATTTGTGAAGGTTTTGAGATTGACTGATAGTGAGGAGAAACCATCTATGGGCTACCTTTATGAAGCCATGGATAGGGCAAAAGAAGCCATTAGAAATAATTTTAATGAAAAAAGAGATATTGCACCCGTGTGAAAAATTATTGATAATAGATGGAATAAACAATTGCATCAGCCTATTCATGCAATAACATATTATCTAAACCTATCATTCATGTACTCAATAAGCTTCAAAAGGGACGGTGAGGTTAATCGATGCATCATTGATTGTATAGATAAATTAGTCCCTGATGAGAGCAGAGCAGATGCTATACATCGAGAGATGGAGATCTATGATAATGCTCTTTACTTGATGGGTTTGCCTTTAGCAATTCGCAACCGTACTACTATGCGTCTAGGTAAATTGTTTATCGTTGTATTTAAGTTTCTTAAATCAATACATCTTATATTATTGAGATTATGTCTCTAATGTTTGTCATTCGCTGCATAAACACAAAATTGGATGTTTCTGACCTTCAACACATTGAAAACACCCCAAAAGCACCTTGCACAACATGGTGTTGGTGCTTCACCTCCTGGTGTCTGTGTGACATAGTGGGATAGCAGGAATTACATCAAAGACAGTTCAAAGCTTAGTTATCAATAGCGTGCTATAGTGTTTTAGTGGTCTTGAAATCGCTATAGCAGGTGAACCTTAGCGGGCGATCCGCCAGGACCGTTATAGCGGACCGCTATAGCGGTCCGCTATAGCAATGATAGCGGACAAGTTGATTATTTTAGTTCAACAGTCATATTCTTTGTATGAATTATGGCACTTGGTTTTGTTTTTCTTGAAAAACGTTGGTCCTTTTCCAACGGTTACTTTGTTAACAATATCTTTATTCATACACCATAGGTTGCTATTTGTTGTTTGGGATAACTTTCTTCTCAGTAGATAAAGTACAAGTATTCCTAGGTTGAAAACATAATTTTTCATTTCTGTTCTCTTGTTTTGGTACACGAAGTCTTCGAAGTGGATTGGGTTTGATGTACTTCAGTTGTCGTTCACGGTCAATTTGTACCCAGTGGGCCAGTGGCGCTCTTGAGTTGAGGCATAGACTGTATTGATACCTCCCACACCATGAATGTTGATTGAATGTAGTGTGGAAGTGGCTATAGCCCCTTCCTTGAATGAGTCTTTGGTGAATTGGTCAGATGTATCAGTTCTCTCTGCTAAGATGCTTGGACTCTTTTCTTTAGGTACTTATAACATTAATTTTTTTGTTTAGATTTTCTTTAAAGTGTCTGACAAGCTATCAATTGCCTGAGTTCCCACCTTTAAAGTCCTTTAACAATATTTCCACCTTTAAATCCATGGCATACATAAACATGTATTTCAAAATGATATGTTCTTTGAAGAGGCTTAAACCCTGCTTTGCTGCTCTCTTTCAGTTGGACTTCCATACGGAATGATGTCAGCAAATGGCTGAATATGTATTATACTTATAAGTGTTGTTTTAGTAGATTTATCTTTCGGAGTAGAAATTTCACAAGCTTGGAAACAACATAAGTTCTTAAATATAAGTAAACACTTAAAAACGTAGCTTCAACAGTGCAACATGGCTTATGTTTTTTGATAACAGGCTGGATGGGTTCTCCTCAAAGCATGCAGCCTGCCATAACTTCCTTGGATAAAGCAAATGAACTAAATACATGAGAATGTGAACTTCAACATAGTTAAGACCAAGCCTACCATGCTTGATTAGTTGTTGCAGCTGATGTGTTATTATCTATTGATGGCAATAATCTACTTAAGATCTTGATATTTTTTTAGAAGTTAGAGAACCCATTATATATATATATAATTTTTTAATCATAAATAAAAGTGTACCACTAAACCCGCTATATCCCCGCTATATCAGGGTTGACCGCTAACAACCCGCTAACCCCTATTGATAACATAGGTTCAAAGTCAGGCCATTTTGTGCATAACTCACATGGTAAAGCATGTTCTATATTTGGTAACCATTAGTATGGTTTTGAGTGACATCGATCTGCCTTAGGATTAGAGCACCATGACCTTCATTCTCAAACTCTGTAAGCTAGAGGTCGCCTATTCATGTTACAAAGCTTTTACATTCCCAATGCTGCTTCATCACAGGGTGGTTGGTGTTTGAGCTACTGGCAAAATGAAAACTGAACCCTTGGTTTGTTGTGTATTGTGTACTCTATGTGTGTTTCCTCCCTGGGTTTCCTACTTTGATATGTAACTGACAAAGTTCTTGATGTTCTGCATTATGCAGGGAGTGTCTTAAATTAATTCCTCACAAAAGATTTTCATTTGCGAAGATTTGGCTGATGGCAGCACAATTTGAAATTCGACAGAAGAACCTCAAGGCTGCAAGGCAGGTGTTGGGAAATGCGATTGGGATGGCACCAAAAGATAAAGTACTTTACATTTCTTTAGCTCCCTCCCATCTGAATTACATGTCCTTGTTTCTTTTACTATTTTCTTTTTTTTTGGCATTACTTATATGTTCAGACTGACAGGTCTTCAAGAAGTACATAGAAGTCGAATTACAACTGGGTAACTTCAATCGCTGTCGAACACTCTATGAAAAATATCTTGAATGGGCTCCTGCAAATTGCTATGCTTGGAGCAAATTTGCTGAACTGGAGAGGTCATTAGGTGAGACAGAGAGGGCCAGGTCAATTTTTGAGCTTGCAATAGCTCAGCCTGCCTTAGACATGCCCGAGTTGTTGTGGAAGGTATATTTCTTACTAATGGTGGTACACATTATTGACTGATTGAGTAGTCACTTTCTCTTGAACCGCGGCCGAGTAAACTATTCATGTCCAATGCTCCAAATATCTTTATACATTTCCCATGTTTGATAATATATTTTCTTGTAGGATCGGAATTATGCTGCCTGCTCTTTCAGAACATTGTTATACTTTGTTGGAGAGAATCATGTTGATTTATTGTTGATTTTGGTTTTGGTAGTGCAGAAGTCGACATTTGATAAATTACAGTTTGAAGATTTTTGCTGTTCTGTTTCTTTGGTACTTTTATATGTCACATATACAGGTACAGGCTGCACATGGAGAACCTATAATTTCAAAAAGAGGATGGGCTGGGTGCAACAATAATCATAATCTCACATGTTTTACACTTTTCGTCAGCCCAAAGATTCATATGTGGACTAGACATTGAAATGCCATGTGTTCTCGTTATGAGTTCATATTCACGTGTGCATGTGAGGTATTGTGTGATGTTATGCTGCTTATGCACGAACCATCAAGAAGTAGAAGCCAATGTTGTAAACACTGTAATGGTGCCCGTATCGCACATGGCACTGATAGGCGTGTTACGGTGAAAATCACCTAGTTTAATGAGAAAAAAATGGAAAAACTTGTAAAAAATCACAAAAGATGAAAAAGATTGAAATTTAATCTGCAAAAGCTAGCAGACTTTTAGAAAACACAATTCATCATGTAGTATAACATTAAACAGAATCCAATATCAAGCAATCAAGATGAATTAAGAAGTGATAACTAATAACAAACTAATAAGTAATAAGCATTTGCAATTTTGCATTTTACAATTAATAATGACTACAAGATTAAGAATAAGAACTTAAAAGAGCAAGAGCATATAACTCAAAATAAGCTAAAAACTTGAACAAATATGTTAGTTCAAGTGACTGCAAGTTCAGACTTGTGAGAAACTAAAAGATTACATTTTATAAATACAAATAGAAACAAACTAATTAGAATCATTACTCATTAGACAGTTAAAAGTTCAAATTCAGTCCACAAAACGTGGATCATATTCAACAGATTACCTTCTAGAATGATAAGGGGCTTTTCTTCTTCGGCCTACTCATCTAGATTGTCGATGTTCTCGTACCTAAATGGGTCATATTGCACCTTTCTTGCCTTCTTGCATTTGTTCATAAAAGAAACCAAAAGAAAGAATACAAGAATGTCATATACCTAGAAAATGAATATTTAACTTGATGTGAATCATATGATAACTACCAAATTATCTTTGCCTTAACTTCATATGATAAGCAATAAAACCAAATTGCAAACATGAGCATGCTCCAATATATCTCTTTTTTATGCAAATGTGTTAGAAAAAAATTTCAATTTCGTTAGCATTTATTCGAACTACAATACACACTTTTCTCAATATATTGAGAAAACCTTAACAAGTTAGGTGCATCTACACCAAAGCGAGCCCTCCATTCTAAAATAAAACAAAAAAATATAATAGGAAGTACTCCTATGCACAATCACATTAAAATCAAAGAGTTTATACAACAAATCAATAAAACAAATCATACTTGGGTGCATCTAGGAGCGGAGTTATATTGCAATTGGCTTGCCAAAATCTCCAACCCTATATATACTTGTGAAGCTCCAAATGGATGTTGTACCAAGTCGATGAATCTTGTACAAAGTTGATTGCTTGTATTTCTAATTTAGCCTTATCATATACATAAGACATTACATACCTTTCTTCGCTATCTAACAATGTCGTTAGCTTGTCAATGACACAATCGTTGTGAAAAATGTATTGTACTTATCTCAAAGGATTAAAAATGATATCAACTATAGCAATTCCCTTTCTTTTTCATGATCAACTTATGGAGCTCCATCCATTAGAAGCAAACATCTTTTTTAGTGCATTCTTATGTTTGACAAGAGTTTGAACAATAATAATATTAGTAACAAATCTTGTCATTGCAAGCTTAATCAATTTCCTTCCATCAGTATGGATTCTCATCAAATATAATACTAAAATTATTATAAATAAACTCCGGGACATTTTTATGTACATCAATAGTTCTCTTGATTTCATTTGTCATACTCAAATCATCAAGCATCAAGTTTATGTAATGTTTAACACATGGTATCCATACTAAAGACAGATGGTTTTATCCAAATCTTACTAGGTGCTCTAAAATTTGAAGAATAATATGTAATAAATTAAATAACATTTTCTACATCTACATCCTCAACGACATCTTAAAAAATATGGAGTAAATTTTGTGCAACCTTATCAATATGGGACAATTCATATGACCTCAAAAATAATGTCCATTTTGAACAATAAACCAATATGTTCACTAAAGATCTACATTGGCCATTTGTCCATTCATGCACCATAATAAAACAACCAGTGATCTTTCACAACTCTCTAAATTTAGAAGTCCACTCATAGATAACGTCAACCCATTTTTTCAATAATTTATTCTTCAAAGTATGATAAGTAGGCATCTTATAGCTTGGTCCTATATTGGCTATGTTACTTGAAAGGAAAATAAAGTTGCAACATTAAAGATATGCAATTTTTTTATAAAAATGTGTACACTTTAGATCAATTTTCAATTTCTCTCTTCTTTTGATGCCATAGTTGATCTATGCATGGTTGAGCTCCATGAGTCATACATGCATGAGAAAATGGAGTGCATTTTGCACTACTTCTACCTCTATCTCTCGTAGTCATTGGGCGAGTAGAGACTCATAGTGAAAAAATAATTGATTTTACTATTGCTGTTGCTACAAATGCCTATATTCTTTATCTTTTCTTGCCATCTCCTCATATGCTTAATTGTCTCCTCCTACTCGTTCTCAACTATATCATGCGCTTGTTCCTTGTATATCTCTCGAGAAACATCTTTAAAATGTTAAGATATGTCCCAACCGCTTATTTTTGCTCTCTTTGTCTTAATTTTTTGTCTCCCCCCTCAACCAACCACCCATTGGAATTATCATTGGGCAGTTATGCATCCTTAGATGAAAGAAACATCGCCTCCAAAACTTCTTGTATTTTATATTTTATAACTTCGTGCAAAGGATTATAATCACTTAACATATCTTTTGGTTAGTGTTATCTGTATCGCACTATATCACGTTTCGTATCGTGGGCAACCACGGTGCGATACCACGATACGATACACTACCCCGTACCGTAAAACGGTGAGTATCACACCGTATCGTGCGATACGGGATACGGCACGTATCGCCAGTATCGTATGCCCAAAAAAAAATTCAATTTTTTTTCAATTTTTTTTGAAGGTTTCTGGCCTCTCTTCACTTCTCGTGACCTGAATCGAGCTCGCTATTGCATTAGAAGGCTGAACTCAAGAAGCTCGTATATATATAAATATCATTTATGATATTTTGGCTTATTTTCAATTATTGTTTCTTGAATAGTATACCTGTAATTTTAAAATTTGGAAAAATTTATGAAAGATAATATTATTATATTAATATCTACACTATAAACTCTTAGGAATTCTACTCTCGATCAACCACATTGAATCAAATTGTCATAATAAAGGAAAAAGTTTGAATATCAGTTTTTCATCAAACCACACAGGTTGCTCCGTCACTGTCTGATGTTTGGAATGGACTGGAAAGGCCCGAGTTAGTTTAAAGTGATAATGAAATTGACCCATGGGTCTTGCATCACATCAAAAGACTATCGATCAATAGAATATTATTACTTTTCATGAAGATTTTACACTAGATTTTTAAAGCAGTCGAAGGATGCCTTAGAGAGAAGTGAAGAGAGGCTGAAACCTTCAAAAAAAAATTTGATTTTTTTTTGAAAAAAAATTTGGGCGTATCGCCCGTATTGTGGATCCCAACGATACCCGATACGATACGCGTCAGACAACACTTCTTTTGGTTTCTTACAAGATAGTATTTCATAGAGGAAATACTTCCATGCATAATTTTACAAACCTAGAATCTTGAAATACTATAGTGTAGTACTTTTTGTTGAAAAATTATGAATGTATATGTTGTTTTTAGTGTTAGACAACACTTCTTTTTGTTGAAAAATTTGTAATTTTTTATATCTGGGTATTATTGTAATTGCTCGTAGTACTACGGGTATTTTGGTAATTTTATGTTTAAAATCCCATTGTATAAGGGCTTAACTTTTTGTATTAGGGTTAAAAGTCTAAGATTAAGAAAGAGAAAAAGAGAGGGGCGGCCTTTTCTCTAATCTCCCATGGTACTCTTCATTCATTTTTTATTGTTTTTTCATATTCGATTTTCCACTGCACTTCCCACAAATTACAAGGTATCAAAGCTCATATTTGATTCTTTGGATCCCTTGAAGGCATGAGAGAGTTTCTGGAAACTTGGTATACGTACAAGCTCACATGGAGATGAATCTAATGAATTGTTGGAATTAGCAAGAGGAATGTTTGACACAAAATTTCCTCCTGGTGTAAAGATTATGACACCATACCACCATATGCAGAAGATTCTTCATTGAAGACAATATCAGTTGAGAGTTTTTGAGAGTTGTTCTTCGTTCTACGCATAATTAATTTGTTAAGAGGGTTAAGTATTGGCATGGGCATTGACTATTCTTGTGTGGAGCAGTGGAAACTGTTGGACGCTCAAAAGATAAAAGGCAAAGGAGGAGCTTCCTCAAAAGGTTATTTCGAAGAAATTGATGTACTCCAGATGTAGGTTGTGAACTTTGATATGAAATTACTGTATGGTGGGAGACAATATGATAATGAAGTGTCCCTTGATACCTTCAACTGTGTTCTCCACAGTCCAGTAGGAGAGTCTTATTAATGGAGTTTGTTGATGGAACCCGAATAATGAATCTTGGTGACGGGATGGCTAAAAGGGGCATCAATCCTGGTGGTTGCCTTGCTTGATTATGGACAAGTAGAACAAATTCCAGATAATGTAAGGCTTGCATATGCCAATTTTGTGGTTGCAATAGTTGATTCGGATACCTTGAGAGGCACTTTAATCCATTTGGGAAGGTTCTTAATGTAAGAATCAGAAGGAATTTTGCATTTGTTCAATATGACTTCGAGGAAGATGCAATAAAAGCACTTGAAGCCACAAACCATAGCACAATGATGAATGTTGCTGATTTGATATGAATCCAGTTGCAAAGCTGCAATGAACAGAGAGCAAATGCAAAAGGAAGAAGATTGACCAAGAAGGAAGGTGGTGGTTGCCAAAAGCGACGATTGAAAAGGAAGATTTTACATTTTTGAAAAAAGGTAATTTCATTTTTGAATATCAAATGCTGAAAAAGTAAGTTACAAATTACTTTCTTGATTTTGTGAGAAAGCAAACCATAAAGGTAATTATGAAAAAGTACTTCCTTGATTTTGTGAGATAGTAAACCAAACAAGTAGTTAAAGATTAATTTCTTTATTTGGTGGAAATGATAAGATAAAAAGGAAAGGATTATCCTCATAATTTTAGGAAAGCAAATTGTTATCATTGCCATCATCCACATAAAGAAAGTGGTTGCTGAGAAAGGAAGGATGAAAAAAGAAGGTAGTTGCTTAGTGGGACCATCCATTCCAGATCTTGTGTTTGCGTTTATAGAAACGGTCATGTGGAAATCATTGCCAACGACCAAGGAAATAGAATTATCCCATTGTGGGTGGCAATCACATACAATGAAAGACTCATGGGTGAGGCTTCTGAGAATCTAGCATCAGTAAATTCAGAAAGAATCGTCTTTGATGTCAAGAGACTCATTGGTAGAAAGTTTGAAGACAAGGAAGTTAGTGCCATGATTCTTACTAAGATGAAGGGGACAACAGAAGCATTCTTGGGGAAGAAGATTAAAAATGTCGTTGTCACAATTCTTGCATATTTTAATGACGCACATAGGCAAGCAACCAAGGATGCCTTTGTGATTGTTGGTGTGACCCACATTATTAATGAGCCCACTGAAAGATGCAACCAAGATTTTTATGAGTTATTACAAATACATCCTTCTGGCATAAATTCAAGACCATATGGGCATGACATGGGTTACGGCCCTCCAGGAGTCAGGATAGGAGATATTGGGATCTTCTGCGAAGGAACTGTACTTTTTGAAACATGAAGAGCAGTGTTGTCCGTATCGCACCGTATCGTACGATACGGTGCGATACGTATCGTATCGTGGGCCACCACGATACGATACGGGCCCCCGTATCGCAGGTGCGGGCGTATCGCACCGTATCGTGCGATACGGCCCGTATCGCACGATACGGTGCGTATCGCCCGTATCGTACGATACGGGCGATACGCCCTGGGACCCTTATAAAGGGTCCCGGGCCGAGGGAAACCCGCGATTTTTCGCGGGTTTCCTCTCTCCTTTTGGGTTCTTCAAGCTCCCTAAGAGTCGGTTTTCGCCTCCTTGGTGTTCAAAGCTCTAAAATCGTGCCCTACGGTGTCCGTCCAAGCCTCCAAACTCGGATTTAGGTATATTTTTAATGTTTTTTTCCTTTTTTTCCTTTATATTTATTGTTTTTTGTGTTATTTCGGGTTTTTTTTTTGAATGACAAAATATGAAGTTATTAAGTGTGTGTATACGATTTTTATTGCATTCATGAAGTGGGAGACACTCGATTTGAGTGTTATTTGAAGATTGGGGGATTTACGAAGTGCTTTTATTTTCAGGTTTTTGTTTGAATTAAAGTACTCCATTGAGATGGCAGGAAGGGGTGGTAGAGACTCTCATTCAAAGTCTGATGATCCGGCATGGCAGTGGGGTATACCAGTTGAGGGTTCAAGGTTAAAAATCAGATGTTTATTTTGTGAAAAGGTGGTTAGTGGTGGAATTTCAAGGTTGAAACACCACCTAGCAGGAACCAGGAAAGAAGTTGCTCCATGCACAGGCAGAGTTAGAAGTGTGCCAGAAGGTATTAAATGGCAATGCTTGCAGATGATTGAGAGCATACAGGAAAGGAGACAACAAAAGGATGATTTCCAGATGTGTGAAGAAGCTGATGATGCTACTGCCACTGGAGTTGGATTCACTGATAGTTTGCCTTCAGATGCTAGAACAGATATTGGTAGTAGCAGTTCGCGAGCACCTAGCAGAGGAAAGAGGGTTGCATCTGAAGACTTTGGAGGTGGCAGAAGAGGAAGTTCAGGAAGGAGTAGAGGAAGAGCTTCTTCTTCTAGCATACATTCGTTCTTTCCTCCTTCCACTACACCTGGTGCTCAGCCAGGAATTCGTGCTGCTATGGCTTCAGAACAACTGCACGATCAAGCAGACCTTGCAGTGGGCAGATGGTTTTATGATACATGCATTCCATTTAATGCAGCAAACAGTTTTCATTTTCAAGCAATGGCAGATGCAATTGCTAACATTGGTCCAGGATACAATGCCCTCTTATCAGAAGTTGAGAGGGAAGATATTAGATCAGACCGTGATTGAAGTGCAGCAATACTGTTCGACTTTGAGACAATCGTGGAAGGAAACAGGATGCACTATCATGGCAGATGGATGGACCGATAGGCGAAGAAGGACATTGCTAAACTTTCTTGTATATTGTCCTAAAGGACTCATGTTTTTGAGATCTCTAGATATGTCAGAGGAGAGGCACACTGCAGAGATCCTACGAGAGGAATTTGATAAGGTTATACAAGAGGTTGGGCTAGAAAATGTAGTCCAATTGATTACAGATAATGCAGCTAACTACAAAGCAGCCGGAAAGGAGTTAGCTGATATTTATGGGACTTTCTACTGGACACCATGTGCAACCCATTGTTTAGATCTCATCCTCGAGGACATCGGTGAGATGGATGAAATAAAGGCAGCAACTGAGTGTTGCCAAGATATTACAAAATTTATTTACAACCATGCATTTATTTTATGTATGATGAGGAGATACACAGAAGGTGCAGAGCTTCTTCGCACAGCTGCAACTCGGTTCGCAACAAACTTCTTATCTGTACAGAGTATTGTGAGACAGAAGCAAGCTTTAAAGAGAATGTTCTCCTCAGATGAGTGGCAACAATTTGCAGAGTTGCCACAAAACAGAAGGAACAGAAAGTTAAATGAGATTGCAGAAACGGTTTTTAGAAGTTCATTTTGGAATGCATGTATCAGATTATTGAAAATTACTTGTCCTTTAGTGAAAGTTTTGAGATTGGCTGACAGCGAGGAGAAACCATCTATGGGCTACCTTTATGAATCCATGGACAGGGCAAAAGAAGCAATCAGAAATAACTTTAATGGAAAAAAAAGAGATTATGTGCCCGTGTGGAAAATAATTGATAGTAGATGGAATAAACAATTGCATCAGCCTATTCATGCAGCAGCCTACTATCTAAACCCATCATTGAGGTACTCAGCAACCTTCAAAAGGGACGGTGAGGTTATCGAGGAATCATTGAATGCATCGACAGATTAGTCCCTGATGAGAGCATAGTAGATGCGATACATCGAGAGATGGAGATATATGATAATGCTCTTCACTTGATGGGTTTGCCTGTTGCAATTCGCAACCGCTCTACGATGCGTCCAGGTACATTGTTTATTTTGATATTTAAGTTCCATCTTACATTACTGTGGATTATTATGTCTCTAATGTTTATATTTTCTTTACAGATGTTTGGTGGAACAGGTTTGGAAGTGATTGTCCAAACCTTAGAGATTTTGCAGTTAGAGTCTTAAGCCAAACCTGTAGTGCAACAGGTTGTGAAAGAAATTGGAGTGTTTTTGAACACATCCATACAAAAAAGCGCAACAGGTTGGAACACAAAAGGCTTAATGATTTGGTTTATATTCGTTGTAACATGCGCCTTCGTGAAAGGTAATGTTGTATTACTTTCAAATTTTCAATTCGATATTATTTAACTTCAGTTTTGAATTGTTAATATTACTTACTAATTGTTTATCTTTGTTTGTGTCGTAGGCAATTAAAAAAAGTAAATAGAGAAGAAAGTCAGTTCGATCCAATAAGTTTGGATAATTTTGATATATTAGAAGATTGGGTTATGGAAGACACTGAAGAAAATGCCCTCCTAACAGAAGAAGACGTTGCCTGGATTAATTTGGAAGGAGCGCAACAACATTATGGAGATGAAGAATTTGATTTTGAAGAAGAAGGTGTGGGCGTGGCTGATGATGATGAGGATCTGCAACAAGGAGAAGATGAAGATTATTTAGTTGATGATCCTGATTACAATTTGTAAAATGTAACATTATATGTAACTGTAGACTGTAGTGTACTGTAAAGTGTAAACTATGTCTGTATTTTATTTTTTGGATTCAAAATATATAAATTTGGATGCAATTGTTCAATGTTGAATGCTCAATCTGTACTAAACTTACATTATATGAATTTAAAGCAATTATCAGATTTTTCCTGATTTTTTCTTGATTTTTTTTCGATTTTTTATTAATTTTTAATTATTTTTACATTATTTTAATATTAAAGTACGATACGATACGATACGATACGATACGCCCGTATCGTGGAGCCCAGCGATACACGATACGATACGCGTCAGACAACACTGATGAAGAGCACAATGATTCTAGGTTTCAAGAGATTATAAAGGATGTGCTTTTAAGGCAATATTTGTTCAAGCTTAAAATTAAAGAGGAGGTTTATGGTGATGACAATAAACCAAAGTATCTCTTCTTAAGGCAAATAAATTAATTTTCTCTACCCAGAGTAAACATCTTTTGAGTTTAATTCAGAAGAACATATGATATTCTATTGATGCTACTTTGGATTGGTCTGATATAAGCAATAAAAACAGTTGGAACAAAAGACATTATAGCAGTGATCTGGTATGCTTTCGAAACAAGTTTTTACTTAAAACGGATTTTCCAAAACCTTTTCGACCATTTTCTTGGCCAAATCAAATTCAGTTCTGAAAAACAGAACCAGTCCGGTTTCTAGCCATTGATGTTTTTAATTTTTTTGGTATTTTGTGGCATTCCAAAAATCTCGAAAAATTTACCTAGGTTAGGACCAGATGTGAAGTTTATTGGAATATTTGGTTTTTGGTTCTAATAATGAACAAAATTAAATTTGGGAAGTTCCCAACCTTAAAACTCGGGACAGACTCAGTGACAAAAATACAAAGGCTTAGCAAAACAGTTAGTATCTTTGCACGCAGACCTTGGAATTTTATGAAATTGGTTAAGTTGAAAAGTATATGGAAATCAATTTTCTAATGAAACTATTTTCCGAATTTTGGGATCTCTACAAACATAGTTAAGGTTGTTTTATCCGGGCTCTGTTACAAGATATGCAGTGGAGACAAATTATGTCTCGGTTTTAGTTCGGTCTTTAACAATTTTATTCATGACCTTACTCGCACCTAAAATTCTTAAAAAGTTTATGATGTGTTGGCCAGTGTGTGAGTAAGGTGTGGACCAATTTTTTGTTCACAAACAGAGACTTGAAAAATCAATGATCAGATAGATGCAGGATGCTGAAAACAGAGTTTTCTGTTTACAAGGCTAATGAATGCATTTGATTGATCTTTAATGGTTTAAATGATCATCTAAAAAAATTTTCGGTTGAGGACTTTATTTCATTAGGGAGGAAGTGCAATAATCAAGGGAAATTATTATATATCTCATAAAAAAGATGAGAGAGTATAATTACAACGTATATTGAGGTAGATGCAACCAAAAATCAAACAAGTGATGGACAATCTTACCCGTTATTTTGGATGGAAATTTGCAACACTTTCCTCAAATATTGCAATGCTTTTGGAGACAATTGCTCCGTAATTACAACTTGAATTGAATGAAATTAAAGAAAGGAAAAGAGAAGGAAAGAAAATTGACCTTGATCTGACAAGCTTGAAGGCTTGGAAGATCGGCGGCTTGGGGGCAGCACCTCCACCTTGGGGGGATGACTCCCTCTCTCTCTCTTGCTCTCAATTTACTGGGATTTTCTCCCTTGATTTTTCCTCACTTTGCCTCCATTTTTTCTTCTTGCCTGAACCAGCTTCCCAAGGGGTCTATTTATAGCTTTCAAGGGGAGTCTTTAGGATCTTCCATGGGTTTGGGCTTGGAGTATGATTCTTGGCCTAACTTTGATCCAATCCAAGAGTGGCTGCTGATCACATGGTTGTACATGGGTGCATATAGTGGTAGTCCCCTCTTGGTCCATGTGGGCTTGGTGCAACTATAGGTGCATTCTGCCTAAGCTTGGTGCAGTTTGGTCGCTCGCTCTTGGCTAGGAGTGGACTTGATGCAACTCGGGTCTAGGTGCAACCTTAGTCTTTGTCCAATGCATGGGTGTGGGCTTTGACTTAGCCCATTAGGACATTGTATTGGCTCGAAGTTATGGCCTTTGGAGTAGCCCGGAAGTGTGCCTCACTTAGGAGGTTTGTTGTCTCCTCATCACTAGGTTCAACTTGGTTGCACTTCTCTCTCAACGGCAAACCTGAAAAATAATTTAGAGAATAGCATGCTTGCCCATGCTCTACCACAACACATTGTTGTTGGGGTTGCCCAACCCCACTCGAGTTGGTTTGGGCAGAGTTGTTAGGACCTTGAGTTGGCCCCACTGGCTCCCATGGTGGAGGTTGTTCCTACAGATGCTATTGGATGGTGTTGAACTGTTGTTGCATCGTGTCCAAGCTATTGATGTAAATAAAATTTCTCATATATAGATTAACTTAAAAATCTCATTTTTAAAAACAACGTGCGAGCTTGCTAGCAAGTTTACTCAAACTTGCAAAGTGATTTATCAACTTTTTTGTGATTGTGGAAAAGTGAATTCTTGTCATCGTAGGCCTTCTTCACCCGACGTTCAACGGTCAACCTAGACTCTTAGAAAGAGTAATTTGTGATCTGGATGTCTTTAAAACAAATTTCAAGCAAAACATATTTTCCAAAACCAAGTTTGTCATTTGCATGGCAAAATCAATTTCAGTTCTAAAAACATAATCAACTTTGTTTCTACTAGCAAATGTTTCCAATTTTTTTGGTATTTTGCATAGATCCAAAAATTCCTAAAACTTTACCTAGCAAGGCCTAGGTATGGAGTTTATTGGGGTATTTTTATTTGGATTTTTGACTCTCGGGATGATCTGAAGTAAGTTGGGGAAGTTTCCAACCTTGAAATTCAGAACAAACTTTGTGACAGAAATACAAAAGCTTAGTAAAATGCCTGTATCTCTGTGCGTATGATTTGGATTTTTATGAAATTGGTGAGGTTAGAAAGCTATGAAAATAAGTTTTCCAGCAAAACCATTTTCTTGATTTTTTAGTCTCCATGGACAGATTTATGGGAGTTTTACCCAAGATCTATTGTGGGATTTTCAACATAGACTGGTTCTGTCTCGAGTTACATTCGGCTTTTAAAGATTATATTTTTGGCCTTTCCCGTGTCTAAAATTCTTGAAATGTTTACTTTGTGTTAGCTAGTATGTGTGCAAGGTTTAGACCGATTTTCATATTTTTTTGCTCACATACAAAGGTTGGAAAATTCGAGGATCATACGTCACATATGCAGGATGTTATATTTTCAGAGTTTCATTTGTAGAAGGTGAATGAATGCATCTCCTTAATATATTAATGATCATCCAAAAAAATTTATATTGCGGACTTGTGTCTTTTTGTAAAGGTAGCTTATCTACATATAAAATCCCGGGGCATCTCTCTCGAGGAGGATAACTCTCTTGGATATATACGTGATAATAACCCCGCCCCTACAATTTAGATTATTGCTTTGAATTTTGATTATTATCATTGATTTTGAGTTTATTAATGTTATTAGTAGCTTGCTAATGTCATTATTGCCAGTCTTGACATGGTACAATCAGTAATACTACAACAACAACAACTAAGCCTTTTCCCATACTAGATGGGATTGGCTACATGGATTCTTTGTTCCCATACTAGATGGTAAAATCTGTAATATTCGATAATTTAGAGCTATTTAAGATTTTTATAATTTTTATGAATTAAAAAAAAAATCTGTTTTCTAGTTTTTTGTTGTATTTTTTTCTGTTCTTTCGGTGATAGTGTCATCTATATATATAACATACACCAGTATGCTTTATCTCGGATGTGCTTCGTTAACTCATGTATAACCCTTGTTGTAATCCAATATTAGCTTCAAAGAAATCTGTAATCCTTTCAAGAGTCCTAATGGTACCGATAAATGGTTACTAATCAACATCTAAATCAGAC
Source organism: Brasenia schreberi (assembly GCA_036023115.1). Classification (NCBI taxonomy): domain Eukaryota; kingdom Viridiplantae; phylum Streptophyta; class Magnoliopsida; order Nymphaeales; family Cabombaceae; genus Brasenia; species Brasenia schreberi. The sequence goes on from JAYKKT010000038.1 coordinate 4,725,814, forward strand.
ACTTCAGTCATTCAAATTCTCCTTACCTCCACCGTAAATGGGGTACTTACCGTGGATACTTATAGAACACTTTTGGTCAGTACGTGAAGTGCCTGGCTCTGTTGTTTTACGCTATCCTGATGAGGTATAGCATTGGTAGAACTAAACCATCTTGGCATGGCTTCATAGTTTTCTCTCCTTTACAAAACACTGAAGTTCTCATCTTTGGCGATGTTATTCTTGATGCACTTGTGCAGGCGTACATTGACTTTGAGATGGCTGAGGATGAACCTGAAAGAACGAGGCAACTCTATGAACGGTTGCTAGATCGCACAAAGCATTTGAAGGTGTGGCTTAGCTATGCCATGTTTGAAGCTTCTCTTGGTTTGGAAAAGGAAAATGATGGGACGGAAATGCAGGATGAATCATTAGCTGAGCAAAGACTTCAGCACTCTCGAGGTGGATTAGAATCTTTAAACCTTATTTTGAAGTTTTGTTCTTTTCGGATCAAAGTGATAACCATAAATATCTTGTATTTCCAATTTTGTATGCCATAGGTGTATTTGAGCGGGCATTTGACTATTTTAGAACAGCTGCGCCTGAGCAGAAGGAAGAGAGAGCTATGCTTCTTGAGGAGTGGCTCAAGCTGGAGAGTAAATTTGGTAGCAATGGTGATGTGAGTTTGGTTCAGAAGAAGTTACCAAGGAAGGTCAAACGGAAGAGGGCTATTACAACTGAAGACAATACTCCCACCGGGTACGAACTTTTATGGTTCAACTTCATGTGGTGCCGCCGTCTTTTATATTCCTCTTGTTTTCTCGTGTCGGTGTTGCTTTTCATTAGCATGTGATTCATATGAATGCTGAAAGTAAGCAGTCTCCAAACTAACTTGTGCAGGTACGAGGAGTATTACGATTATATATTTCCAGATGAAGTCGCAATGGCGCCCAACCTTAAAATTTTGGAAGCTGCTTATAAGTGGAAGAAACAAAAGGCTGATGAAGATGACTGAGATTTCTGGTTGCTTATTTAATGGCTTCTGGTCTAGTTCGAGGCGCAACCAAAGGAGCAGCTGGGGTTGGTGTTGCATTTGTCTATTTCCAAGGAACATGTATGCAACCTAATGCAAAGATGCTGTGCTTCTAGTTGGCCTAAGCTAGATACCGTTCAGCATGGTTGAGCCCGAGTTATGACAGTAGTGAAGCCCCAGGCGAGCATTCGTGGTATATTTTGCTTGGAGAAATCTTGACTGAACCAGGTGTTCCGTGTATATTTGCGACTTCTCGATTGGGAAATTGTTTCCTTTGTGAAAAATACGAGATTTTTTATTCTTCGGAAAGAACTGTGACACTTGAATTTAGGGTGTATCCTGTTCATTGGATTTAGACGATCCTGTGGCTATATTGCCATAATCAGTCTGTTAGATCCTGCGTAATTTCAGTCTTTTCTTTTGTGAAAAGCGATTTTCTGGACTACCTGTTGGACCTAAGGGAAACATGCTGGTCTCTCTCTCTCTCTCTCTCTCTCTCTCTCTCTCTCTCTATATATATATATATATATATATATAAATTCTTATTAGTTAATGTGAACCCAATAACCACAAGGAAGACATCTTATAGATGAACGGTACATGATATACAATAAATTATAAACCATATAAGGAATTGTATTGAAATCATGAAAAAAATCTCCTACATGTTTGCACTGGATGAGGATGTGCAAAAATTGTTGATTTAGATGTGAATTTTTATTTTGAAGTCTATGTAGAGATTTGAAACGAAATTCGCAAACCACGAGTGCGTCAATGTGTCAGTTAGTTTGCTGAAATTAGGAAAGGTATTTTTGACTTTCGTAGTGATTGAGGGTAAGTGAATTTTTTTTTACGTAGGTTTTCTTGAACCGATGCTAAAGGCTCAGTCTAGGTGCTCGAAATTTTTTTTTGAGATCCGATGAGTTCAAAATCAAATTTCAATTTTAAAATCTTGACAAAATCTTTATTTCAAAACATTTTAAATCTTGAAAAACAGAAACTGGATATGTTTTTAAATACTTATTGTTTCACGTTTTTGAATTTTCAAAAATTCTCAAAATTTTACAAAAGATATTTTTATATGCAAACTCAAAAACTATTTTTATTTTTATTTTAAGTTTTATCGATTTATACAATTACATCTTAGAATATACCCCTCCGAATTTTTGGATAGATCTATAACAGAAAACAGAGATTTAAAAAAATGACTGTATCTTTGTACTCACTTCGATTTTTATGAACTTAATTTTGTAAGAAAATTATAGATTTTTTCTTTCTAATGGAATCATTTTCAATCAAAGTAGTTCACGTTATACACAGATATGAGATTATTACCCAACATTTGTTGCAGTAACTTCTGATTTTATAGTTTCTATTTCTATTTCATTTGATTTTCTTGGATTTTATTTAAAATGGTACACGATCCTACAATTTTTGAAAATTTTATGTATAATGTATATGTGTGTAGATTAAGTATGCAAAATTTTAACACATTCGGAATAGGAGGTAAGAAAATAAAATTTGTTTATTAAACATGTGTAGAGTGGAGAAAACAGATTTTTAGCTTTTCAGGATATGTAAATGCATATCGTACAAAAAGACAATTTAAAATGAATGAAATCATAATTATATCATGGGCATAGAGGGAATTATGAGGTATAAGATCTTATATTATATATCGAAAATCAAACATATAATAGATAATCTATGAATGAAAAGGGAATGGGAGAACATATAATCCTTAATTATTATATCAATATGGAGACATAAGCTCCTTAATTATAACCCCATTAATTTTAATGAAAGAAGATAAAATAATAATTAAAATGTAAGGAAAGAAGGGGGCTGTAAGAGAAGAATAGGATGGTGGTTGGCAGCCTCCTCCTCCTCCTCTTCCTTCTTTCTCTCTTCCTCTCTTCTTCTCTCTCTCCTTCTCTCTCCCTCTTGCTGCTCAGGGATTCCTCTATGGGATCATGGGCTGATGATAATTGGACTTTATTCTTGATTTTGGTTGATGTTGGATTGATGTTCTTTCAGCCCCCCTTAAGGGCCTTTTTATAGGTGATAAGTTGCCCCCTTGATGTTGCTCCTTGTAAGTCAACTTACCCAATGCAATATGATAAGTTACCTTGTTCAAGACCTGTTGAAATCTGTCAGGCTTGGGGTTGTCTAATGGCCTACCAAATCGGGTCAAGGTGTTGCATCTGCTTGCTAAAATTGGCTGAACATTGACATGGCAAGTTGCCTTGTGTTATCATGCTGAAACCGGCCAGGACTTGAAATGGTAAGTGGCTTGTTCAATCTTGCTAAAATCTTCTAGCCCATAACTTGTCTCATGGCTGGACCTAGGCTTGTAAGTTGCCCACTTCTTACAGAAATCGACTTCGACTTCGACTTTGATAGCTTACCAAATCTGGTTGAAATCGGCTAGCCCATGACTGTTTTATGGCTGGACTTGATGTGGTAAGCTGCCTTGTTCCATCTTGCTGAACTCGGCTAGACCATAGTTGTCTCATGTTTGGACCTAAGATGGTAAGGTCCTTGTTTAATCTTGCTGAATTCGACAAGACTTGGTATGGTAAGCTACCTTCTCCAATTGATCATGCATGAAGTCGGCAATCCCATGGCTTGATAACTTACCAAATTGGGTACCAATGCTGCCCATGGTAAGTTATATGGTTCATCCATGTTGAAGTCGGTTAGCCCACCTTGATAGCTTGCCAAATCGAGCACCATGGTTGCGATTTGGTAAGTTGTATGGTCCAATGATGCTGAAATCGCTAAGGCTCTTAGTTGCTCACGTCTTGCCAAGTCAGGCTACTTTCCTTTCTCTTGGATGATGACTTTCTTTTTTCTTGAATGCTGACTTTCCTTTCTTGAACGCCAACTTTCCTTTCTCTTAAACGCCGACTTTTCTTTCTTAAAGACCGACTTTCCTTTCTCTTCAATACCAATTTTTCTTTCTTCAACACCAACTTTTCTTTCTCTTGGATGCCGACTTTTCTTTCTTAAATGCCGACTTTCCCTTCTCTTCGATGCTGACTTTCCTTTCTCTTAGATGTCGACATTCCTTTTTGGATGCCGACCTTTCTTCTTGGATGTCGATCTTCCCTTTTGGATGGTGACCCTTTTGTTTTGGATGTCGACTTTTCTTCTTGAACGTTGATCTTCCTTCTTTGATGCCGACCTTCCCTCTTTGATGCTGACCTTCTTTCTTTTTTGGAAGTCGACTTTCCTTTCTCTTGACAGCCACCTTAGGTCACTTACCTAATACCTGGATCTAAAATGAAAGGTTACCTTGTTCAATGCTGAAATTGGAAGGTCCTTGGTCGTTGTCTTACCATCTCCTCTTTCTAGGGAATTTACCTCCTTTCGGTTTGAGTTTCATATAATGCATGTATGGTTTCAAACACTTTAATTAAAAACTATTTGGTTTATATTTGATAACATCAAGTTTTAACGAAATCTTCAAATATTTTTTTTGGAAAACACAGAGTTTCATTCTTAGTTTTTGTTTGGATGACTGACCTTCTTTCGCTCTATGAGTTAGTTTTTATTGTTTTAACCACTTTAACCCTTTGTTGAGCTTAGGGTGTCAGACCACTTTAATCTTTTTGATAGGTATAGGGTATCAAATAACTTTAACCCTGTTGATGAGTGTAGAATATCGAACCACTTTAACCCTTTTGATGAGTGTAAGGTCTCAAAACACTTTAACCCTTGGGTATAGGGTTTCAGAATGAGACTATTCTTGATCAAACGAATTTTTGAGGTTTGATTTGAATTTGATTTATTTTTGAATTTTAGGGGGTTTTGTAATTTTATTAATTTACAAACATTTTTTGGGTTTGATTCCCAATGTCTCATTTTCATTTGTTTCTTTGAGAAAAATTGTTTAAAGTTATTCTTTCTTTAAAGACAATCTTTTGAAATAGCAAAATCATACTAATTTTATCGTGAGGGTAAAATAATAACTTTTTTTTTTATATTTTTTTCAAAATTATATTTTTTTGAGAGGGATGCAATATACCCTTATTTTGAGGTTACTACAAAAGTTTAGTGTGGAAATGAGTTCGTTTAAGGTGTCTTTATTTGAAAAACACTTAAAAGACCCAAAACAGTAATTTTTGTTTAAAAAACCAAATTTCTAAACGATCAAGTTCTTTTTGTTTTGAATAATTTTTGGATGTTTACAAAAGCCTCTCTTTGGCATTAATCTAAATTTATTTGGATAATGACAAAGAAGAAAACACCTATTTGATTTTCTTCCCAAATTTATCTAGAGAGTATAAATTTTTTCTTCATTCCATAACATCTATTTTCTTGGATTTTTTTTTGTAAAGATGGGGATCTTAGTCAAAGGAGACTTGATTAGAAAACACCTGGTCTTAAGATGATCATGCATGGACGACCCCTTTATTGATGTATGTATGCATGGAATATGAGGTGAATGAAGTGGATGTTTAAAGACCCATACTTGTGATTTGTGGGCTTGAGAAGAAGCCTATGAAGGCCAGCTGCCACCAGTAAGATGGTCTCATATTGCTTTCTTTGATGTTTCGAGTTTTCAAAATTTCTTTTCAAAAGAGAACTTCTTTTGGTTTTTACGAAAAATGATTTCCAATTTCTTACATTTTCCTTCACTCGGGTTTTAATACCCACTACTTAGTAGAGGTTTTGTAGAAAAGTTTGAATAACATTTCAAAATTCCATTTTTCACTCAACAAAATCTAATTCTCAAACAAAATAAAATCCAAATAATTAGGTCATATTCATACTGTAGGATTTTAATGGTAAACTTTTCATCATTTGGATGAGTTGTGGGGTTTTCGAGAAAGAGTTTCTCATGGTCCCTTCTGAAACATCCTGTGATATAAGGCTAAATTTTTTTTGATGGAAAATTACTCTTTTGGGCTTTAGCTTTTCTTTTTCTTTTCTTTCAAAGGGAACCTTTATATTGGAGGTTTTTGTTTTCCCTTTTTTTTTTTGAAAGAGCTCTATATTGGAGGTTTTGTTTCATTTTCTTTTGATTTTGCCAATTTTCCTTTTTGGGGAGAAATGAAGTGGGGGAATACAACTCATTCCTTTAGATACTCGATTTAACCAAGAATATCCCATTTCTTAATAACACCTATCATTTGAAAATATTTTGCTATTTTGGACTAGGCCACATTTTGTAAGCTAAAGATTTTTGAAATGTTACCAAATGATTTTGAAAACTCTACTGGATCAATTCCCTAATTCAGGGTCACATAATCCATTTTGGTCATTCTTTTAAGAAATTCAAAGGAGATCCAATTTTTTTAAAAATCTTTTCAAAAGAATTTAAAGTAGACCCTATACATATTATTTTTTCAAGTATTGGGAATTTATAGGGTCTACTAAATTTCTTCGCTCAACATCAATCAACTAATATGCATTATTTATGGTTTTTCCTCTTACAACATAAGGACCATCCAACTTGGGCCGTCACTTACGAAGTGGATGTGGGCCTCTTATGGGTGAATGATGTAAATAACATGTAAAATGTATTCCATATGATATGGTGGAAATACATGCTTTATGAAATGATGAATGTATTCGGTCTCCATGAAAGGTGTGTAGGGGATGCACTCTACATGCCTCTAGTTTGAAGGAGATGACATGAGCATTCATACACTATGGCCGACCCCTATTGTGGCATGTGATGAATGATTTTTAATGCGATACATGAATGACCTATATATGCACGATGTTCGTTTTTGGCATTGCATGATATGATCCTAGCCTTGATGCATTTATGGTTAGGTTTACTCCCTAAATTGACCAGAATTTAAAGGTTTTTTCAAGTCAAGGATTTTATGAAATTTAGAAAGATCGGAGGCTTCATCATCTTCATGGATGAGGGGATTTCCTCTTTGCTTTGATCACTCTCAAGTGCTTTGATTTCTAGGGAAGTATTATGCACCAAAGAAGGGTTGTGCACAAAAGACAATTTGGGTTTTGTCAAAACCAATTTTTGGGTTTGTACCCGGTTTTGAAAACCAACATTTTTAAGATTTTTGGCTTTTTCAATTTTTTTGAGTTTTTTCAAACAAATGCTAGAAGGAAGAACATAAAAGACTTTCTTTTTAGAATTTTCAGATTTTTTGAATATTTTTGGGTTTTGAGAGTTTTCTATTTTTTTTTAAATATATACATTTTTATGATTTTTTTCAGGAAAAGGGTTTTCCATCAAACCTACAAAGAAAACACCATGAATTAGACTCCAAACAAGAGGTCTAACCCCATAGGTTTTGATTTTAGTCGGCTCTAGGGTACCCTTGACCCAATTGGTCTTAGGTGGTGACTCAGGAGGTATGGATGGGTTGTATCCTAAGCCAATATCGACCCAGGTTCGGTAGAGGTAGGATGGATTCTAATCTACCTTGGTTCTTGTCTCCTAGACCCTGGTATGGTGCATGTCCCATGTTCGATAACATATTCTATGACTTTCAAGTTTTAAATTTTTTTTGGTGAAGAAGATGACCTTGAAATAGTGTGTCGTCCATGGTAGGGTTATACACTTGAGTTTTCTAGGGTGTGCCTAGGAGGTGTAAGACTTGAGGGGTGAAAGGGTTTGACTTCACTAGGATGCCCATGACCATGGGAGTGGAAGGCTTGAGTGATTTAGGTGTTTTTAAGAGATGAACGACCTTGGATAGTAAGATACAAAATATAAGTTGTCTGGGGTGTGCCTAGGAGGTATAAGGCATAAGGTGTCTTTATTTGAAAAACTCTTAAAAGACCCAAAGCTGCAATTTTTGTTTAAAAAACTAAATTTCTAAAAGATCATTTTTTTTTGTTTTGAATTTTTTTTGGGTATTTATAGTTGATAATATCTTTATCGGGTATGCTATGATGCCATGTGTGATACTAGTGAGCATCTTTGTCATATAGTAACTATTGTAGAACATTTTGAAAACCCCTATCTTTCTTCCGAATTTTTATATCTTTTCTACTAACATTTGACTCATTAATTCACTTTAAATGCATCAAAATATATTTATGTTTGCAATGATGTTTTGTAAGATAATTTGTCACACTATATTTAGATTCACTCAATCTACCTACAAAAACATCACCTTCAAAATACAAGCATGGAGGATAGTCGTATGTCCCAAACTTCTAATAACTATCGACAACATCCTCTATTATTAGGAAAAATAGGCACTATACCTTCTTTGTGCTTGTCCACCTACTTTTTGACATCAATATTTTTACTTACCCTATATTTATCACTCCTTTAACATTTAAGCCACATCTTACATACTCAATGACCTCATTACAACTGCAAAACATATCCTTTAATACAAACACAAGTAAATAATCATGTTCATTACCCTTTGTAGATATGAAATTTTCATTCCAAGCCTATGTAGAGACTTGAAACGAGAATTTCTAATCTACTCTTGTGCGAGCGTGCCAGCTAGTTTTCAAAAACTAGTAAAAGAGTATAAAATTCGACTTGATTGGCGATTGTGACTCAGCGGGCTCTTTTCGCTTTAAGCCTTCTTGAACCGATGCTCAAGGGTCAGCCTAAGCACTTAGGAATTTCAAATTCATAGGTGACTCCAATTCACGTGAACATGAAGTGTTTGGATAAGAAATAGTGAGTGCACTTAGTTTCAACTTGAAATTTCCCAAGTTCTGAAAAACATAAACTTATTATGTTTTTCAGAACTTTTCCTGAATTTTTCTCGACAGTCTAAGATCTCAAAAAATCATAAAACCTTTACAGGATGTTCCTTGATGTATTGTGATCCTAAATCACCTTTTTCCTTGAATTTTGGGACAACAGATTTACAAAATTAAATTGGGAATTGGACCTAACTTCACTGTTTCAGGAGATTCTGTGATAGAAATACAGAGGCTCAAAGAATCTTCTATATCTTGGAGTACAAAACTCTAAATATTATAATTTTAGTCTTTTTTGAAAGCTATGAATATCAACTTTCTAGTAAGACTAATTTCATCAAATTTAGATTCCTACAAATAGAGATATGAGACTTTTACCCAATCCCTGTTGTAGCAAATTCGACTGTGCAAAAAACAGAAAATGGATTTATCTGATCTTTCCCAATTTTATTCACGGGGTTGAACGGTCCTAAAATTATTGCAAATTTTATATCTAGTGGGCTAGTGTGTGTAGGTGTTGTGCCTAAAATTTTATCGCATTCAGATCATAGATCAGAGAATTAAAATTGAAACAATCAAAATATGCAGATGCTGAAAAACATAATTTCGTTTTTCTAGAATATACATGCATTGTATACTCACGCGAATTTAAATTGCAACAATCCAGCAACACTAAGCAAATTATTGAAGGGAAATGAATGAAAATATGTATATTAGCTTAAGCATAGAGGGGTTAGAGAATATAGAGTGTTTTATAAAATATAGTGAGGTAGAATCAAGAACTCAAACACATAGAGTGCATAAGCAAAGGACAGGGAAATTTCAACCCATCTACTTCTATTATATCATGAGGAGAGGCAAAACTCTATTAATACAACCTCTTTTCAATTGAATAATGAGAAGAGATGAAGATCTAAATAAGTTAGAACCAACACTTACCCGGATTCCCTTGAAGATGGCCTCCAAAAGTGGTGTTCGACCATCTTTTTCCTCACTTTTCACTCAAATTTGTCACCCAAACCCAAGAGCTTTGATACCCAGACTCTTTTCTCTCTCTAAGCCTCTCCCTAGCAGCCTATTCCCTCACTCCAATAGCCCAAAGTGTAGCACTCCCACAAAAATAAAGATGGGAAACTCACCCCGCCTTGGCCTCTATTTATAGGCCAAGGGAGGGGCCCTTCTAGGCCTTTCCATGGGGTAGGTGACCTAAGACCCAACTTGATCCAACTCTTCATGGTCTTCACGTGGAATAGAGAGGGGGGTGGTCCCCTTTTGACCAGCTATGGACCATCCCCATGTGGGCTGGTTGTGGACTTGATTGAGTGCACCTAGCCATGGTCGACTAGGTGCCTTGAACCTCTACTTCAAATTGGCTGATCCTTGTTTGCATTTGTTGATTTCTTCACTTGATCAATGATTTTCGGCTTTACCTTCGTCGGATCGTCCCTACCTCGAAGCGAGCCCCACCTGTCAACCTGTTTTACTCCAATCTTTTGGGTTTTTATACTTTTAACTTTATTTTGAAACCTTTAAAAATTTCATTTTAAAGCTATAAGTTTTAAAACAAGTCAAATTTCAAATTTTGGAGTATTTTCATAAAAATTTTATTTGGAGTGTTTACAGATGCCCCTCTTTGGCTTTAATCCAAATTTATTTGAATAATGGCAAGAAAGAAAATACCTTTTTTTTTTACTTCCTGAATTATTCTTGAAAATATAAATAATCCTTCATTTCTTAAAATCCTTTTCCTTGGATTATAGAGAAGGGGATTTCAGTTTAAGGGGACTTGACCTACATTGGGTGCTAGTCCTCAACATGATCATGCATGAATGACTTTGAATGTATGCATTTATGGTGTGGGTGATGCAAATGGAGTGTGAGGTTTTAGAGACTCACTTAAGAGATGAATGAGCTTGGGGAGTGCCCATGAAGGCCGGCTGCCCTAAGTAAGATAATCCCATGTCATTTTGACATTTCGGGTTTTCAAAATTTATTTTCAAAAGGAAACCTCCTTTTAGCTTCAATTAAAAGGACTTTTAATTTTTCAGATTTCTCCTCATTTGGGTTTCAATACCTACTACTTGGTAGAGATTTTGTAGGAAATTTTGGAAAACATTTCAAAATTCCATTTCCCACTCAACGAAGTTTGATTCTCGAGCAAAATGAAATCCAAATAAGTAGATTCTATTCCTACTTTAGGATTTTCATGGATAAACATTTTTTCGTTGGGATAAGCTATAGGGATTTGGGAAAGAGTTAACACGGTCCCTTCTGTAGCGTCCCATGGTTTAAGGCAAAGAGATGGAAAATTGCTCTTTGAGCTTTGGCTTTTTCTTTTCTATTTTTTTTTTCTTTTTCTCATTCGAAGAGAAGACCTCTTTCAGATGAATTTTGTATTTCCTCTTTCTATCAGAAGGAAAGACCTCTTTTTAGAGGAGTTTTTGCATTTTCTTTTCTTTCTTTTTTCATTCAAAGAGAAGACCTCTTTTGGAGGAATTTTTGTATTCCCTCTTTCTATTCGAGGGGAAGACCTCTTTATGGAAGAGTTTTTGTATTCTCTTTTCTTTTGAATTTTGCCAATTTTTCTTTTGGAGAGAGAAGTAAAATGGGGGAAACTTATCTCTTTGGCTACTCGATTCAATCAAGATCATCCCATTTCCTAATAGCATCTACCATTTGAAAATATTTTGCTATATTGAATAAGGCTTCATTTTATAAGCTAAAGATTTTGGAAATGTTAACAACTGATTTTGAAAACTCTACTTTTCATAAAGCATTGATTTCCTCATTTAGTGCCATACAATTCATCTTGATCCTTCTTTCAAGAAGGTCAAAGGAGATTCATTTTAAAATCTTTTTGAAAGAATTTAACATAGACCTTATACATAATATATATATATATATATATATATATATATATATATTTCAAGTATTGGGTATTTATAGGGTCTACTAAATTTCTGCCCTCAACATCAATCAATCAATATGCATTATTGATTTTTTTGTTGCCCTTTTATGACATGGGGACATTCCTACTTGGGCTGCCACCTTTTTGGGTCTCTTTGGGTGAATGATGTGCATGTGATGCATGACATGTGAGTTCCATATGATATAACAAAGATACATGCTTTATGAGATGTTGAATATTCAGTCTCCATAAAAGATGTTTAGGGAATGCATTTTACATGCCCCTGGTTTGGTGGAGATGAGTCTTATGATGTCAAATGCCCACATGGTGAAGGGCCATGAGCTCACAATGGAATGCAAGGTGGACGATGGGATATGAATGACATATCCATGCACTTGACATTTATGACATTTCCTAACATGATCATCACAAATCTTGCTAAGAGTGGACCAACAATAACCGGCCCTAAGTATCTTCATGGCCATCATATTTGCATTGACATGGCCTCCACGTTCTCCATTGTGGAATTCATGCATTATAGTCCTAGACTCATCAAGGTCTACGCATCTCAACAAGATGCCAGTAAAGATCTTTTTAAAAAGAATCCCTCTCAAAATCACATATCGGGTTGAAATTTTTTGAATAAAAGCTTTATTTTAGGAAGAAGCAAATTCGGAAAATCCTCCATTTTCTAAAAAGTTTTTAATGTCATGAAACCAAGGTTTTTCAATTGAATTTTTGTCATTTTGACAAATCTCCAAATCATGGGTGGATGGAGTGGGTGAGTGCCAAGTGTGCATGATTTGAAAGAATCGACCAGTCTAGTAGCCAATTTGTGGTATCGTATGAGTTTTTTTATTTTTGACTTGTCGAATTTTCGAAACTTGGTTTATAACAAGCATAGAATCTCCAAAGACTTCAATAAATGAGGCCCTATATTTTGTTTTCAATATTTTAGGCCTTGTATGAGTGCTTCATACTCGGCTACATTATTTGAGCATCTAAAATCTAGTCGAATGGTAATTGGAATTTCCCCTTTCTCGGGAGATATGAGGATGGGTCCTATACCTGCCCCTTGTTGATTCTTTGCACCATCAAAATACATTTTCATACTTGATCTTTATTAAAACAATTTGCTAAAACATGATTTTGAAATTCATTTGCAAATATGCCTTCATAGGGCATTTCATCAAGTATAGGATACATATCTTCAAGAGGCAATTCGGCCACATGATCAGCTTAGGCTTGTCCCTTAATGGAGGTTTGATGGTGAAATTTTAAATCATACTCTATTAGGAGGAGCTACCATTTACCTAGCCTACCCGTTAGGATAGGTTTTTCAAACAAGTGCTTGATTAGCTTCAAGCTTAGACACTATCCAAATTTCATGATTTAGAAAATAGTGTCTAAACTTTTGGCAAGCTCATACCAAGGCCAAGCACGTTTTCTCTATGGCTTGATAATTTCTTTCATATGCCAATAGAGTTTTCGAAATGTAGTAAATAACATACTCCTTATGGCCATCATCCTCATATTGAGCAAGTAAAGCACCCAATGCATTTGCATGAATGAAAATATAAAGCAATAAAAGTTTTCCTTGCTTTGGAGGCTTTAAAATCGGAGGATTTACCAAATAAGTTTTCAATCTTTCAAAAGTTTTTTGGCAATCATCATTCCATTCGAATTTAACCACTTTTCGTAAAAGCCTATTGAAAGGTTCGCATCTTGTTGCTAGATTGGAGATAAATCTCCTAATTGCTTAGAGTCGACCTTGGAGGCTTCGAATTTGGGTTAAATTGGAGGGTGGAGGCATGTCTATGATGGCTCGACACTTAGAGGGGTTGACTTCAATGCCCCTTTGGCTTACCATAAATCCTAAGAGGTTGTCCAATTATACTCCGAAGACACATTTTTGAGGGTTTAGCTTCACTTTATAAAGACTAAATCTTTCGAAAACCTTTTGCAAAGATTCAATGTGTGTGCATCGGGTTTTTTATTTTACCAAAAGATCATCCACATATACTTCGAAGAGCTCATGGATTTGATCATGAAAAATGGTGGTCATGGCTCTTTGGTATGTGGCACCGATGTTTTTCAAACTAAATGGCATAACCGTGTAACAGTATGTGCCCCAAGGTATGGTAAAAGCAGTTTTTGCCTGATCTTTTGGTGCCAACTTGATTTGATTATAACCCGAATAGCCATCCATAAAAGAAAACATTTCATGATTTGCAGTGTTATCCACTATCAAATCAATGTTTGGAAGAGAAAAATTATCTTTTAGAGTGGCTTTGTTTAAATTTCTAAAATTAATACAAATTCGAATTTTCCCAATGGATTTTCGAACAACAACTATATTTGAAAGTCATTCCGAATAAGCAATGAGTTTTATAAATCCAGCTTTTAAAAGATCTTCTAAACCCTCTTTCACTTGGGAGTGGACATCGGGATGAATTTTTCTAAGTTTTTGCTTTATGGGTTTAGCATTAGGCTCTAAGGGTAGATGGTGTTCCACGATTTTTGGGTCTAGACACTGCATGTCTTCATAGGTCCATGCAAATACATCAACATATGATTCCAAGAATGCAATGAATGATGCTTTTTCATGCTCATGCAAACATACACCTATCTTGATAAGCTTTGGATTAGACTCAGTCCTTAGGTTGATTTATACAAAATTCCCTCCTACGGAATTTGAAGGTTTTTCCAAGTCAAGGATTTTATGAAATTTAGGAAGCTCGGAAGCTTGATCTTCCTCATGGATGAGGGGATCTTCCTCCTTTCTTTGATCATTCTCAAGAACTTTAATTTCTAGGGAAGTGCTAGGCAAGGTAAGGGGTTCATGGATGCACGATTTTGGTTTAGAGATATGTACACATTTTGAAAAACTTGAAAATGGACTTTGTACATGGCCAATATTTTTGGAATTTTGGAATTTTTCAAAATTATAATCTTTTTCAAAGCACCAATTAAAAGGATAAATATAAAAGACTTTCTTTTTGAGGCTTTTATCCAAACAAATAATAGGAGAATGAATATAAACAATTTTCTTTTTGAAATTTTCAGGTTTTCAAATGTTTTTGGGTTTTCAAAGTTTTCCAATTTTTTTTTTGGGTTTTTAAAATATATAAATTTTTTGGATTTTTTTCTCAAAAGAGATCTTCCATCAAACATACAAAGAAAACACCATGAATTAGAATCTAAACAAGAGGTCTAAGCCATAGGTTTCGGTGTTAGTGGGTTCTAGAGCACCCTTGACCCAAGTGATCTTAGGTGGTGGCTCAGGGGGTATGGATGAGATGTAGCCCAATCCATATCGATTTGGGTTAGGATTAGGTAGAATGGGCTCTAAGTAACCTTGGTTATATGCTCCTAGACCTTGATAAGGTGTGTACCCCATGTTTAGCATCATGTTCGAAGGCTTTTTGAGTTTTGAATTTTTTTTGTATAATGGATGGCCTTGGAACGTGGTGTCGTCCATACACATACACACACTTAGGCTTGGCTAGGGGTTTAGAGATATGGGTAATGGATGGATTGGGTGCTTCTAGGATATATATGACCCTAGATGGCTTGGGATTGATCCTAGGTGCAACCCATTGTGCGCCTAGGAGGGGACGACTTTTGTTTATTTGGGTGCAAAGGGAAAACATGCTTTCTCCCTTGCAATTTGGAGAGGTATGGATTCCAAGGGAAACCATGATCAGTCCCTTGGTTGGTTTATGGATGTTGGGGGAAATCATGGCCGTAGGTTCGGGTTCATAGTACAAGCCTAGGCTCAAGGAGACTTGTTTATGCATGCTAGGGTTAGGTGTACCTAGGATATCGATGCATGCCTTAGGAGTAACCATGTCTACCATATTTTGAACTTTATTTTGATCTTGTTTTTCTTTTTGAAATTCTTTTTCTTGGTACGGGACATTCGGTGCACCTTGAAAATCCACATTCTTGGAATCATTGAGTGAGTTTGTGGGTGCATGAGTGTGATTCGATGCATCCAATGTATATGAATGAATTGTCGATCCTATACTAAGAAGGGAAAGATCGAATAGGGAGTTTATGGGAGAATGAGTTTCGGACATACCTTTTTAAAGCTTGTCTACCTTTTCATGGTGAGAGCAAGCATCCTTACAGGCGTCCTAAGGTTGCTCTAGCTCATGCATGGCTTCGAGCTCCCGTTGCTTTGCGAGGTCTTGGATTTTATCTTCGAAGCCTATGTGTGTGTAACATTCATTCTCTCGTGAAACGTGTGAAGTATGTCAGGTGATGCTCAAGGGATTAGAACCCATCGGAGCGAATGTTTGTGAAATATGTGGAGTGATGTGAATCTTATGCCCAACTCTATTCGTGTGCTTTGAAATGTGGATTTCACTTTCGATTTTTGAAATTTCAAAATTTTGATTTTCAAGTTTTTTTGATTTTTCGATAGAAAATGGGGTGCTTGGAGGATGAGCAAGGTTAGATGATTCAATCTCAACACTTGTTGCATTTTTAGCCTCATTTCCTTTATCGGATTTTGGGCTCAATTTGATTTTTTGGGTATGCTTTTTCTCTCTATGTACTCGAGATGAATTTTCATGGGATCGATGTACCTTGGCCTTTTGGTTTAGGGCATCGATTTTTTCTCTCCATTTCCCTCATTATTTTCCATAGGAAAGCAAGTTCTTCATCTCGGGTTTTAGAGGATTTGGAAAACCGTTTTGAGAAATGCGATGAGGATTTCCTTGGCTTCTTTTCGAAGGAATCATCTAAACTTGACATTTTTTTTGAAAATCAGTTTGTGCACAAAAAGAGATATTAACACCACAACTTTGAAAAGTTTGGAACTGAAATTTTCACCTAAGCTTGAAATTCCTCAAGACTCGAGACCCACTAAGCATGCCAATTCTGTAGACATAAAATTTTCATTCCAAGTCTATGTAGAGACTTGAAACGAGATTTTCTAATCTACTCTTGCACGAGCATGCCAACTAGTTTTCAAAAACTAGAAAAAGAGTATAAAATCCAACTTGATTGGCGATTGTGGTTAAGCGGGCTCTTTTCGCTTCAGGCTTTTTTGAACCGACGCTCAAGGGTCAGCCTAAGCGCTTAGAAATTTCAAATTCATAGGTGATAGACTCTAATTTACGTGAACATAAAGTGTTTGGCTAAGAAATAGTGAGTGCAGAAAGCTATGGATATCAACTTTCCAATAAGACTAATTTCATCAGATTTAGATTCCTACAGATGGAGATACGAGACTTTTACCCAACCTCTATTGCAGGAAATCCGACTGTGCAAAAAACATAAATGGATTTATCTGATCTTTTCCAATTTTATTCACGGGGTTACACGGTCCTAAATTCTTGCAAATTTTATTTCTAGTGAGCTAGTATTTGTAGGTGTTGTGCCTAAAATTTTAGCGCATTCGGATCATAGATCAGAAAATTAAAATTGAAACAATCAAAATATGCAGATGCTGAAAAACATAATTTCATTTTTCTAGAATATACATGCATGTATACTCACCCGAATTTAAATTGCAACAATCCAGCAACACTAAGAAAATTATTGAAGGGAAATGAATGAAAATATGTATATTAGCTTAAGCATAGAGGGGATTAGAGAATATAAAGTGTTTTATAAAATATAGTGAGGTAGAATCAAGAACTCAAACACATAGAGTGCATAAGCAAAGGAAAGGAAAATTTCAGCCCATCTACTTCTATTACATCATGGGGGAGGCAAAGCTCCATTAATACAACCCCTTTTCAATTTAATAATGAGAAGAGATGAAGATCTAAATAAGTTAGAACCAACACTTACCCGGATTCTCTTGAAGATAGCCTCCAAAAGTGGTGTTCGACCATCTTTTTCCTCACTTTTCACTCAAAATTTTCACCCAAACCCAAGAGCTTTGATACCGACACTTTTTTCTCTCTCTAAGCCTCTCCTTAGCAGCCTATTCTCTCACTCCAACAACACAAAGTGCAGCACTCCCACGAAAATAAAGATGGGAAACTCCCCCCCGTCTATTTATAGGCCAAGGGAGGGGCCCTTTTAGGCCTTTCCATGGGGTGGGTGACCCAAGACCCAAGTTGATCCAACTCTTCATGGTCTTCACATGGAATAGAGAGGGGAGTGGTTGCACCTAGCCATGGCTGGCTAGGTGCCTTGAACCTCTACTTCAAATTGGCCGAGCATTTGTTGATTTCTTCACTTAATCAATGGCTAGGTAAGAAAGGGATTTTGATAAATTTTGGCCAAAGTATATAAGGTGAACAAGGCTAGAAGAATCCAATATTGGTTTGAATTAAAAACATCCGATTCAAACAAGGCTTGATGTTTAATTCAAACTGCTCAAGTCTAGCATTGGATTCAATTAGGATGGGTTTTATGAGGCCGTCCATTCTTGATTTGATCTTGAGTAAGGATGTGGAAGTGTTGATGTCACATGACCCATTGAGCTACGAAAATGATGATATTCTTGATGATTGAGTGGAAGTGTTGGAGCCCCATCAATTTAGAGGATGAAAACTGAAGGTTATTAGAAGCAGAAATTAGAGATGATGACGTGGAAGGTGTTGGATTGGAGGATCCACTTGGAGAGGAGGAAGGTGGAGACGATGGGGATGGTGACTATGATGATGATGCTGACAATCCTTACTTATAATGCTTTTGTTGATTATAATCCATATTTTGTAGAATGAGTCAATGAATAATTGTTGTATATTTTATATTTTGTTGGGTGATAGTTCTATTCTAACTTCTTGTTTCATACTTTAAGTGGTTTAACTTTGTGTAGTTTGTAACTTTGTACTTTGTATTTAATGATGATGTAAGTTACAACTCTTAGCTTAGTTCTCTTCTCAATTCTCACTTTTTCATTCGAATCAAGTTTTTGGATTCAATTTTGTTTAATATTGATTTTGTTAGATATCTTCTATTCATTAATTTCAATTTTTTTAGGAATTAGATTTATTAATATTTTATTTTTATTTTTTTAAATAAATAAATTACATCGTATCATATCGTATCATCCAATACAATATATTTATCGTGTAACAGTGCCCTATGTAATACAAACATCGATATGCTTTTTACAACATTGATTGCTCTAAGTGCAACACACTTGATATTAATATCAGCACCATTGTTGTTAATTGTGATATAATCTTTTCATCATCATATGATGAAATGCAGCCTAAAGGCAGTAGCCGGTAGTTGATACATAGCTAAAAGAAAATACTAAAGACTGGTTATAACTGAATTTTAAAGAAGGGCAGGAAAAAATTTCAAGAAATGCAATGGCAACGCAAACAAGTTTGAGGGATCAACACTGAGCCGGTGGAGATGTCCACAATCCAAATATTCACTTGCTTTATTGTATGAATTAATGGATGATAGCGGAGATGAGTAGAGTTTGGTAATGCTGCTGGACCCTCTCCCTAAACTTGATTGGTGACACAAGCCAAACCAGTTTCCTATCTGAAGAGTTTTAATAACTGACCGAGCAGGTAGAAAATGTCTCAGCACAAGCCAATCCCATATTGAGAAAAAAAGGTGCCTTCTTAAGATAAAATCAAAATTCAGGCTGGTTCTTTGTAGGGTGCAGCTTTACTGGTTCAGCAAGTCCTTTTTCTTAAAATTCAATAATTTAACGCTTTGTAGTCGGCATAAATGTTTTCAAGTCGGCCGGACTATTTCATTTTTTATATTTACGTATTCCTTAAGTTTCATGCATATCAAATATATGAATGCTTTTTAAAATTTAAATTAAATTCGTTTCGAAGTGCTAATTTTAACATACAGTTCAGGTTCCCCTTCTGGTCTAGTTTCAGGACCCTCGGAATCTGGGCAACAACCATGTTCATTTTGGGTGGTTCGAGGTCCGATCGGTTTGGGATCCCATTTGGTCCATCCATGTCCATGCCTACACATGTAATCTCTTTTTGATAAGTCAAACTCAATGAGAATTCATGTAGGTCAGTTTTATATTGGGGATTACTATTCACACAATCCACACGATTCTTTTTCTAAAATACTCAAATTACCCCTCATCACTTTATCTCTCCTCTTCCACCTAATTCCACTAAAACCCTCTTTGAATGACTCCATCTCTCTTTTCTCTTCTTCTTCTTTTTTTCTATTTTCGATCAAATTTGAAGCATTGGGAGATAGTGGATGGTTCAATATCATGGATTTGATTGAGCTTCAAATTGTGGGTTACATGGTGTGGGGCAGTCGACAGCAAGGAAAAAACCCACAGAGCGAGATTCATATTGTCATGGGTATTGGGGTAAATTTTAGATTTTAGTAGGGGTAAAATCAGAATCCCAGTAAAAAATAAGTGTGAATAGCAAAAGGAGTGTCCGTGTATCAATTCTGTTATAGTGTTATCATAACATACTCATCTTAGACCTGGATTTTGGTCTTATCTAGTATTAAGATCAAATATAAAGAATAACTAAACAGACATTTCTGAGTATTTATATTACACACCACAATGAAACTTCTCTTGGGCCCGATTTTGGTATAACTTTTTTTTTTGTAACACATCCTATAATCATACTAATCTTCAGCGTAAGTACATATGAGATTTGTTACAAAAGAAGGTGACTGATTGAACCAGACCGGAATTGATTTCTAGCATACTTTGTTAATGCATCAGACACTCGATTTTGTTCTCTAGAAACAGTCTGATAGACGAAGTTGGTGAATCTTGCTTCTGTAAGGTAGATATCTCTGAGAATGGTTCCATCTTAATAGTTGTGATTAAGTATGTTCTGTATGCCCATATCAGTCCTTCCTTAGCAGCCAGAATTTCCACTGTCATTGACTCACTAAGAACATTAAATTGCAGAGCCTTCGTGATAACCATGTTCGCCATCCAATCTCGATAATTAAATAAAGCATCATAGAGGATTTTATAGAAACCATAGGGTGGTTTAGTTGGACTTAATAAATGAATTAAGTGTTGTTGGACTCAATTAAGCACATGTAAGATTTATTCACTTTAGTTCATGATTAATACCCCTAAAAGGTGAATGCTTAATAAAGTTGAAAGTCAAAAGTTTTAAAGCCAAGTGTGTAGGAGGCACTTGTGCATATGAATGTCACATTGTATTCTTTAGTCCCACATTGCTTGGGGAAAGGGTCCCACATGTTCTTTTACATATGTAGTAACTCTTGAACATGAGTTTAAAGCTCTCATGGAATTGTCTTCGGTTTTCTTTTCTATAAGAAAGTTTTGACTTATTAGTCAAATGAACCTCTTATGAAAGTGTTCATAAGTAGTTATGGATTTGAAGAGGTATATTTTTAATTTATTATAAAAAATTGATTGGGGTTTGTTGTCCGCACTTTGAAAAACATAAAATGCTCCATCTCCTCTTCCTTTCGTCTTCTCTCATGAGTTTTCTATAATTGTGCTTTTCTCTCTCATCGGTTGATGACTCATGCATGGTCGAAGACAACATAAGTTGAGATGTGAAAATTTTATTCCAAAGCCTATGTAGATGCTACCTACTTCATTTTTGCATGAGCATGCCAGCTACTTTCTAAAACTAGCAAAGTTGTAAATCTTACTTTGTGAGGCGATTGTAGCTAAGCGGGATATTTTTCCCTTAGGCCTTCTTGAACCGATGCTCAAGGGGTCAGCCTAGACGCTTTGATGATTTATTTGTGCTGGTGTAAGTTTCCAAAATTTCCTTTAAAAGATGGTTTTGAATCAAATCAAACTCGTGCACTTAGTCTAGAGATTGAAGATTTTCAAGTTCTAAAAAACATAAACCGGTTCTATTTTCAGAACTTAGTTCCGAATTTTTTTGGGTGACTTATAAATCTCCAAAATTCATGAAAAATTTATACAATATAGAATGAAATGTGAAGATTCTAAGACTATTTGTGTTTTGTATTGGTGTTATGGATTTACAGAATTAAATCTAGAAAAGAACGCTGCTTAGGTGTTTCAGGATATTCAGTTATAGAAATATAGAGGCCTAAAAAAATCTTTGTATCTCAATGCACAAAACTCCAAATTATATGATTTTAGTCTTCATGGAAAGCTATAGATATCCTCTTTCCAATGAGACTAATTTTATCAATTTTGGTTCAATACAAATAGAGTTAGGAGACTTTTACCCAACCCCTATTGTAGGAAAATAGATTGTGCAGAAACAAAATTTGAACTTGAACAATCGTTTCCTATTTTATTCACGAGCCTACACGATCCTAAAATTCTTGAAAATTTAATTTCTAGTGGGATGGTATGTGTAGATTCTGTTTCTTAAGTTTTAGATCATTCAGAGATGCAGTTTAGCAATGAAAAATAAAATAATCAACATGTGTAGGATGTAGAAAAACAGAGTTTCAGTTTTAGAATATATGTGCATGCATCCGAATTTAAAAGGCATCCACAACAAAATTAAAGTATATTACTGAAGGAAAATGAATGTAAATGTATATATTAGCTTAAGCATAGAGGAGGTTAAGAGTTATAGGAGTATATAGAATATAGAGAGGTAGAGAATCACGAAAGCAAATAAGTAGAGTGCATAAACACACATGAATTGAAATAGCAGCATTTCTACTTGCTATTACAACATGGGGGAAGACTCAAGCTATATTAATACAACCCCTTTCTCAAATTAAATGTAAGGAAAAGAATGAAGATCATCAATGGAAGAAGAGTGCTTACTTACCAGCCCTCCAAAGGTACATTGCTTAAGAGGGAATTCATCCCCTTCTTCTTCACTCAATCTCTCTTTTCTTTCTTTCTAATTCTCTCTCTCTCTCATTTTGCAGCAATTCCTCTCTCTCCTACACTTCACTCCAGCCTTGGCAAGCCCCTTCAATCTCTCAATGCTACTTGTTGGAAACGTCTCCCCCTTGGCCTCTATTTATAGGCCAAGGGAGGAGCTAGACCCTTCCTTGGAGCGGGTTGGGCATGGGTTTCTTGACCCATGCCTTGATTCACTTCTTGGCTGGCCCTAGGGCCATCACATGGACCTCCTTGTGGTCCCATTTAATCAAGCTTGGACCAGCCCCATGTGGGTTTGGTTGGCTAGGCACACCCATGCATGGTCGGCCGGCCTTGATGCAACCGTGGGCTTGATTCACTCCAACGCGGTTTTGCCTTGGTTGGTTGCACTAGATTGTGGTTCATCCATTCTTGGGCTGCCTTACCTTTTGTTTGATATGAGCTTGACTTGGCTCATGGGGTGGGGCATCCTCGGGTGCAGCTCTTGTCTTCATTTGGTGCAGTCAAGTGCCACCTTTGACTAGGATGGGCCTCTTCCTTGCTCCCTGTTTAGGTGAGCTTGCTCCTTGGCTAGGTAAGCCTCCATCGGTTGGGGTAAGTGGGCTTGGCCAAGACGGTCTTGCTTTGTTTTGGTCCATCTGGGATTGGTCTTTGATGTGAGCCTGCTTTAACTATTGCCTTGATTTTCGTAGGATCTTCGGCATCGCTTGCGCTCTTTACCTCATGCTACATTCCCTCAACCTTATCTTTTTCAAATCTTGATTTAAAAATTTAAAATCCTTTGAATTTCCAAAATTTAAAAATTCCTTTTTGATTTTATAAGTTGTATTACAAATCAAGACTTTTGAAAACAAGCTTATTATTTTGGAAATTCTCAAACTGGTTGGGTTATATTTCAAAAATAGTTTGGGTGTTTACAATGGGGTGTATCCCAATCCATGTCGACTTAGGTTGGGTAGAGGTAAGATAGGTTCTAACCCTAGACCCTGATATGATATATACCCCATGTTTAATATCATATTTGAAGGCTTTTTGAGTTTTGAAATTTTTTATAAAGAGGATGACCTTGGAATAATGTGTCATCAATATCATGGTCATACACACGAGTTGGCTTGGCTAAGAGTTTGGAGGTGTGGAGACAGCTTGTAAGAGCTTGACTCGAGTGCCTCTAGGATACATGCGACCCTAGGAGTGGATGGCTTGAGAGGTTTTAGCTTGGGCTATCCTAAGAGGTGGATGATTTTGGTATGGACCCTAGGTGCAACCCAATGTGCCCATAGGGGTGGATGATTTGTGTTTATTTGGATGCAAAGGGAGAACATGTTTAATCCCTTGGAACTTGGAGAGGTATGGATTCCAAGGGAAACCATGGTTGGTCCCTTGGTGGGTTTGTGGATATTAAGAGAAATCATGGCCGTAGGCTTGGGTTTACGAGACAAACCTAGGCTCAAAAAGATTTGTTTATATATGGTAGGGTTAGGCGTACCTAAGATGTTGATGCATGCCATAGGAGTAACCATGTCTACCATATTTTGAATTTTCTTTTCTTTTTATTTTTTATTTTTAAATTCTTTTTGTTGGTGCGGGACATTCAGCATACCTTGAAAATCCATATTCTTTAGCACATCTTTTGGGTTTGTGGGTGCATGAGTGTGATTTGATGTATCAAATGCATATGGATGATTTATCGATCTTAAATTAAGAAGAAGAGGATCGAGTACGGAGTTTTGGGGGAATGAGTTTCAGACATATCTTTTTTAAACTTGTCTACCTTTTCATGGTGAGAGCAAGCTTCCTTGTAGGCGTCCTAAGGTTGATCTAGCTCATGAATGAGGGTAAATTGCACCCCTCTTAGAAAAATCAAATTTTGACAAAGAGACAAAAAATGACTGCTTTGCCCTCAAGCCCAAATTGACAACATTCTGCTTGTTCAAATGATTTCATCTAAAGAAAGGATGGTTTTAAACAATTTTCTTCAAAGAAACAAATAGAAATGAGACATTTGGAACCAAACTCCAAAATGTTTGCAAAAATATAAAATTTGCAAAAATCATTGAAGTACAAATCAAATCAAATCAGGCCTCGAAAACTCGCCTGATTGAGGATAGTCCTACTACGAGACTGTAAACACCCCAAAATCCCATGACTTTCTCAAAATACCTGGTTTTGCAAAAGCAGCCCCAAAGGGCTATTTTGAGTCTGGAAACCTAGGAGCCTTCCAAACAACCCTGTACATATGTTTAAATCATATATGTTTTGAAAATATGTACATACAATTTTAAAACCTTTAAAAAGGTATTTTGCAACCCCAAAAAGTAGCTTGGCCTGATGAAAGCAAGACCGAAGAAGCGAAAGAGAGCCCGGACCTGGAGCATATTTCAAGCTCGGCACATAAACTCTCGTATCAGAATCATCCCCAAAATCTCGAACATCCAAGCCCCTGATATCAACAAATTTGTTTAAAATGGTCTCCGAAAGGTGAGAAGAAGAGCGGACGACAATGTTGGCGAAGACCCAACGCAAGACGGAGTATTGATGTAGTTAGGCCCCGCACAAACCGTCTGTTTCGAAACGCCATGAAGGAGTCAGAAAATCATATTTGATTCGGATCTGGACCATATATATCCAAATTCAAATTCAAACATGCATCTAGATTTGGATTTGGATCCAAAGATCCAATCCAATATCCACATCCATGGCCCACATCACCTTCTCATAAATGGAGGTAGGGCCACAAAGAATTCATGTGAAAAGCTTGGGTATAGAGAGAGAATGAGATGATAAAGTATGAGTGAGAAAGTTGGTGGGCTTGACTTTAGTCAAGGGTGGGTTAACCATGTGGGTTTAGCCTAAGAGTGTGGGTTTAAGCTTGTATGCACCTACACCTAACCTGGGGCTGCACCAACATGAACCTGACTGCAATTAGGTCCATGGATCAATGCCAAGGGGATGCTGCTAAAACCTAGCCTTGAACTAACCCACCTCACCTAGCCACTCCCCCCTAAACCTGAACTAATCCTAGCCACCCTCACCCAAAACCACCCTAACTATACCTAGCCGGCCTCACCTAGCTCACCCCACCTAACTAGACCACCTAGACCCTAGCTAGACTAAACCTAATCCTACCTTAACCCACCTAATAAGGTCCTAACCCTTAAATCCCAGCCACCCTAACCGACCTACCCTAAACCACCATACCACTCCCACCTAGCCGACCTACCCAAACCACCCCATCACAGCCCACCATATCCTAAATATCTACCCCATACCACCTTACCAACCGACCCCAGCCCATGCCTATAAACCCCCCCCTTTTGGGGTGGGGTTTGGCAACTCTTAGCCCTCTCTCTCCTCTCTCACCTGCCCTCTCTTCCACCCCACTTCACTCCATCATCCCCCCAGTTGCGCCACCTCCATCGCCACTCCACCCGGCTGTATTTCCACTCGGCTGCCACCTGCACGCCCCACCCGACTGCACCCTTCCACCCGGCTGCCACCTTCTTCCAACTGCCACCTACTTCCACCACCTCCGGCCACCACCACAACAACCACCTCTGGTTAGTACCCCCATCTCAGCCCCATCTAACCTGTCTTCCTCTCCCCTTCTTATCCAACCACACACTCCATCACCCGCCACTACTGCACCCTAACCATCTCCCATACACCCGGCCACTTCACACCCTACCTCACCACCTTCCTTTAGCCATCCACTTCCCAGCCCCTAGCTAAGCCTTCACCCTCGACCTGCCACCACCTAGCTAGCATCCTAACCTACCACAACCCCTCCTAACATTCCCACTTGCTGCGCCTACCACCCGGCCATCCTCAAGTCTTCATTCGGCTAAGACCCTACTTGATGCCCACCCGCATCCAAGGAGCTCCTCTTCGGCTGTCCAAGGTGACTCACTAGGCCAAAGCCAAGCAAGTTACACTCGGACCAGCTATACATAAGTGCCTAACTCAATCCTTGTTATGAACTTGCTTACATTTGATTAAATTTGATACGGGGTTGTAATAATGGAGCGTTGTCTCCCACCACTTGTAATAATGTGGTTTGGCACACCCACACACACGTGCACTTAAACCATTTCACTCTTAGTTGCACATGATTTTAGCACACACACGGGCCTAACCACTCCTTAAGATATAGTTATACCTATATGTTTTAAGTTGCGTGGGTTTTTATTTAAGTTGTGTGCGTGGTCTTTCAATTTCCACACTTACACACATTGAGCTTTCGCTCTTATTCCCAAGACCCTAGTAAGGGCCGTATTGCAAATTCCCTTGGGCGTTTTTAATTCAAGTTGTGTGTGTGATCTTTCAATTCTACACTCACACACATTGAGCTTTCGCTCTTACTCCCAAGACCTTAGTAAAGGCCATATTGCAATTTCATTTTGGGTGTTTAAATTCAAGTTGTGTGCGTAGCATTTCAATTCTACACTCACACACATTGAGCTTTCGCTCTTATTCCCAAGACCTTAGTCAAGGCCATATTGCAATTATATTTGGGTTTACATTACAAGTCGTGTGAGTTGTCTTTTACATATACACACAACACCCACGCACACGTTGGCGACCTTCGGGCCCATATATATTATAAGTATTTCCCTTCGGCTATGTCTTTAAGATTTGGGTTTTAAGGTTCAGTTGTGTGCGTAGTCTTTCCATATATACACTACACACACTTGCACAATTGAGCCTTTCCGCTCTTAAGATATAGCCATATTTCCCTTTTGCAATTTACATTAAGTCATTTCCCTTCCGCATTGTCTTTCAATTTAGGTTTTCCCTTTAGAGTTGTGTGAGTTTGCATTGTATATATGCCATACCATGAGTTAAGATGCATATTGCATCAAAGCAAAACCCCACACTCCCGTGCAAAAATCGCCCAACTTAGGTCACTTGTGCACACACCTAGTTGGCCCTAAAAAGCATAAAAAGAAAGACATAGGCACGTGTAAATCCCACGTGTAATAAAATTTGCAATCGTATACATAAAGCCCAAATACTTCAGGTATTTTCAAAGAGGTTTTATTTTAAAGACTTTGCCAAGCATACAGACTGACCCTTGCGCATCAGTGCAAGAAGGTCTGCGATGAAAAGAGCTCACTTGCTCACAATCGCCCCGATAGAGTCAGATTTCAAAAACTTTCTTCGCTAGCTTAAGCAAGCTAGCTGGCACGCCCTTTTGTTAAATATGACTTAGACACATGAAAAGGTTCACTTCGGGCCTAAGAACCAGAAGTGGGAATTTTTCGTGTCTATAGGGACCCTACACCCGTCAAGGGTTAAAGTAGTCTAACACCCTCACCCATCAAGGGTTAAAGTGGTTCGAGACCCCACACCTATCGAAAGAATTAAAGTGGTCTGACACCCTACACCAACAAAGGGTTAAGGTGGTTGAAACAGTAAAGATTAACTCACGGGGCGAAAGGAAGTCGCCCATGCAAACAAACACTAGGAATGAAACTCAATTGTTTTCAAGGAAAAGAATATTTGAAGATTTCAATAAAACTCGACGTTTTCAAATATATTTTAAAATAAAATGGTTTTAAATAATAAAAATAGAAATATTTGAAACTATAAATGAAAAGGGATAAAGATGAATCATCCCCGCTGAAGATTCAGCGAAGATCATGACAACAGTTAAAGTAGGCTCACATCAAGGACCAAGCTCTGATGGACCCATACTAGGGCCAAGCCCACTTACCTCGACCAATGGGAGCTCACCTAGTCAAGGAAGCAATGAACAAGCTCGAAGCAAATGAACAAGCTCACCCTAGACAAGGAGCAAGCTCACCTAGCTAGGGAGCAAGGGAGAAGCACGTTCTAGTCAAAGGTGGCACCTGACTACACCAAATGAAGTCAAAGGTTGCATCGTATATCTAGAGGGATAAGTTGTTTCCCCACTTCATTCTCTCCAAAAAGGAAAATTGGCAAAAAGTCAAAAAAAAAAAACCTCCAATATAGAGGTCTTAATAAAAAGAGAGGAAAAACAAAAACTTCCAATATAGAGGTTCCCTTTAAAAGAAAAGAAAAAGAAAAGCCAAAGCTCGAAGAAAGAGCAATTTTCAATCAAAAATTTATTGGCCTTAAACCTCAAGATGCTTCAAAAGGAATTATGGTAACTCTTTCCCAAATCCCCAACTTCTCCCAAAAGAAAAAAGTTTGTCAATATGGTCCTAAAGTAGGAATAAAACCTACCAATTTGGATCTCATTTTATTTGAGGATTAGGCCTTGTAGTGTGGAAAATGGAGTTTTGAAATGTTGTTGAGTTTTTCTAAAATAAAAACCTCTACCAAGTAATTTTGCATTAAAACCAAAGTAAGGGGAAATACAGGAGATGAAAATCCTTTTTGATAGAAACAAAAAGAAAGTATCTCTTTCAAAATGATTTTTACAAAATCCAAGGCATCAAGGAAATAAACATGGAGGCATCCCACTCAGGGTAGCCAACTTTCACGGGATCTCTCTTAGATAAATTGTGGAGATCATCATACATGATTCATCCATTGAATACATCCCATGCTCATATGCATTCATAAATTGCCTGATGCATATATGATTCATGCATTGGTCAACCACCATCAATGTTGAGTCACCCTTCCTATAAATCATCTTCTATTGGAATTAGGATAACCCAAGTCCAAGAAGTGAATCCCTTAACGAAAATGGGAAAATTTATGAAATCTTGGTTCAACCCAAATCAACTCTAGAATTCTAAAAAAAAATTAAATTTTTTATGGGTGTTATTCTTTGCCATTAACCAAATAAATTTGGGTTAATGCCAAAGAGGAGCATCTGTAAACACCCAAAAATTTTCTCAAAATAATTTGATCTTTTAGAAATTTTACCTTTTTAAGGAAAAATCGTGGTTTTGGGTCTTTTTAGGGTTTTTTAAATAAAGACACCTTAAATGAACTCATTTCTGCACCAAAATTTCGTGGCAGCCTCAAAATAATGGTAAATGGCACCCCTGTCAGAAAAATCAAATTTTGACAAAGAGCCCAAAAATGACTACTTTGCCCTAATGCCAAAATTGGTAGCATTCTGCCTATTTAAATGATTTCATCTAAAAAAATGATGGTTTCAAAGGAAATAATTAAAAATGAGATATTGGGAACCAAACCCAAGCATGTTTGCTAAATGTCAAACTTATCAAAAACCTTTTGAAATCAAATAAAATTCAAATCAGGCCTCAAAAACTCGTTCGATTGAGAAGAGTCCTACTCTGGGACCCTACACCCATCAAGGGTTAAAGTGGTCCGACACCCTACACCCATTGAGGGTTAAAGTGGTTTGGTACCCTACACCCATCCAGGGTTAAAGTGGTTTAATACCCTATGCCCAACAAAGGGTTAAAGTGGTTGAAACGATAAAGACCAACTCACAGGGCGAAAAGCAGGTCGCCCATACAAGCAAACACTGGGAATGTAACTTAGTTGTTTTCAAATTAATATTTGAAGATTTTGACAAAATAATATTTTCAAATATATTTCAAAATGATATGGTTTTAAATAAGAAAATATTTGAAACCATAAATATGGATAAAGTCGAATCATCTCTCCGAAGAAGCAGCGAGGATCACGACAACAACAAGCATCAAGCTAGACAAGGACCAAGAGAAGACCCTCTTATCTAAGACTACAAATTGAGGTCAAGTTTACCAAAGATCGATCCAAAAGGTGGCGGGATAATCCATAGCATAGATTGCACCTAGGCAAGTCAAGTCCTAGCCGGTTGCTCTAGCCAAGGTGCACATGGCTTGACCAAGGATGGATCGGGTGTACCATCACATGGAATGCACCAAAGTCTAAAACCAACCCATATGAGCTCAAGGGGGACCACTACCCAGCCCCACACAACCCATGTGGCCAGTCAAGAGTTGGGTCAAGACTTAGGTTCCAAAAAGTCCCATTCAAGCCCAATCCAAGACTCACCAAAAAGCCTATAAAAAGATACCTTTGGGGACTCATTTCCAGCATCTAGCACTTAGAGGGACCTTCCAAAACATGAAGGAAGAGAGAGGGAGAGCTTTGGAGAGAAGGAAAGTGTTGTAAGTTAGAGAGAGTGAGAGAAAAGAAGAGAGAAGAGAGAAAAGCAGGAAGAAGAAGGGGCGGTTCCAATCAAGGAGGGGGTCAAATTCCTCATTGTGAATCTAGTTCTTGGGATGTTAAGTGGCTATTTCTTTCCATTTTTCAATATTAATTCCTCTCTTAACATTCAATTCAAAGAATGGGTTGTAATAATGGAGCTTTGTCTCCCCCCATGCTGTAATAGCAAGTAGATATGCTGTCAATTTCATTTCCTACGCACTCTACTTATTTGTTTTCTTGATTTTACCTCTCTATAATCTATAAAATTCTTATAACTCCTTACCCCCTCTATGCTTAAGCTAATCTACATATTTACATTCATTTCCCTTCAGCAATTTATTTTGGGTTGCTGTGTTTATGCAATTTATATTCGGGTGAGTTGCATCACGTATGTTGTAAAAACACTGAAAAATTATTTTCAGCATCTCTACATACGTATGTTTTTTCAATTTACATTTCTTCATATCTGCTCCGATTGATATGAAATTTGGCACACCTTTTCTACACACACCAGCCCATGTCTAATAAAATTTTCAATAATTTTAGGGCCATATAACCATGCAATTAAAAGTGTGTAAGATCGGGAAAAAAACCCAGAATTGTTTCTATACAGTCTGTTTTCCTGCAATAGATATTGGGTAAAAGTCTCATAACTCTGTGTGATGATCCAAATCGAGTGAAACTTAGTTCACTGGAAAGATGACATCCATAGATTTCCAACAAAATCAAATTCACCAAAATTGAAGCTTTATGTATGGAGATACAAACTCTTTGGTGAATCTCTGTATTTCTGTGACAGAGCAGTCCCGGGTGTTTGAGCAGAGACATTTTCTGGATTTAATTACGAAGAATCACAGCTTCCAAAAATAGAACAAAAATATCTTAAAACCCTCCACACTTGCTCCTACTCACGGGGAATTTTTCATGATTTTGGAAACTTGCAAGGCACTGAAAGAAAATCAGAAAACAAGGTCTAAAAATAGAACCGGTTTATATTTTTAGAACTTGGTAAAAACATGTCTTCTAAAACACATAGTGCACAAGTTTGATAAAGTTTTCTCAGGTTTTTCTTGAAGTGAATTTGGAATCACACCTACACCAATGAGTCCTCAAAGTACCTAGGCTGACCCTTGAGTATCGGTTCAAGAAGGCCTAAGGTGACAAGATCTTGCTTAGCCACAATCGCCAAACAAGTCAGATTTTATAACTTTGTTAGTTTTGAAAACTAGTTGGCATGCTCGCGCAAAAAAAGTAGGTTTGAGAAGTTTACTTC